>OX424574.1:85993412-86363412 GCA_949152435.1 Gastracanthus pulcherrimus
AACAGAAAAAGAATGTCTAGCGGTCATATATGCCGTATTACACTTCTGCCCATACTTATATGGACGAGAGTTCACCTTAGTTCACCTTAGCGACCACGAACCATTAAAATGGATAGATTCTGTAAAACCACCTGTACAAAGGCTCATAAGATGGCGAACTCGTTTACGTGAGTATGAATATAAATTTCTATATAAAGCTGGAAGATTAAACGTAAATGCTGATGCGCTATCAAGGAACCCTGTGCAACCAAATGCTGTTGCTCTACCCACATCCTCTTCCGCACGTATAAATAACACAACAAAACATACAGGTCCTAAAAGAGGTAGACCAATTGGTTCGAAAACCAAACCGCTAACACCTATAGGATCTGACTCTGATGTGGCCGGCGCAACCATAGCTGAGAGAATTCTTGCACGTAGACAAAAAGTCACTGACCCTAGTAAAGGAGCAATATCAAAAAGACCAGCTCCTATAATAAAGGAAATGATAGCTAAATCCAAAACAATAAAACCAGCTCTTTCCACTCATAACGCCCCTAAACCTATTAGACCTTCCGATCTAAAGAAAAGATTTACATTTTCCGAAGAAGAATCAACCGACACGAATGCACCGCCACCCGTATGAAGGAAAAGACTCAGTGGTTTTCCTAGTCTCATTTCAAAAGGGCCTCCAACCAGAGAAACTCTACCCTCATCAGAAGATGAACAAGCTAACGTAAACCACCCACCTGTCCAGAATACCAAAAACATTAAAGAAATTAGACCACCGGATATATCCTCCTCCGAAGAAATAGGTTCTTTAGACGAGTATTGGTGGGACCATACTCATCAAGGGCCTCGTAACCAATTACTACACAGACCAATTGCTCGATCAACACCGGTAGACGATGACTTATTAATAGCGACACGGAACAAGCACACGAACCTGAACGACTCTCACGAAATAGACTACCTGCCGTTATAGAAGAAACAGATGAATCATCCACAGAAATAGATGAAGAAATAATTGAAAACCCTATGAAAGCTTCTAGTACGATACCACCTGGAATCTTTTATCCCGAATTTAGGAAATAACCAAACAGCAAACTAAAAATAAAATTAATAAATCAAGCCATTACCCACAAAAAGGATAATATTTTGCACTTTAGTTCTGCTGATTGCGAATTCGCAACTCCCATTTCCAAATTATTACTAAATTTAGGAAAAATCTATAAAAATAGTTTGAAAAACAGTAAACCGAAGATAGGACAAGTAATTATAACTCCTAAGACTAATACATACGTTTTAACTGCAATTTTAACAAACAAACACTTTGAAACATTTTCTACCCACGATTTAAAAAACATTTTAAACACATTAGCTGACGTACTCGTAGAATACAACATAAAATCTATTAGACTATCCAAACACAACGACATGACCGACAAAATAACGTTTTCAACATTCTTAGACGTTCTTAACAAATCTTTAAGCAAATGTGATTGCACACTATATCTTTGTTACGGAACTAAAACAATACCACCCGAAGATATACGAAATGACATAATAAAAGAAAACCATGACAGTCTGATAGGCGGACACAGAGGTATAAATAAAACCTACAGACGCATCCGTGAAAAATTTTACTGGACCGGTATAAAATCTGACATAACCGAATATATCAGAAACTGTACGAAATGACAAGAATTTAAATAAGTTCGAATAAAAAATAGAGAACCTATGATAATCACAGACACACCTATCGAACCCTTCGATAAAATTTCCATCGATACAGTAGGACCACTTCCATTAACTTCCGACGGAAATAAGCACATTCTTACAGTCCAGGATAACTTAACAAAATACTGCATCGCTATTGCCAAACCTGACATAAAGGCAGAAACAATAGCCGACGCATTAGCAAGACACGTAATAACCTTATACGGATCCCCTCGTATAATTTTATCAGACAAAGCACCAGCCTTGATTGGAAAAGTAATGCAACAACTTACTAAAATATTCAAAATAAATCAAGTTTCAACTTCTGGCTACCATCCTCAATCCAACGGCAGTCTATAACGAAGCCACCTCGTACTTGTAGAATACATTCGACAATATATTGACAAATACGAAGATTGGGACAAAATATTACCATTTGCTATCTTCTCATATAACACTAGTATACATGAATCAACTAATTTTACTTTATTTGAATTAATCTTTGGAAAACCAGCACGAACGCCATCTCCTATTCCAACAGACAAAACAGAAACATACACATCATATATGACTGACTTAGTTAGTAGACTAAATAACATGAGGAAATTCGCAAGTGAATCCTTAGTCAACTCAAAATACAAGTCCAAACACTATTACGACAGAAAAGTTAAACCCCACATTTATTCGCCAAACGATATGGTATATATATTAAAAGAACCCCGTATAAACAAATTAGACAAAATGTACAAGAGACCATATAAGATTATAGAAATACTTGAACAACACAATGTCGTGAAGATCACCAATAGAAACAATTTTGTTTCAGATGAAGTGACAGCTGATAATATTGATCTTTGCCGTAACGCAAAGCAACGCAATGAAACGATTTTCTATTCAGGAAATTAATGAAAACCCTGGGATCTACTACGAACGCCTTGAAGATATTAGATACACTCAAGCGGATTGGAAGATTATAGTCTTTCTAGACATTACCCCGTTGCAGTTCAACTCTACATACCTGAATCACACAGTCCAAACAATAAGGTATTCCTGTTACCATCATCCATTTTTCTGTACTGCTCTCACAAAACATCTGAACTATATAGAAAATAAAATTACAAGAGTTAATGAAATGTATAACAATCTTATCGGTTCCATGGAAGAGGTTGAACCAATAGACACCACGGAAACACCTACACCGATAATAATAAAAAGACGAAGTGCACCCTTCGGATTCGTAGGAAGTATCAGTAAAAGCTTTTTTGGTACCCTATCCGAAAATGACGGAGAACATATCACGGAACAGATCAATCTACTATTTAAGGGACAAACCAAATTAGCCAGAATAGCGAAGGAAGATACTCATATAGTAAAACACAAAATAACTTCTATAGAACAGGAACTGAGTGCTTCAAGGAGAATAATAAATGACACTCTACATACCTTGAGAGAAACCACACAAAAAATTGATGATCTTCAAGACATATGGCAAAGATATAATTTTACGAGAGAATACGACCAAATCACAAACGAAATAGAATCAGCCCTTAATATGTATAAAGAAACATTTCAAACCATTCTAGATGATGTACGTGCAGCAAGAATAGGACATTTACATCCAGCTCTTATATCCACCGACAAATTACAACAAATAATCAGACAAATAGTCGACCTCCACCCCGAATACGAATTCCCCATTCCCATTGCTCATGCCAGAACCGATACTTATATAACCAGAACTTATAGAAATAGCACCTGTAAAATTAGGTTTTAGGAAAGATAAATTTTTAGTAGAAATATCCATACCCATGTTAAATAAATTCGCCACCGAACTATACAAAATGCATTCCATACCCATTGCACAGATACACGAAAACTACACAGCATCAGCATTTATCATACCCCAAGCACCATATATACGAGGGTAGTTCAATAAGTCTTTAGAATGACCAACAGATGGCGAGCGAATCGCTCCAAATCATCTGTTTTCAGTCAGCACCACTCCCGACTAGATATATGGTGCAGTCACAGTCCACATCTTCTAAGTTTACGTGTTTTTATAACCAATTGAAAAAAAAAAAATTGCTTGTTAAGAAAAATGGAAAAAAACGAGTTCAGAGCGGTAATTAAACATTTTCATTTAAAGGGTTTAACTCCATATGAGATAAAAAATGAATTGGACTCAGTTCATGGCATATCTGCCCCTGCCTTAGCAACGGTTTATAACTGGGTAAATGAATTTAAGCGTGGTCGTACATCAATAAGTGACGAACCACGTTCAGGAAGGCCCGTAGAAGCAACTACTCCCGAAATCATCAATAAAATCCACGATATGGTGTTGAAGGATAGAAGATTAAAAGTGCGTGAGTTAGCTGAGGCCACAAGAATATCTATAGGTGCAGTTGTTCCAATTCTACATGAAAAATTAGGCATGAAAAAGCTATCGGCAAGATGGGTGCCGCGTTTGCTCTCAGCTGAGAATAAACGCAATAGAGTGGTCGCCTCTGAGGCTCTTTTGGCGCGCATAAGTCGGAATCCTGAGGAATTTTTTCGTCGATTTGTGACTGTGGATGAAACATGGATACACCACTACACTCCTGAGACAAAGGAACAATCCAAACAGTGGATTTCCACAGGCGAACCAGCTCCAAAGAAGGCAAAGACCGTAAAGTCAGCTGGTAAGGTTATGGCTACAGTTTTTTGGGATGCACGTGGAATTATACTTATTGACTACTTGGAAAAGGGTAAAACAATTACTGGTGAGTATTATGCATCATTATTAGAGCAGCTGAAAGAAGAAATTAAAAAAAAACGACCACATTTGGCGAGAAAAAAAATTCTCTTTCATCACGACAACGCCCGAGTTCACACATGCTTCGTTTCAATGGCTAAAATTGAAGAACTAAAATTCGAATTTGGTCGAACACCCACCGTATTCACCAGATTTAGCCCCCAGTAACTTTTTCTTATTTCCAAACTTGAAAAAATGGCTCGGTGGACAGAGATTTACGGACAACGAAGACGTCATTGCCTCTGTAAGTGCTTATTTTGAGGAACTTCCGAAAACGCACTTTTCTGAAGGATTAAAAAAACTTAAAAAGCGATTGACCAAGTGTATAGAGCTCCAAGGAGATTATGTTGAAAAATAAAAAAAAATTTACCCAAAAAAAATTGTTTTTATACTTTATTCTAAAGACTTATTGAACTACCCTCGTATCACTTAGTCATGACAAAAGAGCCTACAGTTTTCTATCACATCAAAGCCTTACAATGTATGCAAACATACATACAACTACAGAATATGTACACATGACCAACCCATACACGAAGCCGACGGAGACATGGCATGTGAGTATTTGCTCCTAAATCAACCAAGTGACGAAAATTTAAAAAAATGCAGTATAAGTTACTTACCAAACCTCATACATCACTGGACACACCTCGATTCCATTGACGCATGGCTGTACTCTCTGCCCAAACCCACCACAGTACAAATTCTATGCCCCGGAGAACAACATGAACTTACCTGACTAAAAGGAGTCGGAATATTAAAAATACAACCTCGATGTACAGCTCGACAGGATCACACAACACTAGTAGGAATGCAAAATCTCGGTGCAAATATACAATTTCTCTATCTACCCAAAATAGCACTCAATATCACAAAAATCGATCAACATATTTATCATAAACTAAATACCATAAATACCTCTATCTATTTTCCCACTTTCACTCCCAAATATTTTGCTACTAAATAAGAACCTCGACTAACACTTGAAAACATTCAAGATAAATACGATTCCTTTATAGCCGAACAGGATGATAAAACCCTACATACGTATCTATCTTATGGATCGTATGGATCCAATGTTTTTATAATAATTATAATAATAATCATCATACTAACGTTATGTATAAAATGTCCGACACAACACAAAGAAGATCCTGAGTTACCTCATACTCGTAGTCAAAGCTATGATTGTGAAGACCACCCAATCATTGCAATTTTTAACCCTCAATCACAAGTACCATCAAACAGAGCCTCGTGTCTGTCAGAATACGGACCTCACACAACTGATAACTACCGTACTAACGAGGAGAGTAACGAATTAAAATAAAATAAAAAAAATAAAAAAGTGTAGTTATGTTTGTACGAGGGTAGTTCAATAAGTCTTTAGAATAAAGTATAAAAACAATTTTTTTTGGGTAAATTTTTTTTTATTTTTCAACATAATCTCCTTGGAGCTCTATACACTTGGTCAATCGCTTTTTAAGTTTTTTTAATCCTTCAGAAAAGTGCGTTTTCGGAAGTTCCTCAAAATAAGCACTTACAGAGGCAATGACGTCTTCGTTGTCCGTAAATCTCTGTCCACCGAGCCATTTTTTCAAGTTTGGAAATAAGAAAAAGTCACTGGGGGCTAAATCTGGTGAATACGGTGGGTGTTCGACCAATTCGAATTTTAGTTCTTCAATTTTAGCCATTGAAACGAAGCATGTGTGAACTCGGGCGTTGTCGTGATGAAAGAGAATTTTTTTTCTCGCCAAATGTGGTCGTTTTTTTTTAATTTCTTCTTTCAGCTGCTCTAATAATGATGCATAATACTCACCAGTAATTGTTTTACCCTTTTCCAAGTAGTCAATAAGTATAATTCCACGTGCATCCCAAAAAACTGTAGCCATAACCTTACCAGCTGACTTTACGGTCTTTGCCTTCTTTGGAGCTGGTTCGCCTGTGGAAATCCACTGTTTGGATTGTTCCTTTGTCTCAGGAGTGTAGTGGTGTATCCATGTTTCATCCACAGTCACAAATCGACGAAAAAATTCCTCAGGATTCCGACTTATGCGCGCCAAAAGAGCCTCAGAGGCGACCACTCTATTGCGTTTATTCTCAGCTGAGAGCAAACGCGGCACCCATCTTGCCGATAGCTTTTTCATGCCTAATTTTTCATGTAGAATTGAAACAACTGCACCTATAGATATTCTTGTGGCCTCAGCTAACTCACGCACTTTTAATCTTCTATCCTTCAACACCATATCGTGGATTTTATTGATGATTTCGGGAGTAGTTGCTTCTACGGGCCTTCCTGAAGGTGGTTCGTCACTTATTGATGTACGACCACGCTTAAATTCATTTACCCAGTTATAAACCGTTGCTAAGGCAGGGGCAGATGTGCCATGAACTGAGTCCAATTCATTTTTTATCTCATATGGAGTTAAACCCTTTAAATGAAAATGTTTAATTACCGCTCTGAACTCGTTTTTTTCCATTTTTCTTAACAAGCAATTTTTTTTTCAATTGGTTATAAAAACACGTAAACTCAGAAGATGTGGACTGCGACTGCACCATATATCTAGTCGGGAGTGGTGCTGACTGAAAACAGATGATTTGGAGCGATTCGCGCGCCATCTGTTGGTCATTCTAAAGACTTATTGAACTACCCTCGTACATAATGTCCAACCATTGCTTCTTCAGCTTCAATGCCGCACTAACTAAACTAATAACATGCTTCTCACCCGTTTGCGACGGTCAAATTTTTTTTCTTGCTAACATATTTATTTTTTTTGTTTTTACACAGGTTAAATAATGCACGCCATAGTAGTAGCTGTTATTCTGTCCCAAATCATCCCAACGTCATACCAATACCAATTATCCTACTTTCCAAAGAATCCTCGTCTGTATTTTGAATTCCTCGGCCGCCTACACGACTCCATCGACGAATTTACATTCATAGCAGAAATGGATGTTAACTCAGTTAGCCACAATGAAACTGAGTTACACGCACAGATTGATCAAATACTACACGAATGTCCTGGCACTCCTACAGAATGTCAATTATATACAACGCGAGCCATATACCTAGCGGAAAAGTTATCTACTACAACAGAACTTCGGAACAAACTGAACAATTTAAAGTTTAACACCACAAATAAGAAAACTACACGTAGGACGGGCCACGGTCGAACTGACACCAACACAAGAAATCGACCTGATGACCCAACTTAACTACGAAGAATGGCTATCCACCAAACAATTCTACCAGGTACTCGATGAAAGCTTGGCCTCTTTCTCGACAATAATACGAGAAATGGGATTCGAACCAGGGCAAATAGGATGTCATATAAAAAATATAGAAGATCACAAGGTATGCCCAAAATGTCAGCAACCACGAGCTTCAACGCCCGAACTGACGTTCTTACCACACATAAACCGCATACAAGTGATCATTTCTTCCTGGGATGAACAACTCCTACTGGATAAACTGGAACTCGACCAATTCGAAATACTACAAGGATACTACTACCTTATAGATGATCCCGACTACAGCATAAATGCGGTCCCGGAAGAAGATCTTCTCGGATACGACAGCCACTACTAAAGGAGGAAAGAACTAATCCTACACCTAAGTCCTCATCAACTATCCTTCCTTGACTCCAACCTTATGAAATCACACAACACGAACCATCACACAATCACACCAGCGCAGTCTTAGGAAATTATATTAATAGTCACACATAATATAGGTATAAAACAAAAAAAAACACACAAAAAACATATATATATATATATATATATATATATATATATATATATATATATATATATATATATATACGAGGTCTGTCCCAAAAGTATCCGACCTACCTCGATTTCTCGGCGCTTGATTTATTCTTCGTCATCCGGGGGGTGGCATCCTTCAAAGTAGTCCCCATTTGATTGAACAAGACGCTCATATCAATGTTTCCAATTAATAAAGCACTCTTGAAAGTCAGACTTCCGAATCGCTTTTAGTGCATTCGTCGCATTAGTTTCAACAGTCTGTTTATTGTCGAATCGATGTCCTTTAAGCGGCATTTTCAATCGAGGAAACAGCCAAAAGTCACAGGGAGCTATATCAGGACTGTATGGAGGCTGGCGGAGCTGCGCAACACTATGTTTCAATAAATACTGCTGCACAAGGTTTGATGCGTGCGCTGGAGCATTGCCGTGATGAAGAAGCCAGTCACCGGTTTCCCAAAGTTGCGGTCGTTTTCTCCTGATTGCATTACGTAATCTTTTCAAATCTTCAACGTAGTACTCTTTATTGATTGTCTGGCCTGTAGGGGCATATTCGTGGTGCATAACGCCCTCATAATCGAAAAAAACAATCAACATTGACTTGATGTTGCTTCGACTTTGACGAGCTTTTTTCGGCCGAGGCTCAGATGGAAGCTTCCACTGCGAAGATTGTTGTTCTGTTTCAGGATCATAACCATAAACCCATAACTCATCACCAGTAATAACCTTTTTAAGAAAGTTTTCATCACTATTAATCATTTCCAAATTGTCCTGAGCGATTTCTAATCGAAGGTTTTTTTGCTGGTCTGAGAGCAGTTTCCGGATGAATTTTGCACACACAAGAGTCATTCCCAAATTCTCGGTTAAAATTCGCCAAACAGTACTTTTTGGTATTCCAAGTTCATCTTCCAGTTCTCTCACAGTCAAACGACGATCTTGTTCAACTGCGACACGCACACGCTCGACATTATCCGACGATGTTCCCGTCGAAGGTCGACCAGAACGAGGATCACTGTCAACAGATGTGCGGTCACTTTTGAACCGCCTATACCACTCTTTTATTTGTGTTTTGCCCATACACTCATCTTTAAAGGCCTTTTGCAACATTTCAATAGTTTCCGCACAACTTTTACCGAGATTAAAGCAAAATTTTATGCAAATTCGCTGTTCGGTTCGTTCTGCCATTTTTAGCAATAAGCAAATTGCGACGAACGCAAAAAAGTCGTTGTAAACAAATACACGCTGCGCGGGAACTAAGGCGTTTCATCGGTATCTCAGGCTACTGAAGAGAAGGTTAGGAGTTGCTGGTGACGTTTGTACCCTCCAGAGGTCGCCGGAGTCTCTCCGCGCGAAGATATGAACGTAGATCGGATACTTTTGGGACAGACCTCGTATAATAATAATAAAAAATATTTTTCCATTTGTTATTGATAATTTTAGTAGTTTATTAACATTAAGAGGTTAGTTTCCTATTTTGTATTTTTATAAGATCGATTAGTTTACATTTTTAGAAAATATTCCTACCTATTATAGAAAAAAACACACAAAAAAATGTATATATATGTCTTCTATAATCACTTTTTCTTCCCTTTTATTTTCAAAAAAGCGTGCGAGTATTATACGTACAAGGACAACTAGCAGACCGCTAGCCAGGTGCAACTTATGTAAAAGAAAAAAAAAACTTATGTAAATCAGAAATTTATTTTAGAAAGGCATTACTTAAATTCATTGAGGACAATGAACTCTCTAACAAGAGTGGTGTAACAAAATAATTAAATTATTTTTTTTGTAAAGCTTTTCTGGAATAAATATCTTTATCTCAAAGTAATATGACGCTCTATTTTTCTGGAAATTGAATTGCTTAAAAACAAACTCGTAAAAATGATAACAAAATCACGCAATTCAATTTCCAGAAAACCGGAGCGAACACTACTTTTCTCGCCATGGGCCTAATCGTAATAGACGCGATAAGCGGCGATGCGTATACAGCATCAGCCGAAATGTTTCCCATCGATGTTTTAGAGAATATATAATCTAAGTGTGGCCCATGCAAAACAGTTCAGTTCAGTTGTATTCTGACTCATGTATTGTGCGAAAGCTCTCGCGATTATAAAATTTATATCTTATAAAGTACATTGTATGTCATTACGAGGCAAAATATAAAACCAAGCTAAAAAAATAAAACTCTTCTTAAAAACTATAAAACATAATATATACCTCAATAAATAAAACCTTATAAAATTTCTATAATACATAAGTTAAATTAATTATCAACGATCCAGTATACCGCAGCTTCAAGGTAAGAGAAATAAAGAATACTTTATACGATATTCATATTTTCCGCCAGAGCACAGCTCTAGCAGTCCGAAAACCTTTTGTCCTTTCCTTTTTTTTTTGCCGCCACGCTAAAATAAAACTTGTCCGTGCAGCCGATCGGGACGAGACAAATAGATTAGTGTTGAATTATAGTTTATTAAATTAAATTATAATTGAATACAGATCGTCACACACTGTAGGCATTCTGGTTCACATGAGAGAAAGGGAAGCTCTCCCACTCTCTCGATTTCGGATTCTGGATCATTCTGGGTGATTTAGAATCCGAACGGGTTCTGGATCACTTTGAAAGGGGAGGGGGTGATACAGAACCCGCATGAGCCAGTATGTCTATAGCCTCGATAGTACTCTCTCCTGGAGAGAGCAATGCAATGTCACGGCCAGGAAAAGTTTTGCTGCCCTTGCTCGCCTTCGGAAGTGTCAAGGGTATTTACCCGAAAACACCAAACTTACGCTTATTAAAACGTTGATTTTCCTATACTTCGATTATTGTACAGGTATTTTTCTAGACCTCTCTAAAGAGCTCACCCTTAAATTGAGTAGATGTAAAAATGCAGCGTTACGGTTCGCCACTGGCGTGAAAATATTTAAGCACATCTCGCCAGTCTATAAAAAGAATGAAATTTTTAATTTAGAATTGAGACGTGACTTTCTTGCTATATGCCTAATGGTTTCGATCCTTCGTACCTATGTTCCATTGTATCTCGCGGATAAGATCAAATTTATACCCACATAAAAGCGAGGTATCAAGCGGCGCTCAGCTTTTGATGTGGAAATTAAGCACTTTGATACTGAGTGTCTTCGACACTCCTTTTATATAGGGGCTGCGTACTTATGGAATAGTATTCCTCACGAAATCCGCTCGAAATTTAGGCAACCTTGTTTTAAAACTTGTTTGCATAAGTATCTACTCACAAAAATGTAACATCGACGTAATGTATGATCGCTGATGTGTGTTAATCGCTGATGTGAGTAAATCACCTCTTCGGGGTCATCGGAGTGATTCTTTTATAGTGGAAAGGATCCTCTACTAGGCTCGCACGCTGACGTCAAAAAACCACACCTTGCTGTGTTTTTTATTTTAGCCTGGAGGGATTTCCGCTAAAGAGTGTCAAACATAACCTCAAAATACCACCACTATATAAGGTGCAGGAGAACGCTGTTTTTCATCGTGGCTATATCTCATTCACGTCTTTCAATCCAATGAGAGCAGGTGATCTTGTATTACTCCGGAGGAGTCAGTCGGAAATCTTACCGAAGAGGAGGAGAAGAGAAAAAGCAAGTAATTATAGAGGTTAGAGTATATATATATATATATATATATATATATATATATATATATATATATATATATATATATATATATATATATCTCTATCTCTCTCTCTCTCTCACTCTTTCCCGCGCAATTTTTTCGGGACTTTGCTGTCGCCGCCTGGTCGGAGTTCTTCATTTTCGCCAACAGGGCGCAGCACCATCGCTCCTAACGGATAGTACTCAGCAGTTGGCAATGCATTATCCCCTGCTGCAGCAGGCAGCACTGATTCACACTTGCGCGCGAATATATAAATATTTTTATAATTCTGCAACGAAACAATGCGTGCGAAAATTTAACAAATTAAATATTTGAAAATTTGGAAATTTGAAAATTAAAATTTTTTTCGTTCGTTCGTTCGTTCGTTCGTTCGTTCGTTCGTTCGTTCGTTCGTTCGTTCGTTCGTTCGTTCGTTCGTTCGCTGTCTGTCTGTCTGTCTGTTTTTTTGTTTGTTTGTTTGTTTGTCTGTCTGTCTGTTTTTTTGTTTGTTTGTTTGTCTGGCTGTTTTTTTGTTTGTTTGTTTGTTTGTTTGTCTGTCTGTCTGTCTGTTTTGTTTGTTTGTTTGTTTGTCTGTCTGTCTGTCTGTCTGTTTTTCTGTTTGTTTGTTTGTTTGTTTGTTTGTTTGTTTGTTTTTTTGTTTGTTTGTTTGTTTGGCTGTTTTTTTGTTTGTTTGTTTGTTTGTTTGTCTGTCTGTCTGTCTGTTTTTTTGTTTGTTTGTTTGTCTGTCTGTCTGTCTGTCTGTCTGTTTTTCTGTTTGTTTGTTTGTTTGTCTGTCTGTTTGTTTGTTTGTTTGTTTGTTTGTTTGTTTGTTTGTCTGTCTGGCTGTTTTTTTGTTTGTTTGTTTGTTTGTCTGTCTGTCTGTCTGTCTGTTTTTTTGTTTGTTTGTTTGTCTGTCTGTCTGTCTGTCTGTTTTTCTGTTTGTTTGTTTGTTTGTTTGTTTGTTTGTTTGTTTGTTTATTTATTTATTTATTTATTTATTTATTTATATATACCTCGCACTCAAACAGCAGTAGTGGTGCACTCACCCGCAGGTCATTAGCACCTGCGCGACTACAACGCTTGGTCGCGACCTTGACTCTTGGCTCCCCCAATATAAGTCAAGGGGGAGAGGAAAATCAATATCGGGAGTCTCGCGCTACGAGCCTTCACACTGCTTATGAAGTAAAAACCTAAGGTTAAAATTTAAACGTTGAATATTATAATTAAATTTATGCCAAATCTTAAAATAAATAAACCATTTATTTAACGCTGCCCACCCCCCCCCCCCCCCCCCTTTTAACAAGTAAGTCTTACGTAAGAGTGAGGGGCAGGGCTCTCCAAAAACTTACGCTTCCTTGTGTGGGGGTAGAGTGCAGTTGAAAGTGCGGAAAACAGCCCTTACGTAATTTGTACACAGTCCTTTAGACAAAATCTAATTTAAATAATTCAAGAAACTTTTTAGCCATGTATGAATGAAAGTTAATATTTTTGTCTATGTTTAAACTCAATATAGTGTTTAAATTTATAGTATGTGTAACGAATGCACTTTACGTGCATATCGTAAATTCGAACGCGCGTGTAATTTGCGCCAAGGGGGATCGGGGTGCGAGAGAGAACAGAGCAGAGGAAGCGCGACAGCGCGCGCCACACCGTGCACATGCGGCGGCGGGAGAATCGGCATTATCGTCACTAAATAACGGCTGCCGAACCGAATAGGAGCGATCGCCTTCTGAAGGGAGCATCTTTGTGACATTCTCCGCGAGCGCGTCCCGAGCGTGTGAAAGAAGACAAAGATTGATTGATTGATTGATTGATATATTTATTGAATGAATAGGGACTCAAGGTTCATAATAGCCAAAGCTGGATACAATGTATTGTACAAGTTAATAATATTAGTCTAAATCGTACGAAGGGTACATATACCACGTACATATAGGTTGTAGATTTACTAAAAATAAAATAACAATATAATAAATATAAAAAAATAGTGACGAAATATAAAATAAATAAATATTAAAACGAGTAATAAATTTACAAAAATCAATAATATCTACATGACTAATATTAAAAAGAAAAACGGAGGTATAAAAATCATTAGATTAGATTAGATATTAGATTAGATGTTTATTCTGTGCAAGACAAAAACAATAAAACTAACATTCAATAATAATACATATTTACAGAGATCATTAGTATAGTCAATCATATCACAGCTCGACATTGCTCGTCATCTTACATATATTGCAGAATATTATATCAGTCGTACATCAATCACGTCATTACACTTATCACATATTCTTATCATTACGAATAATACATTTTTTTGTGACTATCAAACTTCAATTTCTATTATAGTCAACATTCGTATGATTAGCGTCATTCTGCATTAGATATACATGGTCCATATCCCTGGACTTACATAGCAAATAGTCGCGAATTGTCGCTTTAAATCTGCCTAATGAGGGCAAATGCTTAATACGTCGAGGGATCGTATTCAATAGGCGCGCACCTTGAAAAGATTTCAACCCTGTATCAGTACGCGACGATGTAATCGAGAGCTCCCTAGAATCAGCCCTACTAGAGGTCCGAGTCTGTTTTTTTTTAAAAAGGGCTCCAAGATACGTGGGTTGACCCATGTTAATAACTTTGTATAGTTGTACCGCCGCAAAATACGCCCTTCTTCCCTCAAGATCAAACCAGCCAAGTTTACTCCTGTAGGGACTGATATGCTCATACCTTCTAACACCACACATGTACCTCACACATGAACTCTGGAATCTTTGCAGTCTCCTCCGGAGCTCACCTGACACATCAAGATACACTAAAGAGCAATAATCTAAATGAGACAGGACAAGAGCACTTGCAAGCCGTTTGAGTAACGCCTCGGTGGTGCTGGATTGAAATGATTTATACCCATGTAGAGCCTTATTAACCTTTCGGCTAACTGCATCCACTTGCGGTTTCCATGTTAACTTCGAATCCATGACTACACCGAGGTTAGTAACAGTATCAACAAAGGGAACAAAGACGTTACCCTGAATCTCTATGTCAGGCCAATCCATACTCTGTACTTTCTTAATGTTAGATTCTGACCCAAAAATAATTGCCTTCGTTTTCCCGACATTGAGACACAGAGCGTTCTCAGAAGCCCACACCGACACTGCTTTGGCAACAGCCGACAAGCGTTTTATCCCCTAATGAAGGCTATCGCAAGTAGCTTGAGTGTCGGTTTGCGAATCGTCCGCGTATAATAAATGCGATACACTATCCGTAAGAATATTCCTCGTACTTTTAAAGCCTGATAAAACTTCCTGAAGGACATTAATATAAAGACTGAACAGAAGGGGCCCCAAGACAGAGCCCTGTGGTACGCCGAGATTGGTTGTGAGCCAATCTGAACTACCATTAGATACCATAACAACTTTTTGGTTACCCCCTGTAATATACGATTATATCCACATGAGTACTCCCCTGGAGAACCCCATTCTGATCAGCTTGCGTAACAACTTGGATGGCGAAACAGTGTCGAACGCCTTACTAAAATCAAATATTAAATGGATGATAATTAGCCGCTTGTTATTATCTATACCGGATCGTATGTCTTCAGTCAATTTCAGTAGTGCTGTCTGTGTACTATGATGCTTACGGAAACCTGTCTGAAGGGGATCGAGGATTTCTTTCGAAAACAAATAAGCTGACATTTGTTCATGCACGATATTTTCCAGAACCTTGGTGAGAAAGCTAAGAAGGGCAATAGGGCGAATGTCCGTGACTGTAGATGGAATGGCCTTCTTTTTTAACGGTACCAAATAAGCTTTCTTCCAGGTACCGGGAAAGATCCCACTCGAGAGGGAGGCATTAAAAATGCCAGCAAGAAAATGACCGATGACCGGAAGTGCTTGAGAAGAAAAATGCGCCACAGCTCAGACCACATCCGAATAAGTTATCTTACTAAAAGTAAAACCTTCATCACTAGCTGACGACATTATATCTTTTAAATCGTACAAGCATTCTCTATCAGAAATGGATACTCCCGCAAAATGTGAATTAAGTTCACCCGGAGAGAAACCATGGAGTTCCTCCCGAGCTCTCCGTAAGAGTCCAAGACTCCTAAGCTCTCTCCAGATGTCCTTCCCGCTTTCAAGGGTCTCAAAAATCTGACTTTGAATGAAGTGATCTCGTGCTTCCATCGTCCGATCCTCTGCTAGAGTCACCACAGTCTGACATTCCTGCCAAATGTCTTGATTCCTCGTGCGGAGAAAATGACGGCGCAAGGCATCACGCTTGTTATATAGCTCCTTAAGTTCCGAATCAACCCACGGTGGTTGTACACTTTCTTTCGGCCGAAATTCTTTAACTGGAGCTACTTTATCTAACGCCTTCTTGATATTTACACCCAGATGTTCTAAACGAGTGTCCACGTCCGCATCCGAACAATTGATGGACGACCAATCGTACTCTTGCAGGAGAGACAGAAGCTTTTCCTGCTATTGCCTTAAAATTACTGTACGAGAAGTTACTTATGATCTGAGTCTTAGTTGTTGGGAGGTCAATAGTCACGTCAATGATATTATGTCGATTTGGAAAGGTCGCCACCAAATTGTTTGAATCAAGTATGACGTCGTCATTGTCAATAAAAATTACATCTATCCATGTGCGAGTCTCTTTGGTGAGTCGCACCGTGATTAACTAGTTTCATGTTATGGCTACATGCTAGCTGCCTAATAAAATCTGATTCCGCTGACGTTGATAACATGTTTGCGTTCAGATCACCCATAATAATGCGATGTTTAAAACCTGCCGAATGACGTTCAAGAACGTCGGCAAGGTCGGAGTTTCTAAGTTCAGCATCAGGTGCTCTATATATAACCGCAACAAAGGCGGGTGGCAAGGATCTCTGTTGCACACTACACATCAAGTATTCAGGAGCGAGCAGCTTACCCTCGTCCTGCACTGTTGAGGAGGAACATAATACTGTAGCTTTGCATGAATTCTGGACATACAGGAGAACCCCACCACCTTTCCTATTCCTGTTCTGTCTGATGATGGAATAACCATCGATCTGAACGTAATCATCCCCGATACTTGGCCCGAGACGTGACTCAGCAATGCCGAAAAGATGATAGAAGGGATGAGCAAGTAGGAATTGGCTAAAAGCAGTTATGTGTTTTTTTAGCGAGTTTACATTTAGAAAGCCTGCTCTAAATCCCTCATAATGTGCCTCTTTGACTCGTGGAGTCTGAGGAACTCAAAGCAGTTATTTTATTATTTTTTTGTGCGTTAGCCTTATAAATTGGGATAGGGTCAATTTTAGCAGTTCTAAAAGACACTGCGATCGCTTGCAGGTCAGCCGCAGTAGATGCTGACTGCGATGTTTCGCCATCTCGGAACTTGGCCAGGATACGACCTCCTCTATGCCAAAAATATTAAAAATGCAGTCCATGAGCAACTGCTTTTAAACTTTTGAACTGAGCAAACTTATCTTTACTCGAAAATTTATTAATAAAAATTTTCCCACTACTCACGTTATCAATCGTTTCCTGATCAAGTCCCGAGAAATCAACGTCTCCTTTACTATATCTCGTACATGTATGCTTAGAGAACATCACGTTTCTTACTAGACTGCTGCTAGAAAGCCGGACAACCCACGGATTGCGGCCCCTACTATGGGTGTTTGCCGATGGTGTGGCTGGGATTTGCCCGTCTGATCGGAGTAAGCGTATAGACACAATGTCATCCCTCTCAATGGACGGCACAACTGTTGAGAGGACAGTGTGGATTACGTCCGTACGTTGTTTATCAGTACCGTCAAAGATATTAGAAATAATTAATTCTTCCGAGACCTTTCCATAATTTGTCCTATTCATGGGAGAACAATACTTATTCCGATTAGAGGGGTCATCTAATACGTGGCGACGGTCCCTGGTTTGACGCCGATAGTGTTGTGTTCGAAACCCGTCAAGAGGTGGTTTGACCAGCGGGGTGAGACCCGACGGGGCAGCATGAACATCCGCACGGAGGACAATAGTACGGTCATCGTTTCTATTATTTATTTTCGCATTATAAGGACTAGCCTTACTACTACGACTATCCTAACAACTATGACTATTCTTATTACTACTATTATAATTACTATTATTACTATTATTATTAGCGTCTAAAAAATGTTGCTCGGACGGGAATTGAGACTGTTCCGATAGCATCAATTTTCCCCACTAGAAGAGTCTTAAGATCACCTACTGCTGCTTCAAGCAAATCAAATCGATTGGTAAATAAATTAAGCATCGACGAAGGCAGCGTACAATAACGGATAGCGCTTAGATCTAAGTTGCAGTTAGTCTCAATATTTTTTTCTTTTTTATCAGCTACGGTCTTGATGGACGGGACAAATGGCGTTGCCCAGAAATATGTTTGTCCGTTAATTTATTAATATCCTTGAGGGACTCATCTGCACTTTCAACATCTAGAATTAATTTATTGTTATTTTTTCCGTTTGATTCACTGCTCCCGATGTTACTCAAATTATCTGAACTATTCGATTTTTCTAATTTACATTTTAGACATCTATATTTATTTCCGCTTACTGGCGTCCAGTCATCACACAAATTGTGATACGGTTTATTGCAGTCCTTACATTTACGCATAAATGAATTAGGCTTTATAATTTTTTTGCACTTCTGGCACGAAGACGCCATACTTAACAAGATAAATAAAAGAAGTAATATAATGCTAAATAAAACCAGAACTTGTTAAACTGAATTAAATAAATAAATGAATAATAAAATTAAATAATTAAATGAACGAACGAACGAACGAACAAACAAACAAATAAATAAAAAAATAAAAAAATAATAAATAATAAATAAATAAATAAATAAATAAATAAATAAATAAATAAATAAAGAAACAAACAAACAAACAAACAAACAAACAAACAAATAAATAAATAAATAAATAAATAAATAGAATGAGTGAGTGAGTGAGTGAGTGAGTGAGTGAGTGAGTGAGTGAGTGAGTAAGTAAGTAAGTAAATAAATAAATAAATAAATAAATAAACTTTTCGTGAGAATGCGACGCAGACTAGTCTCCTTTTCGGCACGGTGCGATTAACTCGTCAATCACAAATTTGGCGTTAAACTCCATTTTTTTGAGTGTTGAAATTTAATTTACGAATAAACTGTATAGCTTTTTATAAAGCGAATAAACTGCATAGCTTTTTATAAAGCGAATAAACTGTATAGTTTTTTATAAAGCGAATAAACTGTATAGCTTTTAATAAAGCTAACAGTGCAGTTCTTCAATATGGATATGTTTATACTGACCCATTGCACTGGCCACCTAATTTTAAAAGATTCACATTTTCACTGAAACTATACACCCGTCTAATTATTAGTGATTTTACAAAAATTTTCTTAAGTAAAAATATAATAACTACCATAAAGTTTTAAAGGAGCGAGTGGCGTGATGCGTACGACATAAAATTCGATACTGAAAAATGCAGTGAAAACTTTTCGGGATTTGGGCTGGAGTCTGAAGAAGTGATAACAAAGAAAAAGCATATATGTGTCTTGTCATACTGGTTTTTTGGGAGGATATAGCGTAGAAAAAGTATCACGAAGCTAAAAACATCCGTTATCTATCAACAAGCAGAACATTAGTATTTAGTAGAGACAGGTGTTACACGAAAAGATGGAATGGCACGGGTGCTTACATCATGCATTCTACCGATGGGTGCTTCCAAAACTTAGCCGTTGTATTTCCGTACGCTAAAGATAAATATATTTTTAAAGAAGATCTCTGGTTGATTCAGACGCAGTTATATCTTCTATATCAGCGCGATGTAAGATAGTGAATAAAGCCCAAGGTACCTAAACCTAAAAAGCGCTCGTTCATGAACGTAAGAACCCATTTAAATTGTTTATACTCAATTGTAATACAAATTCTGTTGTACAATTTTGAATTGATCAGTAGACTATGAAAATGTATATTAAAATCGTTAATGATTTTTCAACGAAAAAAAGCAAAGTATTTAACGTAACGTTAATTTAAAAAAATTAATTGGAAAAATAATGAATGGAACGGACAGCAGGGCGTGTTAAACGAAAGATACATAAATAATTTTTAAACTTATATTGTTGTATGAATGTTTATGAATATATTTACGGTTGCAAATACAAAATACAAACGTATATTTTCTGTATTAAGTGCATTTTATCCTAGAGGTACGAGATTGATTACGGAGGCCTGAACTTAAAGAGCACTCGTACACGAAAGTAAGAACCATTTTACATTTTCTATACTCAATCATATTACAACTTTTTTATTAAACTTTATAGCTAGTGCATTATTCTTGTTTGTGTCTTGTGAGTAGAAACGACAAAATTTGTCGAGGATCGTACCGCGACATATGTGATACAGTTTTTACGAGGGTGTTAAAAATGGTGATTTAAAACTGGTGGAACCCCATGATTGTCAAAGTATGTGTAGATTCTACTTTTGTAAATATGTATAGCTTCCCAATGAGTACCAGCCTTTGTATAATCTACGATGTTGCAGCCTATGACAACCAGTGCCATCATGATTCGTGGAATTTGATCAGCTGCATATACACCGATTGTACTCGCTTTCAGACATTCAGAGGCTATTATTCTTTTTCTTATGTTTATGTTAACTTTTATTTTATTTTAAGTTTCATTCTTCGATCGTACAGAAGATGCCGCCTATTTCATTAACACTGTTAGTATATCTATGTAAATCTTTATTCCAGCATTGCGTACATAAGCAATATTAATGTCTTTTTAGCTATATTTCAGGTTTTCAGGACCCATTTGATATAACTACCGAGATTAGGTTTCATTATTAGGTACCAGAAAATGATCCCCAAAGTTTCATCAAAACGCATGACCTGGAATCCATGTACTCCCTTGTATGTAACATAAAAATATTACTATGTAATAAAAATGATATTATATAAAAAATGATTATTACATAAAAATGTTACACTATTGCATAAATATGATATTATACGGCATATAACTTTTACTTTATCACATACAAATAATAAACTATGATATAAAAAGATAATCTATGATGTAATAGTGCATCTAAATTACACAAAATTGTTTCATATGACAGAAATCTGTTACTTTATGATATAAAAGGTTCATTTTATGACTTTAATATATTACTCTATGACACAAAAGTTATACTATATGACATACAAATTTTATACTATGACATACAAATAATACTCTACGACATACAACTTTCACTACATGATATAAAAAGGTTAGTTTATGGCACAAAATAACTACTGTATAATATAAGGTTGTTAGTAAATGACACTGTATGACGACAAATGTTACTCTGTTACATAAAAGTAATACTCTATGACATGAAAGTTTCGCTTTATCACATAATAGTATTACTGTATGACATAAAAATGTAAGTCAATAATATAAAAATTTTATTTTATGATATAAAAGTTTTACTTTATGGAATAAAAGCTTTATCTTATAAGATAAAAAATGTTACTCTAAGACATACAAGCATAGTTTCATATTATGACATAATTATTTTAGTTTGTAGCACAAAAGGGATACGACAATGAGAAAACCATATCGTAACTTTCATATCGTAAAATTATCATATTGTATATTTTTCGATTCATATATTGTTCATCAAATTTTTTTCGACCCAATGTTGTAAAATCATGAGCATGGGATATGCACATAATATTTTGCCTATTTAGAGAAATAAAACTAATTCCAATTGTATTTTTAATTTGTAGGAATTAAGATCATCATATCGTATCTGACGCTTAATAATCACGATATCGATACATACATTTTTACGATATGACGTTGCATGAGTTACGATATAGTTTTCTTAGTGTATATAACATAATGGTGCTACCAAATGAAATAGAATTGCTACTGTATGACCTCAAAATGTTACTCTGTTATATAAAAGTTATACTCTGTCACATAAAAGTTTCACTTTATGACATAAAACTTTTACTTTATGGCATAAAAGTTTTTATCTGTGACATAAAAATGTATTCTACAACTTACAAGTTTTACAATATGAAACAGAAAATGTTACTATATGACGTACAAACTTTACTATATCATGAGAGTAACACTTTCTGAAATATAAATGTTTTGTGTGACATAAAAATGTTATTTATGATATAAATGTAATTTTCTATGAAAACAAATTTCGCTTTTAAGACATCAAAATGCTTATATTTGACAGAAAAGTTATACTCTATTACATAAAAATGCTAATACATGGCACAGGAAAATTATTCTATAACATAATCGTGGTACTAAATGTAACGGTATTGCTACTGTGTGAAATTGAAATGTAACTCTATGGCACAGAAGTTTTACTCCATAATAAATGTTCTATTTTATGGAATGAAAGTTTTACTTTATGCGATAAAAATGTTATTCTGTGAAATAAAAATGATACTCTATGACATTAAACTTCACTGAATAATGTAAAGATGTTAATTTGTAGCATTAGGGTATTACTCTACGACATACAATTTTCACTTTATAACATAAAAATCTTACTGTATGATATACAAGTTTTACAATATGAGAAAGAAAATTTTACTATGTACCATAAAAGTTTTATTCTGTTCCATAAAAGTTGCACTTTTTAACATAAAAAATGTTTCTCTATTACAAAAAATGATACGTAGTGATATAAAACATTCAATTTATGATATCAGTATGTTAATCTTAGACATAATAGCTTCACTTTATTATTTAACTATGTTATTCAATGACATAAAGGTTTACTTTATTCCATGAAAATATTACTCTGACGTAAAAAATGATACCCTATGATATGAAAGTATCATTTTAGGTCATAAAAACGTATATCTAGGACATAGAAGTTTTACTCTATAATATAAGAGTCTCACTTTGGGCCATAAAAATGTTACACTATGATATAAAAGTTTCACTTTATGACATAAGAGTGTGAATCTGTGACGTAAGAGTGTTACTATTTTTTTTTTTTTTTTTTATTTAGCGTCGCTATGTTTGTGCTTCCATTTGGTGCTAATCGACGACGGGGGTCTGCGGTGTGTTTGTAAACAAAGCACATGTAATTTTTACAGTGGTGCTTGTATCAATCAGCAGAGACTAAGCCGACTGAGCCGCCGCAGGCCCTGAGTGTTACTATATGACATAAAATTGTCACTATATGACATAAGTTCTACGCAAAACCATAATTATGCTACCATATTACATAAAAGTACGGCACTATGGATAAGTAAATGCATATACAATGTTCAGGTATATAAGGCCCCCAATGTCGGTGCCCTAGAAAATTTCTTCTAGAATTTTTCATATAAAAGTTTGATATCATAGATCATCACGTCTATAAGGTATATAATATATAATATAATATAATAAAATATAATATAATATAATATAATATATATGTATAAGTACGCCAATATCGCTGTCGTAGATGACTACTTTGGCCTTTTTTAGTTTATATATCAAATATTATTTAAGACGATATCCGCGTATGACAGATCGAAAATCACAGTACTCGATGACACCCTTTTTGAGATTTTTTCTCCTGAATATGTTAAAAATCGGATAATATGGTGTCTAGATTATCCCTACTTAGGATCATGACGTGATTTGGATTATAGCGTCAGTCTGATCAGATTATGAATAATCGAATGCTCTATCATCAATATAACTTATTAAAATATATATTCTCGCGGTTATTATTTAAGATAATGTTGAACTCACACGTCACCGAATTTTACGTGGGTCCATGTTTTCCATTTAATTGCTAATTTTAAGTAAATATCTCTTTGGAGGATTGTTATACCACTCAAAAATAACAACTTTCGAGAGTAACGTTTTCTCCGAATTAAAAATTAAATAGAAAATGTGTTTTTTTTTTATATTTGCCGAGGATATAACATCGCCCTTGTAAAAGATTATGGTTTTCTTTAAAAATCTTCACATATTTAAAAAAAGTATTTATTTTTTGTATCTTTAATAATCTTACTTTTATTATTCTAATAGTCAAATAAAACTTAACTTAGAAACTGTTGTTAGAAAACTGAAACAAAAATTTTAATCCTAGTTTTACCATTCGCTCTTGGATACAAAGCTTCTATAATTACTTATAAAATTTATAACGTTAATCATTGTTTTTTATTAAAAACATTTTTTATTAAAAATTATGCTTTAAATGATAATATTACTTAGCGATATATTCACCGGATTCGTTAATCAAGTTTCGCAATGCGTGAAGCTTCTGCATATTTGTGCGAGTTGTGAAAGTTATAAAAGTTACTTTCCCCGCTGTGCACACAGACAATTAATTCTTTTGGAATATCAAACTCTGAAGCCGGACAATCTCATGAAATGGACATTATCCGAGTATATTCTCTTTTTAGATGCAAACGTACACCATGCGTTTTATTCTTCCCTGACACTCAAAATGACAACGGCACCATATAATACTGTATGCATTGTTGTATCGTAGTTTATTATCGACATGATTAACAATGGGAGACAAAGCGTCTTCACATCATCTAGAATGAAAGCACTACTTTGCATAACTTGAATGTGCTGCTGAGAAGTCAGATGTCTGTCAAAATATTAGGCCATTTCAAGGATTCCTTCACAATGATAATCTACGAGAGAAATAGAGAGAGATAGATAGATAGATAGATAGATAGATATTCTTCTCATTTACAACTTATGACAAAAATTTACAGCTGTATGTACATTTGGTTAAAATTTGTTATCACATTATCAGTCATTACAGTTAAAAAGTTTGAATTGCTATCACAGGTCGTCAATTTATTGTCTAACATATCATAATGTAGTCAGTACTATCACATATTGTTTCGTCAACTTAATAATATACAAATAAATAGATAACAGTAATATATACACATACACATTTATATTGCACATATATCTATCGCGTCGGAAAATAAAACGCCTTACATTCTTCTTTCATTCATACACTCATTAATGCTAATAATTACACTCACACTTCACACTTAACACTTAAAATAAATTAAAGATTACACAAGAATAAATAATACGCTTAGAATAAATTAAGACTACACAAAAATTTTACGAAAAACAGTGACAAGATTTTCATTGTGGGCTTATGGAGTCTTGTCGCCGTGTAATTCTTTAAGGTGCCTACCTAACGCCGCTTTAAACTTACATAGTGATGGCAGACATCTTACACTGAAGGGGAACAAGTTCCAGTGGCGTGCACCTTGGGCACTAAAAGAATATAGGACCTTATCCGTGCGCGACCCCGGAACTGAGAGCTCTATCATACCCCCCCCCCCCCCCCTACTTGAAGTCCTTGCCTGATTTTTTTTAAGAGAGCAGTAAGATACGTTGGTTGCCGCATAACAACCGCTTTATAAAGCAGCAACCCCATAAAATACTCTATCCTCGCCTTAATATCTAGAAAGAGAGAGAGATATATATATATATATATATATATATATATATATATATATATATATATATATATATATATATATATATATATATATATATATATATATATATATATACTGTTTATTCATCAAAGACGAAAATTCTTACAATTGCATGTACATGTATAGTTATAATAATTAAAATATCGGTCAGTATTATATATTTGTTATCTTACATTTAACATTCAATTATTGCATTTCTTATATATAAAATAACATTATTCGCTGTAACAGTTCGTCAGTTTATAAAATCTAAATATAATGAACTAGTCATAGTCAAATGGCACATCACAGAATACGCTTCGTCAAATACATAAAATAAAATAAATAAAATAAAGATAATATAATACGATAAAAATAAAAACAATACATACACACACTTTACTAAATTTTTACGTATAACTATCACGTCGAAAAATTAAAAACACACTCATTCATATGACACTCTTACAATTCACGCTAATAAATACATTCACACTTAACACTTAACATATTAAATAAATAAATTAATAAATAACTAAGTCAAATAAATAAATAAGTTAGATAAATAAATAAATTAAATAAATAAATAAATAAATAAATTTAAATAAATAAATAAATGAAATAAATAAATAACCTAAATAAATGTCTGAGTCAGATTGGGAATACACAGAAATGAACAAAATAATGTATAAACCGATTTTCGAAAAGTTCACCTCTGTGTATTCCCGTCACCATGTAATTGTTTAAGCTGCCTGCTTAACGCCGTTTTAAATTTACAAAGAGATGGCAGACACCTCACACTGCTTGGGAGCGAATTCCAGAGGTGCGCACCTTGAACTCTAAACGAGAATAGGCCCTTATCGGTGCGCGACCCTTATTAAAATAAATATCAAAATAAAAATTCCTAATCAATTTTTTTGTTTCACATTTTAAAGGTGGTGTGCTCCCTTAATTCACCTATCTAATTTCTATATTTTATTCTTTCATCTGTCTCACTGGCTTGTTCCAGTTTTAATTTAGTATCCATAGGAGTATCATATAACTTCGCATTTTCTAAATTATATTTCACAGCCAAAGATTCAATACAGTTGGTTTGACTTAAAGTGATTTTGCTTCTGTCTTCATTATAATCAATATCTAGACCTATGTAATTACCAATTTTACCCATATCTTTCATTGAAAAATTTTGCATTAAACTTCGTTTCACATTCTTGATTTTATTTTTATCTCTGGAACAAATCAGAATATCATCAACAAAAACCAAAATGAATATCGGATATTTGCTTGTATTATTCATATATGACCGATTTCATCTCAAATCATGCGGGCCGACAGCACCTATCTCTCCGAATCAGCTCAAATTATGGTATATTATTCTACTCAGAAAATAAGCGTATACGTATTTTTTGATTTTTCGATAGCATCAAAATTGCATGTGTTATGCTTTTTTCAAAAATGACTCCTCAAATTTCGTTTCTCAAAAATCGAAAACTTTTTTCTTTTTAAATCGTTCTAATTCGTCTTTTTATGGATATTTGAAAATAATTCTGTACATATTCGATGCTTTTGGTGATACTCTTTCGATCTGACAAGTTCAAAATTTTTTTACAAAAAATCAAGGATGATATGGCATTTTTTATAAACAATGAAAAATGCTTTTTTCTCAAAAAAGCCATTTTTTTTTACTCAATTTTTTTTTATAGATAGCTAGTCTCAATACATATATGGTCATATACATGACATTTGGAATATTTTTGTTTTTTAAGAGATATAAACGAAATAAGAAAAAAATGTTATGTACCTCTAAGTATAATGATTATACGTATATAGCAGAGCAAGAATCTGTGCATTAGGCGAATACGTGTACGATTATTTATATATGTATGTGTGTACACCATAGAGGAGTATAACGCATGGTACTAGAATTCTCCGCAAGGTGGCTAAAACTCATCTTTTGCTATCACGTAGATAATGTTAGTTATTTTGGCTTATTTAAGGAACCCGGTCTAGTTATCTTAATATATATAGTATTACTTATACATACTAAGATTTCTTTTGAATTATGGCTGAAATTTATTCAACAAAGAGGCGCAAGTGTCCAAACTTTTTTGGATCACACAAAAAAAACGTATATGATGCCACTGTTAAATTTAGAAAATTGGTGAATTTAGCAGAACTTCTTCGACAAAGTTTTCCTAACAAAGCAGTGCAGAGTTCGGATTATGTATGCTTCAATTGTTATGAACGCGTTAAAAATATTGAACCAAAGGAAATAATTGATGCGATTCATTCAGACAATTATACTGACTTGGATAGTGATACTGAAGACCATGATTTTCGAGCTAGCATCCCAGAGCGGATTGAGCATTTAAACGAAACCTTAATTTCAAGTTCTTTTGGTAATGTTTCGCCACATAAAAAGAAGAGAGGTATTGATGATTCATCTGTACAAAGATACATTATTAGAAAAAAAGTTTATTATCAAGGAAAACTAACAAAAACTTTTGCTGTCATCAGTGATGATAGAAAACACGATTCTGCCCATGCCTTGTTAGCAATGGAAAAAATAATTGATTCGATGAAAAATGATTCAACCGATTTAATAGATCAAATATCGATTATAACAGATGGAGCAGCAAGCCACTTTAAAAATCGATTTCAATTGTATGAAATGAAAAATGCTTCCATCAATAAAAAATGGTTGTTTTCAGCTACAGGTCACGGGAAAGGTTCATGTGATGGTGTTGGCGGACTAGTCAAACACTATGCAACTAGACATAATCTTCAGAACAGTCATATTGAATCAATACAAGATGCCAATGCTTTTGTAACAAAAGTTCAATCTTATACTAATAATATTAAACTAATCTTACTACCAAAAGAAGATATTGAAGTTTTTAGACAAAATAACATAAAAGAGTGGCTTAAGGCTCCTAAATATAACGGCATTCAGAAAACCCATGTATGGAAAGTAGATGTAGGTAAAAAGAAAAAATCTTATACAGGTCGAACTGCTCTTCATTCTTTAACAAAATTGTTAAATAAAGAGAAACAGAAGAAGAAGAAAATCAACTCAAAGAATCGTGTTAGCAGGAAAGTTAGAAAAAGCAATAAAATGTCTAAAAATCATAAAAAAGGAAAAAATACATAGGATTTTTTCTTGCACGACAGTGTTATGGGGGAACATAAAATTTTTTCCTTATTTCGTTTATATCTCTTAAAAAACAAAAATATTCCAAATGTCATGTATATGACCATATATGTATTGAGACTAGCTATCTATAAAAAAAAATTGAGTAAAAAAAAATGGCTTTTTTGAGAAAAAAGCATTTTTCATTGTTTATAAAAAATGCCATATCATCCTTGATTTTTTGTAAAAAAATTTTCAACTTGGCAGAT
This sequence comes from Gastracanthus pulcherrimus, assembly GCA_949152435.1. NCBI lineage: Eukaryota > Metazoa > Arthropoda > Insecta > Hymenoptera > Pteromalidae > Gastracanthus > Gastracanthus pulcherrimus. Next base: position 86,022,192 of record OX424574.1, read on the forward strand.
CGAAAGAGTATCACCAAAAGCATCGAATATGTACAGAATTATTTTCAAATATCCATAAAAAGACGAATTAGAACGATTTAAAAAGAAAAAAGTTTTCGATTTTTGAGAAACGAAATTTGAGGAGTCATTTTTGAAAAAAGCATAACACATGCAATTTTGATGCTATCGAAAAATCAAAAAATACGTATACGCTTATTTTCCGAGTAGAATAATATACTATAATTTGAGCTGATTCGGAGAGATAGGTGCTGTCGGCCCGCATGATTTGAGATGAAATCGGTCATATAAACAATAGTCATAATTACTTCTTACAAAATTTAATTTTTGGAGACAGTTGTTAAGACACCCGTACCAAGCCCTTGAACTTTCACTTAGACCATAAAGTGCCTTTTGCAATTTACATACTTTATCTTTGCCTGTGACGAAACCTTTTGGCTCACAAATATACACCTCGTTTTTTAAGGTTCCATTGAAAAATGCCGCCTCAACGCCTATTTGCTTAATATACAAATTATTAGTACAACCTTAACTTAACAAGATTTTTAAAGTTTGCATTTACTTACAGGCGAATAAACATTTTCATTATATTTCATTTGTTGAAAACCTCTATCTACTAACGTAGCTTTAAACGTATTATTACTTTTCCTTTTAAAAATCCATTTCACATCTATTATTTGTTTGTTTTTAGGCTTATCAATAACTATCCAAGTTTTATTTTTGTTTAAACTTTCTATTTCAGAATTCATAGCCTTTTGCCATTATTTATATTCTTTACAATTTAACGCCTCCTCAAATGTACTTTGTACATTGATATTATCATTATTTATATACATAAAATGTGATACAGGATTTCCATATCTAGTTACAGGACATTTTTTTCTTCTTGAAATTCTTTGTACTGCCAGGTTCTGTTCATATTCATTTTGCAAATTATTTTTTACTTCTCTATTTTCTGGATCAATGGCATCATCAAAATTATTATTCTCTTCATCAACAATATTTTCGTCTGTGTCATGATTATCGACTCTATCGATTCAGTTCCTAAATTCAAATTTAAAAAATTTTCATTTTCAAAATCTGTTTTCATTGTTTTTATTTTTTTCTAAACATATTATTTCACTGTCATTCTCAATTACCGTAAAATATCTGGCATTTATTACTCTATTGTTCACAAATATTGTTCACTCTAATTTTGCTTTATCATCCCATTTACCTTTTCTCATAACTTCGGGTATTCTTACAAAAACTTTACTACCATAAATTTTTAAATGTTTCATAAGGTTTTTCATTTTCTTAAGTATTTGCTATTGTACGGTTTTTCAAATAAGCGACCGTTGTTATCCATCCATTTTAGCTTCTCTAGCTACACATCTACCTATGTCCATTGCAATAATTCAATCCATTTATGTTTTATAAAATTATAGATTTCATTGTTTAGATATTCTTTATCGTTATCGCATCTAAGTTTTTTAATACCTTTTTGAAATTGCTTCTCAACTAAGTTTGCAAACTCTATGAAATGACTTCTCTCCACAATAACCAGTGGTTCTATGTGGACCATTTAAATCTGTGTGAATTAATTCTAAAATTTCAGTAGAATTTGTCCTCTCATTTTCAAACGGTACATTAGCCATTTTACTTTATATACAATTCACACATTGCATATTCTTAATTTCTAATTTATCTGGTAAACCTTCAGCTACTTTACCATTCACCAATTTGTTTAAATATTGAAAATGTACGTGACCTAGTGCTCTATGCCATTTTTCTTTATCGGTTAATTTAACTGAATTTGTGTACATATTATTATCAATCTTTTCATAAAAGAGACTTTTCATTTCATACAAACCATGTATTTTTGTTGCGTCAGCTGACAGTTTTCTAAATTTATTATATATTTTTGCAGTATTATTCCTAGCTACTATAGTATTATTCTCAGTTATTTTCGAAAAACTCAACAAATTTCTTTTGATTCCTTGTACAAAATAAACCTTTTTTAAATTTACTTCTACCTCACTGTAATAGGTTTTAAAATAAGTTTTGTCGCTTTTAGAATTTTGTCATCTAGCAATTTAACATCAATTGGACATTTTAAATCAATATAATTATTAAAACACTTTTCATTATTAATAATATGGTATGTACAACCACTATCTAACAACCATTCAATTTCATTAGGATTTTTACATTCGCTGTCCCCTAACTGGTTTACATTTATTTCGACCTCGACCGTAACATCTGTGTATCGTACCTCTGCTGTTTTCTCTGTATGATCCTCGTTGGTCTCTTGGAGTGTATTGAGCTCCTCGTCGGCGGTTCCCTTGCTGGTCTTGCCAGCAGTCCTTTCTGTAGTGTCCAATTTTTCCACGCTGAAAACACTGTACTTTTGTTTTGACGTTGAATGTACTTACAGTAATCTTTCTTTCACTTTCAGTTTTACTTAGACTTTTTTCTTTTATCTTAGATTTTATAAAATCTACTATTCTTTGTTCTTCTGGTACTAAATCAATAAAATCACCAATATAATAATGACTTGATGGTAAAGCTATTATCATATAGCTTATCTTTTCTTCTTCATCTAATTTTCCGCCAGCTGTTTTCAAGATTGTTCATCATTTCAAGCGTTGCTTAACAATCACTTATATATTCTAGTAAATCTTATCTGATTAACTAGAATATATAAGTGTTGTATTATAAATTTCTTATCTGAAATAGCACTAATTAAAATTGTTTTTGCTTTTAAATCAGTCTTTTTCGATACAGCGTCATCTTCAGTTGTAGCCTTTTCTCTTATTGCTGGATTTAAACATTATTTGTGTTCTAGAATATTTATTATCCTGAATTTCCAACTCGCAAAATTTATTCCATCAAATATTGGAATAGAAATATCATCTATTTTAGCCTGCTCGCGATTTCTTCCTTTATTTTTAAATTATTATTAATTTCACTATTTAAAATTAATACCCTTTTTAGTGTTTTTAATAAAACTTTTCTTATTTGACTTCTAATTTTTTTGTAATTAACATTTTTAACCATTTATTTATTTCAAACAATTGCGTTAAAAACAATTTTATTTTAACTTTCACTTTTTATTTTCAAAATATGTGCTTAACCTCAAAATCCAACATGTGCTTAACCTAGAAATCCAACATGTGCTCATTTTCAATCCGCATGCATCGACCTCTTACTCAACATTTTTAAACACCTCCTTATAATTTTTAGCAATTACATTATTTAATGGTTTATTTGTTCACATTATTTTTTGCTTCACTAACATTTCACATCAGTTTCTGTTTTTCATTTCTTCATCTTTATATTTTTCCTAGGATATATATAAAGGTAAAATAAGTAAAGCAACCATGCTCTGTCATCATGTTGAAATAATTTGATTTTGAGAGGTCCAATGAATAAATTATGACTCTTGAGTGATATAAACTAATATATTTAATTATCTAATTTAACTACATTACTGTAGATAGAGAGTGTAATAGCTTAGGTCAGCAGGTGAGCTACAGGATGACGACTTTACATCGTACTTTACCTAGCTGCTTGCCTCTTGGTTACTCGTGTTTTACCAGAGATGGCGCCAGCGGTACTGAGACCCATCAGTATCAATTTGTCAGGTTGAAATATTCATATATTCCAACAAATGCACTAGCTATAAAGTTTAATAAAAAAGTTGTAATATAAATGAGTACAGAAAATGTAAAATGGTCTTACATTCGTGTACGAGTGCTCTTTAAGTTCATGCCTCTGTAATCTTGTACCTTTAGGTTAAAATACACTTAATACGTAAAATATACGTTTGTGTTGTGTATTTTTAACAATAAATAGTCTACTGATCGATTTAAAATTGTGCAACAAAATTTGTAACACGATTGAGTATTAAAAATTTTAAAGGGTTCTTACGTTCGTGACCGAGTGCGTTTTACGTTTAGGCCTCTTGGGCTTTGTTCGCTAACTTACATCGCGCTGATCTAGAAGATCTAGCTGCGTCTGAGTTAATCAGAGATCTTCTTTAAAAATATATTTATCTTTAGCCTACGGAAATACAAGAGCTAAGTTTTGGAAGCACCCATCGGGAGAATGCACGATGTGAGCACCCACCATTCCATCTTTTCGCGTAACACCTGTCTCTACTAAATACCAATGTTCTGCTTGTAGATAGATAACAGATGTTTTTAGCCTTAAGATACTTTTTCTGCGCTATATCCTCCCAAAAAACCAATATGGCAAGATAAATATATGCTATTTCTCTGTTATCACCTTTTCCGATTCTAACCCAGATCCTGAAAAGTTTTCACTGCACTTTTCAGTATCGAATTTTCGTCGTCGTTGCTGTCGGATATATTGGCGTGCAATGCGCTAGCGACTGATTTAGAGAAATCGGCCACAATTGCGCATTCGACATCAACGAACAACGAGGTCATTCGCTCCGCCACCGCAAAAAAACGATCGAACCCGAAATCAGCGGAATATTTCAGGACTTAGAAAATGTAGCAAAAATCATGGAGTTGTCATCCAGAGATCTGTAAATATTGAAAAGTATGGCGGGCTAAAGAGCAGCATCAGCAAAGCGGCGGCCCGTCTACAGTGTCTATGGTGCGTTACGCGCTCAATCTCCTGCACGGGTCCGCATCGGAGAATGTCGAGGACTGCCTAATATTAGCGGATAAGCCAGCAGCTTCATCGTTGTCGATGAAGAAAGCCTGTCATCTACAGAACGAAAGAGAAGGGCCACGATCTTTTACGAGACGAATACAATTATTTTAACCCCCTACGAAGAAATTGGGAAAATACGCGCATTGACGCTCGAGATAATAAATTGTATAGCGCACCTCGACACGAAGATCGCAGAAGGCCATCCCCATGTCAGTAAAGACGGTAGTGTATACATTCGGAAGGCGATGAAAATACTGCGCGCTAAAGACCGTATCCTGCAGAAGCCACTGTTGCAGTTGGACCCGGCAGAATTTTTCGAAGCCGCTAAATTGTCGGAAAAGGACCCGATTGTCGTACATCCGTTGACAATGACCGATGCCATCAAATGCCCGTATAAACTGGTAGTACTGCAAGCGTACTGCACAGAATAGTAAGTAAACAAATGTTTTTTCAATTCGTTAAAAAATGTTATTCACTGAAAAGAGTAAATGTTAATTATTTTTTACAGTTTGAACGAAAACCTGCTGTTGCATGCTGCATGGCGTACAAAAGCTGTGCAGAAAGCCGAAGTGTAGACACACCAAAGGCCGATATTCACTTATATAACGTGCCGTTCGTTGAAAACGATTTTTTAAATTCATCTCAGTCTCAGGAAATATTTGAAGCGTTATAAGCGAGCAAATTCACGAGTTACTTAATCGGAAACATTTTTCCCGGTATACGAGAAATTTAAAAATTTTAACTTTGTACGTATTTGTATAAATAATAACAGTATTTTTTAATAAATTTTATATTATACTATAATCGACTTTTATTATTTCTGAACTATATATCGTTTTTTATTTCAGATAACTCAGGGGTTTTTTAAAAGTTGAATAATTTATGTTATAACTATTTATTTATTTAATTATTCGTTTATATATATATATATATATATATATATATATATATATATACCTCGCTCTCAAACAGTAATAGAGGCGCACTCTTCCCCAGGTCATTAGCACCTGTGCGACTATAACACTTAATCGCGACATTGATACCTGGCTCCCCCAATATAGGTCAAGGGGGGAGGGGGGAAATCAATAAGGGGCATCTCGCGCTACCAGTCTTCATACTACTTTGAAAGTTATCTTAACATTATCTCAGCGGCTAATACATGGCTATTTTGTTAATTTTTTAAGAGTGAAGAGAAATTGGAGAGTTCTGGAGACTATTTGGCATGACGTTGTTTCAATAACATAGTATATAATGTGAAAAATAAAAAAGAAAATTATTTTGGAAATATTTGTTTTTTCAATAATATAAAATGTAACAAAATTTTCATTAATTTATGAAAATTATGTGTATTATGCCACCGCAAAAGTTTTAATATGATATCATAATGTAATAAATGGAGAAGTAATAATAATAATAATTATGATAAGATGTATAATAAGATATATATAACATTTTGATTTCTCACAGAGAAAGCTTTGTAACGATGATACCATTATTTTTCAAGGATTCGATGAATCTCGATGTTTTCGAGGTTCCTGAGTCATAAAAACAGGTTTACAAACTGCAGTACGTTTTTAAAAAACTTCTGTCTGTATGTAAGTATGTATATATTTATGTATGTATGTGTGTGTGTGTATGTATGTATGAAACCAAAATTTGTATCCACCAGAACACTTGAAGGGAGCATATCATTAATTTGGACCTCTCTTTGAGAAAGCATTCTGCTAATGCAGTTAGCAGCGATTTTTATTTTCATCCGTCGAAAAACAAATTAACCATTCATGTAACGAACTTACTATGAGTCTGCAAGTTTCATTGTACTTCTTTTCATTGCAAAAGTCTTCAGAGTCAACCTGATGAGACTTAGATTTGGGTTTTTTAAAGGTTAAAGTTAATATAATCAATTCGAATAAAATGCATTTGAACGGGTTACAATTAGCCACCATTTCCAACCCGAAATTGTTGATAAGGTATTTCCGTTCTTTTATTTGTTTGTTTATTTTTCAAGATATTTGAGGTTATGTTTTAAAAATAAATTTTTGATCGCTTATATCTCGAGAACGGCGCAAGCATTTTTTTCCGACTCGGGTCCATTTTTTTCGTTTTTTAGTGATGATTCGGAATTAAAAAGAAATTTTAAGATTTGTCGACTCGTTTTTGTTTTATATCGAATTTTTATTCTACGACATTCTGAACCAATGAGATTAATTATTTTGGTATCTAAGAAATAATATGATCGCTCTAGTGCAAATGGATTTGAAAGAGCATACAATTACCTATCTTCTCTCACAAGAAATTCTTTATAATCTATCTTCCTTCTTTTATTATACACGAAAACGTCCTTCTTCTAAACGCGGATATTTCGGAATCATATGATGGAAAATCTTTAAAATAAATTGAGCTAGAAAATGTGGTTTTCTACTATATCTTGGCGGAGCTCTTAACCCAGACCATGAGGTATTTTTTCTTTTAAAATATTTGAGGTTATACTTTTTTTAATTTTGATTGCTTATATATCGAGAACGTTGTGGTAACTTTTAATTAAACAATCGAATTCTTATTTGCTATTTTTTATAAACATACGAAATCAGAACAAATAAATAAATATTCCTCGATTCGTTTTTGATTTATAACAATTTTTCTATTTTAAAATGGTATTAATATTAAAACAAAAAGTTTAATATTGGAACTGTTTTTTTTTTATTTTAATAATCGGAACTGTATTTGCTTGCAAGTTGCTAATAGGGTGTTTTTGGAGTCGCTGATCACGAATTCGCTAACAAAAGTACAAAATTCGAAATGGTGGATAACATTTTTAATATATTATGGTCAACGATATTGGATTCGTCATATTGAATTTTGAAAATCTGACAACAGATTAACATGCTTATTAAATTACATTCGTGGAAAGTGTAAATCAGTGTTACTATATCATTTCCACGCTACCATGAGGTAGATATCGCAGCCCGTTTTTTTTTAACAAACAAAATGTTTATTTTATGTAATTTTTATGTAATTATTGCAAAAATAAAAAAAATTAATAATAAAATAATTTTATAAATTGTTTGTAAATATTTCATATTTCTTAAAAGCAAGGTTTAATTCACTTTTAATTGTTAGATAGATATATATACATATTTGGGTGTTACACGATTAAAATAAAAACTTGCTTTAAGTGGTGCTATCCCCATTGGCATAATAAGAAATTTAAAAAATTATAACAATTTATTTTTTAATTTAAATTGCCATGGGTTAGATCTTTTTCTCGCTCTTTAAAGTACAAAATTCACTCTACTAACTAGATCTTGAATTCACTAACTAGAGTGCAAATCGACTCCATAGAACTGAATAAACAATTTTATAGTGTTACAAAATTTATTGTCATTTGTAAAAAATGTTATTTGATATGTAAATACTTTTAAAGTTTTTATATAATTCAAATATTTTTTCATAATATAAATTATACTTTTGTATATGTTTAAATGATAATTTAAAAGTTTAAATCTATCTCGTCATTTATAAAAAAGATCTTGTCGTTTTGACTTTTCAACGCAGAAGTAAACAGAACAAATAAATACATACAGAAATAATTAAAAAGGTTGGACGAAGCTAAATGCCAATGAATTGGTAGTGGTTTTTCATATTATAAAGTACACAGTCATTGGTGAACGATTTAAAAGCTTAGCAACTTCATTTTAACTAGCCAAAATGCTCGCTCACTCGCTACCGCTCGCTCATGATCAAGAGATTGTATATTTGTATTTTAGTTTAAAATACATTATTTTTATAAATATTGGTTTTACACATTTTTAGAACATACATTGTAACACAATATAAAGTAATAAATAACTATTCTATATTTGATTTGTTAATGCATTGTATATTAACAAACAATTAACCGTAGAAACATTAAAAAGGCCTTATCATATATCACATATTTATTATACTATATTACTTACTCAGTCCAGAGAACTCGGAAATGAAGTGGCCGTTTTTCTTCCCGAGGTGCATATACTACTTTTCGCAACATCGGGCCGAAAATACGACATTCCCTTTTCCACTTTCGGCCCGACGTTGAGGAAACTAATTATTTAAAAAGTGTTGTGACGGTTTTATTGCTCATGCAATTATTATCGCATTCACTTCTAAAACGTCACAACGCCTCTCCGGACGACGCCACACATTTTACATGTATATTAATATGTTTTGTATTATAGCAAGCATTGGGAACAGAGAGCAGTCGACGCGAAGCGCACATGTTGTTCGAAACCTCGCCGGTCGAAAAACGGATCTGTAAACAAGGGAAGCACATACACAGCGGCATCGGCCGACTCGAGCGCGCGGTCTTGATAGTTCCGAGCGGGCGAGAACGTAAACAACGCGAGTGCTGCCTGCCTATACGCACAATTGTGCGGACCATACGCGAGGAAGTTACAGTTCGAAATATTATTTTCGACGAGCTAGGGGATATACTAAAGCGCCCGGCGAAGCTCTCGCATACATCCGTAGTCGACTATAGTAAGTATAGCAGAGAATAATTCTGTAGTATATATTACATCGCGCGGCGTGCAGGAAATGCAGCCAATAGTATAGTAAAGTCACCCAGCTGCGCAGAGCAGAACTGCTGCTGCTGACAATATAGGAGAGACAGCGCGACTGATTATCGTCGGCTGAGCGGTTTTACACAGCCAAGTTCTTTTTAACATCTCGGGCGCGCACACCACATAATTTCAGTGCTTAGTGGGTACATCTTTTGTTTTATTACTTGTGCAAATCTTGTATATTGCCGGTAGTTATCTAACGATTTATTCATCCGATAAATTCGTTTTTTTATATAACGTACTCGGGATTTTTAAAATTATTTTTTATGCATAATCGTTAGTTAAAAGTACACACACACTATACAATGTTGCTCTCCTATATTGACGCACATGTAGGGAAACAGCACGTTATGTAAGTACTGCGCCGTTCTGTTATATGCGTAACGGCTCATTCGTATTTTTGGCTTATTTGTAGTTATTCTATGAAGTCACGGAAATAGTCGCTATATCTAACTGATCTTTTCGATTTTCTCTGCTAGCTTACATGCTGCCAAGCAATAAATTTCAATTTAAAAATAATTAATTTATTGGAAACGTACTAATTGGTTTAATTTTCTCTAAATTATTTTTTTGTTTACGAAATTACATTATTGGGAAATTGTTTTATATCGATTATAATAAGAAACAGCAACAATATTTTAATTACTAATCATTGACATTAATATTTTTGAATTGTAAATATTTAAAAATACATAGTAATAATCACAAGTTGCTGTTCCTCTTAGAAAATAATTTTTTTTTAAATTACCGTATTCAACGAGTAACCAAGACTCAAAATGAGCCTCTCGTCCGAAAGCAGTTTAGGCATCTTACCAGAAGACGTTCTTTCGTTCGTGTCGTTGATGAGCATGACCGAAATAACAAGGGCATTAGTCCAGCTAGAATTGCTAACGACTGGCTCACCTCATGATCGTGTGTGCAGGCTTTATCGCTGCCTCGCAGGCAACTACACGGCGGTAGAATTCGTGCACAATCCGCATATATCAGACCAATGGGATCTCATTCGATATAGAGCCGCGCTCCGAACGTCTTTTCTAGATTCGTTCACGCATAGATTTTTGAATAGCATGATGCTCGGCGCGCTAATCCACCCGGACGGTGCACAACAAAGGAGAATGAGAAATATAGAACACTCGAATAATGATATTTCGAACGACGAAAAGCAAGATATGATGTTTACGCCGTGTCAAGAAAACCTCATAGACGCCCCGGTGCTACTAAAGCAAACTGTGCGACAGCCGTTAGTCGATATTTTTGCACAGCAGACAATAAATATCGATAGTTTACAAGTCCAGCCATTCGTGCCTACCTTGCCGTGCACACACACGCGCACGACAGAAGCAGTGGCTACAACGCAATCGGCCGCAAGCGCTCACGCGACAGCCAGGGCGCAGCAGTACTGCAGGCCCCGACACTACCGGCCGACATACTCGATGCGCCACTAACTCTCGAGGACGGCTCAATATATAGAGTACCCCGTAAAGTAGCAGCTTCATACGAGCACACCGTACACGAAAAGGAAAAATCCATGCGCATGTTCGGTGAAGCATACGAGACAGCAATGTTACAGCTAGGTGAGTCAGGAAACGAGGCACAGCACCAAGCACCGGCTTCTAGTACGCGAATAGCAGCTAATAAGCAACCTGAAATTAACGCGGAGGCGAGAGGTGGCGTAAAATCAAAGCCACGCGAAAACTTCAGTTTAACGTTCACAACGAGGTATTTTGACACCGAGCCAGACGAAGAGCACATGTTATTCACAGATACGCCTAGGCAGGCGGTACCGCCCGGTCATGTAGTACCGCCCGTTCGTGCAATACCGATCACATGAATAAAACAAACGTTCGTACCAACGGCCGCACGAATAAATACACCGCGAGGAAATTCCTTATTGACGTCTCAGGGTGTATGCTTAAATCCACCCGAACAAACACATCGGACCTTCAATACGCACCAATATTCAGAAAAATTGCGTACAAGTCTACAGGAAAAATGGAACCACTCTTCGTCTCATCCATCTCAGGAAAAAGTTGATGCACGGAATAAAGGACCGGTGCGAACCAACTATGATCTACTTAGGGGAGATGGAGGAGGCTGCGGGAGGAGGGATCCAGGAGCAACACGTACATTTATTGAAACCGTTGGCCTACAAATTGCAAGCGCGTGCGGAATCTCAGTAACACCAGTGGGTGGAAAAAGCGCGCGCGTAGCCAACGGTAGCCTGTCGCCCATCACTGGCAAAATCGAGGTACCTTTCGAGGTAGCGGGAGTAAGCAAATATCTTACAGTCTTGATTATGCCAGAGCTGAATGGCTACTGTTACTTGGGCCCGGATTTTGTACGTGCATTCGAAACACGGTTAAACCCGCACGAATACACACTAACTGTCGCTGACTCAGACAAGATAATAAAACTCGAGGTAGTCACGAACCCTATGCTGAACGGCGCTGACCTCGCATCGATAGGCTTGGCGGATATTGACACTGGCAAGCGGAGAATGCTCGAAGAATTACTCGGTAGAGTACTACCAGACAACAAAGGACTGTTTGGTTTCACGAATCTGGTACAGTATGACCTTCGTGTCGACACCTATCGGCCGATCAAACAAAAATACTATCCTGTTTTCAAACGGATAGAAGAGGAAATGCACGCTCAAGTAAGCAAGCTGCTGGAAGAGGGGATTATTGAGAACGTTGTCAAGGAAGGATGTCCGTGTTACCTCTGATGTGCCTCTTTGGATTCACCCTCCTGTAAGTACCTGTGTATTTAACAAATTTATTGTCCTCCTTGGGGAAATTCGCGCTCGGAAATCTGCATAACCATCTATGATGTTGTCAGGATAACGATAACACCCATCGTGCAATTAAGACTGCCTGCAAAATTGTCTTTTAATTAACAATTTATATGTTGGAAAATTGGATCAAAAGAAGAATGTCGTTATCTAATTCGTTCGTCACCAAGAGTGAGGAAAGATAGGCAACGGTCTAATCCATCTAGTAAATTCACGAGTACATCGAGTTAAATGGCGAAACCGAGTTTTTAGATGTTACAGATCCTGAATGGCAGGCAATTTTCACTGAACTCACTCCGGTACAACGTGCGCAAATAGTAAGAAAATTGTTTCGGCAACGGTATACCGCGCCTACAGTGATGAATTTGCACGATGCGCAAAGGACAGATGCGGCAGCATCACTTCCCGTCAATATGTCCCACATGTGGATGATGCCTCTGTTGGTGCCAGAAACTCCAGTGTCTCCAATATGGCTAGAGCCCCTAACGTTTTTGTAACTACCAAAGCACCTATGGTTCAAAAATTGTTAAATCAGCTACTCACCTTCTTCGACTTGGTACCAGGTCTAGGAGATAGTGATAGGGAATCATATAAGCGCGGGGCTAATACGGACGCGCTGCAATACTTTGTTTGGGTTGACGTACTCATTAGATCATCACGTGCGCCGTGAACACCCAAGAGGCTTAAATGAGGCGATAAGAATCACAATCAATTTCGAGTGCAAATAGAGAGCTCGTTTAGCTTGCAGCTACATAGCAGCGCCACCCCCGGTAATGACAACGCAGATAAACTATGCGACATCACAGCCTCCGTTAACTCAGCAGGCTTCGAAGCTCTTGGCTTTCGAGAAGCAAATCTTAACTCTAACGAGGGAGAATATTTTGCTTGTGGCATCTGCGGCGGCAAATATATGCGGCTATTGCGGTCTCATCTCACATGTTGAGAAAAAGTGCAAAAAGAAGCATTTCGAAATATTAAAATGTGAGTACTGCGTAAAACAAGGGCACGTGCACAAAGACTGTTTCAAATTAGAAGTAGATATAAAAGCAGGACGAGTTAAGGCCGGAAATGGGAATAATCGACAGTTTAATAATTATAATCATAACTACAAAGGGAATAATAACAAAGGCCGTTTTAGTAATAATTATAACACCGGTAACAAGTTTAATAATAATTATAATAGCAATTTCAATGACAATAGGAATAATCGCGATAACGACCAACGAGAAGAGCATTCTCGAAGATAATCCTGATTTACGAGAAGAAAGGGTAAATAAGAATATGGGACTGATAAATGCAGAGAGATGTAATGCAGAGGAATTTCAGTACGTGTGTGAGCTCGTGACTGAATTTTCTAGAGTCTTTAGGCTCGATGAGAATCTGCTCGCACATGAGATTAAGCTGACGACTGGTAAGCCCTTTCGCGCCAATCGTTTCAAATATCCGCTAGTGCTGAAGGAGCAGATTGAAATAGAAGCTCAAAAGCTGTTAAAGCAAGGCAAAGAAGACCTTCAAATTTACCGTAATGCAGTAATCTCTGGATCGTGTCAAAAATATGGATGCTGACGGAAATAAAAGGTGGCGTTTAGTTACAGATTTTAGAGCCTTAAACGAGATTACTGTAAGCAGCTGTTGACCATTTCCATGTACGAGCGACATAATCGTGCAGCTGGTGCTCGCAAAAATAATAATGGTAGTTGACTTATAACGGGGTTTCCATCAGATACCCATTCATCCCAATTCGGCTCCATTTACTGCTTTTTCGGCCACGGTAGGGCACAATTCAGACGAACATCTGTAATTTCACGTATGAGCATGGGGCTTAAGGAAGCGACAAATACTTTCGCAAGATGCATGTCGCTAGCAATGGCGAGAAATCTTGAAGAGTACATTGCACGCAAAGACTTCGGCGGGAGGAAATCCGAGATGCAGCAAGCGCAGCACGCGTCACCCGGGTGAGAGGCAAAAGCGGTTGTAGTCGAGCGAGAGCTGTATACAGTCAGCGGCTTCCTAAAACAATGTTAGGAGCCATTGGACATACCCACAATCGATTTGTCAAATCAAGATTCTCAGATAAACATCCCTTAATAGATTTAACTAGACTAGAAATTAAAAAAAAATATATTCGAATTATTAAACTTTAAGTTTTAATTTTAACATCAAATTTCTAGAGACTTGAAGATTCTTATTTTACATGCTTAAACGCAAGACAAACTACCCATACATGTATTTTGCGTCGCCTTGGCGTCGACATGCGATCGACGAACGTGCTACGTACGCAAGCAAGCGTCCACTGCTGCCGGACACAGGTGTCCTGTGTCCAGCGAAGAAGCGCACTTGCGATGTTGACGCTGCACACTGTTTTTGCGCGCTGACTTTATGGTGCACTGCGAGCGCTAGTCACGCCAGTTCGGCTTGAGCTGAAGAGCCGCACATACCTCTCTCTCTAAAACATCCAATAAACTTGCTTGCTTTCTCCACCACTCAAACCACCGAAGAATCACGTAGCTTAATTGCTACGTGTAAATAACGCGAGTTTTCCATCCTTTTTCCACACCCACATATGGCAACCTTTCTGTCAGTAACACTATATTTAATTTGCGTGTTATAAACAATTACTAAACAGGCGGTATAAGAAATGAAAAACGCTGTATTTCGAATCTTGTCTGGTCTCAAATTGAAGGATTTTATGAGTACTTTATTGTGATAGAAACCCGCTTCATAAATAAAATTTCTTTACCAAAAAATTCAAAAAGTCTAAATTTTCAAATTTTTAAATTTTGTTAAAAGGATATAAAATCAAAATGAGTCCACCGATTTGACTGAAATTTTAAAGCTACTCCTATACATGGATAACATGCAAAGTTTGGTCAGGTTGTACCGCGGAATATTTCAACGCGAATGAGCGACAAAAATACACAACCATACACACGCACGCACGCACGCCCACATACACACACGCACATACAGCGGACACTTTTTAAGAGTAGCTTAATGAAACTTTTTTTACCAAAACAATGCTTTCTCTTTGAGAAAGAAAAACATATTAAAAACATAAAATAATAATTATTGTTAATTATTATGATTTAAGGGGTATCGCCATTCTAGAGCGAAAAAAATAGGTCTTTTTTTTCAATTTTCTTACCATAATACAGAAAGCGGAATAAAAAATCTAATTATGAGAGTTACAGGAGATGAACTTCGAAAGCATTTTTTTTAGAGGCGGTATGCGTCCAGAACGATATCTCGCACAGTTTTGAACCTAGAAGGAACCTTGGAATCTGCATGATAACAGCTAAAGAAGTACGTAAGGGTATTTACGTGCATGCGTATGTGTGTGTACGTGTGTGTGCGTGAGTGTGTATGCGTGCATGTGTGTGTGTGTGTACGTGAGCATGCGTGTGTGTGGCTGTATGTATGGATGTGGATCAACACTACTCTGAATATACATGTTGAGAATTAATGATTCGGAGCTCATTTTTTTGTTTTTCTTTAAGGACAGCGGTTTAAAACAACATATTTTGTTTTCCGATGCGGTTTTGGTTCTTTAGCGGTTTTTCGATTTTTGAGTTTTCGTTTTTTGGGTGTTTTGATTCATAGAAACAATATCATCGTCTGAGTGATAATGCATTTGAAAGAGCATAATATTATAATAATAATATAATAATATATATAATAATATTATTAATATATATAATAATATAATAATATTATTATATATTTAATATATATAATAATATTATTATATATTTAATATATATAATAATATTATTATTATATATATTCATCCAACCAGAAATTTTTAATGAACTGTTGTTATTCATGGAATCCTCATTTTTTTTCAAACGTTTATATCTGTCAAATATAAGAACGACAATTTTTGAACAAAATTGAGATTATTAGGAATATGGATAAGAATATTTTGTAAAATTTTCGAAGCTTTATATTTTCTTTTAAAGGGAAAAAATCCTTTTGTAAAAAAAATCGATTTTTATTCGGCTGCGAATACTAGAGTATCCTTGTGAAACTTTTCAAAACGGTAGCTCTTTACTATCTCTTGAACGATTTCTTTGCCCAGCTCACACTGACCTTTATATTTCAAGGTATTTGAGGTTATGTATTTTTAAAAATTTTTTTTTGATAGCTTAAATCTCAAGAATGGCACGGTCAATTTTTACCAAATGTGCCATAATGTAGATTCGAAATTAAAGATAAATTTAATGATTCATCGACTCCTATTTCTTATAACAATGTTTCGATTTGTAGATTCTCGATTTTTAATTTTCGAGCTTATGGTATGTTAGAAATATTATGATCAATTTAGTCTAAATGCATTAAACAGAGCATAAAATTACCGATTTTTTACAACCGAAAATTTTAGATAAGCTCTTTACCTTCTTGTCTTATACACAAAAAAGTCATATTTAGTTTAAACGGTTATACCTCCGAAATTTGTGGTGGCAAATCGTTCACAAAATTTTCATATTTTACAAAATAGCGCTGTTTTGAAAAAAAATCATTTTTTGGCGGAAATCTTAGCGATCAATTGTTTATATCAAAATAAAATTAATTTATCAACCATTCGTACGCACTTCTCTAGATATCCTAATTAGATACAATCGCAAAATGTGCGATAGCATCGCAAAAAGTACAATAGAATCGCACGCAAAGATGCGATAGAATCGCAAAAAGTGCGCTAGAATCGCAAAAAGTGCGATAGAATCGCAAAACATGAGATAGAATCGCACATAAAGATGCGATAGATTAGCAAAAAGTGCGATAGAATGTAAAAAGTGCGATAGAATCGCAAAAACTGCGATAGTTATCGCAAAAATGTGCGATAGAATCGCAAAATGTGTGATAGTTATCGCAACAATGTGCGAGAGAATCACATATAAAGGTGCGATAGAATCGCAAAATATAGGGTGAGAACGCATTACGCGAAAGTCGTTAATTACAATTGTTGTCTTGGAATTTGTTTTCTTGGAATTTGTAGATTCGAGAGAACTTTCGACTATATCACGTATTCAACCTCACTGAACAAGATGTCTAGAAAGAATTCAACATTAAAAGACTCTAATTATACGAATGCTGGTAGTGATGAAGAAGAAAAATAAAAAGAAGAAGAAGAAGACTACAATTATTCGGATGCTGGCAGTGAAGAAGAATACATCGAGAATTCAAATGCTGCGAGTGCAGAAGAAGACTACGAAGAGTAAAAGGAAAGCGAAGATAGTAAGAAGGCAATTGAGTCTGCTAAATATAAAAGAATAGGACCACGGAAGGAACTGGATTACAATTCAAATAATATACCTAAGAGAAAATATGCGCACACCGGTGGTGTATGGCGCTCTTCTCGACATAAGAATATCACACATATCGACTACGAGAACTGGGATGATCCAAACGTATTGCTCGATCGTCTTAGAATCTTGATAGCTCAGCAGTTAGAAGGTAATCCAAGTTAATTTGATGAAATCCAAACTATAATGAAAGAGCTTCGGGAAGCAGACATTATATATTGAAGACAGTAATGGGTTCTATAAACAAAATATGGTTGGAACGCTTTAAGTTCGATGTCTGCGATATAACCGAAATGGATTTTCAGCCGAGGGATAAAATAAAGCTGGTGACTGTTTGTTCTCATCACGTTGGGGTGTAAAAGTTAATGGAGGGGCATATGATTTGTGGTTGTGCCTCATAAGTCTGAGCGAAGGTTCGGGCTCTCACTACTTACTCTTCACGATGAAAGCTGGTTGATGGATTCCAGATTGCAAATAAAATGTACCAGTTACGCAATCTGTTCTGTGCTACATATTGTCTACCATTTAATTGGGCTATTCCTGAAGATTCTCTTCAGATGGGGATGATTTGAGGCTTCTACTTTTGAATTCAATCTTCAATGATAATTGGAACTCGAGTACTCCCTTGGAAAGAGGCGCCTTCGTCTTTGTTGCGCTGTTCGCCTGAGCTTCTACGATGTTGACCGCTCCCTGGAATTCAAGGGCGGCGGTCCGCCCAGGTGAGTTGGTTCTTCCAGGACTCTAATGGGAATGTATGTATATATATATATATATACATTCTTTAAAAATTAGAGCGACTATGGCTCACACGGTGAGACACTTGCTTCCTAAGGCATGGCTGTTCTGAAGGCACGGGTTCGAATCCTCGTCAGTCCAATTTTTTTCTTGAAGATAAAAAAATATGTAAAATATCAAGATTTTTAGAGTTAAATCGAAGATTTTATTCTAATGCACTTGTTGATATCATAAATAAAATATTTTAAGGTTAGGAATATTTTCAAAAAATATTGTGATTAGCTACTTCGAACAAGTTTACCAGATACCAGCGTTAACATTCCCGAGTCTGGGTGTCTTGACTTTGCGCAGTATATCATATACGATAAGATTATAGAATACACTATGTTGCGTATTTAAAGATTCAAAGATCCCTTATCGGCTAAATGTTCTAAGTGGTGATCAGAAATATCTGTATGATATTTTTCATTCCATCAAACTTGTCATCCAGGAAATCTCAATTATTTTCGGTGGTTGACTGAAGCGAATAGAATACTTCGATTGTATATATCAACTGAAAATCCTGATTTTAATCTTCGTCTACTTGCAGAGTTTGTTATGAAAGTTTATGCACCTTCGTGATTCAAAATTAAATTGAGTAGTTCAATAAGCGATGGAAACAATAATCTTTATGAATTCATCAGAATTTCTCGTTACATTTCTGAATAATTTATTAATTATTTATTTACACCAGAATAGTTTACAGAGTGTATTTACATACACCCGAAACTCCGCAGAGATAAACAAATATATGTATATACAAAGTCCACTGTATCAAACGCCTTTGCTAAATCAAAGAAAGTTACTATTATAGGTTTACTGTTATCGAAATTACCATACAATATATTCGTTATATAATTCAAAGTATTCTTTGTACCTATTTTCTTCATGAATCCAAATTGATGTTCAGATATTATATTATCCTTTTTAACAAAATCATATATTCTATTATAAATAATTCTCTCAAAAATTTTCGCAACATTAGATATTAGTGAAATAGGTCTTGTAACGAAATGAGTGCCATGTACCGGCGTAGGTCAGCACTATAGGCGACGCGCGCGCGCAGCAGGGTAGTTACCCAAAGAGAACGCGACTAGGGGCGCGGCGCTGGTCGCGCTGACGCCTCGAGCGCATCACTATCGATTAGGAGTTCGATCCGCGCGAGTCAACGCCGTTTCAGTCTCGCCGACATTTTCCCGCGTAGAAACGAGTGCACGCGGAGCGACTTGTTGCTGCGACGCCGCATTTGGAGTGGAGTGCGTACGCAGATATCTCCCCACTGTGCTGTGAGTGTGGAGGCGCGTCCCACGAGTAGCCAGAATAGAGTGGAGGAGAAAGAGAAGCGAAGCAGAGAAGGAGATAGAGAGAGAGAGAGAGAGAGAGAGAGAGAGAGAGAGACAGACAGAGATAGAGTGATCGTCCTCGAGGCACATATAATTCAGGTAAAGGCTAGCCCGCGCGTTTAGATATAATATAAACCGCGAGCGGTGTACAGGGCTGCTCACCGTGGGCACCGCGCCCTAGAGTACACCGAGGTGCCGTGACACCAGGCGCGCGTACGGCCCATCGAATGAATGCAACGCGTCCAAATTAAATTCGTTGTCACTATTTGTTATTCCATTATTGTTAACTCGTTATTACCATTTGTTAATCTATTATTGTTAATTTATTTATTGTTGAATATAATTTATTTTGTTATTAAAAGTTAAACTCGCGTGAGTCAATTTTCCCCACGACCTGCCTGTTCCACGACCGAGTTAGGCAAACGCGAAAAGCCGTTACATTGGCGGGTTGCGGCAATTAGCTTTCCGCGCTTTCGCGCTCCTTGCAGATCGCGAAAACCCGTACGTCGAGGTGACTCCAAACGGAGCTGAATCCACCGGGGTTCAGTAAACTTTGCAGCAGGACGGCCAGAGCAGCGGCAGCAAGGCAGAAGCTCAGCGGCATTGCGCCGCTGGCTTACTCCAGGTAGGAGCAATAGTGGAAGCCAGCACGCGTCGCGTGCTGCGCAAGCTAATGCACGACAGCAGCTCGGCCAACGGCTTATTAGCCACGGACAATTGTTATTAACAATTGTCCCACCTGTTACAGATGGCACCCTTTCGATATTATTCACGCAATTAATTAATAATTAACGGAAAATATTTAAACAATTTTAAGAAGTATTAATTAAAAAAAATAAATTTAAAACGACTTGTAAAATTTTATTTGAACGTGTAAGCAGGCCAAGCACGCGTACGCGAATCGAGCGAAAAAGCGGCACACCGAATTGTACAAAAGTGTGTGCGAGGTAGGTGAGCAGAGAGTGCGAATAAATAAATATTAAATAAGATTATTTTTGCTCTGACTAAAATATCGAGGATAGTTTAATAATAATTAGTTAACAATTTTCGATTATAACTAATGATCAGGCCAAGCAAAAGCGAAATAATTATTTAAGACGAGTCAGAGCAAAAATAACTAATCACGGCAGAAAAGTGTGTGTGGAAAATAGTAGAGTAGCGCGGCTGCGTAGTGGGCAGTACGATTAGCCGGCTCAACAGCAAGTGTACGAGAACAGGGCCGTACATACGCGGCACAGGAGCCACGCTTCTACAATATTTTTTTTTAATTTCTTTTTCAAGAGTAAATTCTAAGAGAATTTTATTGTTTATTAACTATTAATAAACAATAATTGCAAAAATCATTTTTTTTATTTTTAATTTTTTTTTTTATTTTTTTTTTAATTTCCATATTTTCTGAATTTTTGAACTTTTAATTTTTTTTGGATTTTATTTTGAAAGATATATATTTTCTAAACTTTTAAATTTTCAGATTTTTCGATTTTTTTTTGGATTTTGGAAATTTATAGACATTTGGATTTTTTAATTTTTGGAAAATTTTTTGGATTTATTTTTGAGGGTTTCGCATTCTTTTGGAATTTTTGAGGCTTTAAATTTTCAGGTTTTCAAAATTTTCAAATTTTTAAAATTTAAAATTTTTTTAAATTTTCGAATTTTTGAATTTTTGAGGATTTTTCGAGGTTTTTGAAGTTTTCAAATCCTTTTAAATTTTTTTTTCTCAGATTTTCGAATTCTCAGTGATTTGAATTTTTGACGGTTCGAATTTCCAAGGTTTTTGGAAAAATTCGAATTAGTAGTTTTTAATTTTTTTTTTCTTTCGTTTTCTTCCCCAAAAACATCATAATAGAAAAATTGAGGGAAACAAAGACTGAAATCATTTATCGTTTCGAAGATTTTTGCGTCAAATCACACACACACTTCTAACTTGCAAAACGAGATTTGAACCCGGTCACTCGAGGTTACCGGGTCAAAACGAAAATTGAGAAAATCAATTAAAGTCACCGTTTTGAAGCGAGATTCAAACCCGAATACTCGCATAGATCGAAATAGGAAAAAGAAACCCGTGATTAGTTAAGAAAATAGTACAAAGACGATCTTGCGAAACAAAATGCACCGAGAAAAGCGCAACAAAAAAGATCAGTCTGACACTCTGCTCAAACCGAAAAAGATTTAATTGCGAAAATTTTCTCGGACATTAGGTGTATAATACACTTGCACACACTTGCGAATAAAAGCGAAATCGAAAATCTCGCGTGGCGAGAAACATATAGGTAATTGCGAGCGAAGTCAGCAACCTATAGAAGATCAGAATGTCCAGCACAACAGAGACAGCTGTAGAGACGTGGCTGACGGAACTGAGTGGTCAGCAGCTAAACGAAACACTCTCTCAGTTGAAGATGTCCACAGAGGGCAACTACTTCGCACAGGCATATCGCCTGCAGAAATGGTTGCTCGGCAACTACACAGCCAACGATTTCGTGGAACAAGACGATGAAGAGGGCGACACCATCAATGTCAGAGCCCGACGCAGGCGTCAGTTCATCGACGAAACAATAGCGGCCGATATTCAAGACGGCAGGCAGGCACGAACGTGCTCAGAAACCTCGAACTGTCGCTTCGTGGGCCTCCAGAGGTCAACGAAACAACACCAACAACCAACGAGACAACAGCCGATGAACAAACGATGGAGTCGGCCACACAGCCACTTGAGCAGATGATTACACTAGTGTCAGCACAAGGAACCGAATTCCAAATACCACAGGATATATCGTTTGTATTGGCAGAACTGCTCACATAGGTCAAGTTGTTTCAACGGCAAGTACACACCCTGAAGCGAGAGCGGATTCTGTCAAGTACAAGGAACGAGGAAACCAGACGCCCGGGACATGTGAATTTCCAAGACACCTTCACAATACACGGTGACACGCATCTGGACGATTCTCGTGCTACAACGGCGCCACCTACTACGGTACGCAGCGCCTGAGAGGGGGCAGATAGTCGAAGAACGACTATAAGCGACGACCATCAGCGGCCAAGAGATCGACCAGATGTGCGTAGAAGTGGCAATCCTGAAAACACTTCAAGCCCAAGATTCGAACCAGGAAATTTGGACGGAACGTCTAGGTTCGGTTCGAATAAAGATGTAGGGCAAATAGTAAGAAAATGGAACGACAGGTTCTCTGGCAGCAAGAACCAGAGTATAGACGCATTCCTGGCGCGGATCGAGGATTGCAACGCATTGAGCAATCTAACGGGCGATGAGCTTCTGGCAGCGCTGTCTGAACTCTTCACAGACAACGCAGCGACCTGGTATAGGAATAACCGAACGAAGTGGCGGACTTGGAATTACTTCACCACTTCAGCCAGGCGATGGTATGGTACAAGTCGTCAATACCAACAGAGACTATGGAATGAAGCCAACCTAAGGAGACAAGACTACCTCACGTGCCTCATCGGCATAATGAACAAATTATCGCCGAGGCTTGAGTATAGTCAGGAATTAGACTTGCTACACCGAAACATGCGGTCGGACCTACAGAAAATGGTCCGCAGGTGCGCGATCACTAGCGTGGAGACACTGCTGGACGCCGCCTCAGACGCCGAGCAAACGAACCCACTCAAGGGGCAAAGAAACAGAAAGCGGAAGTATCTGCCATCTCGAAGGAAGGACCGCAACCTTCGACATCTGATATCACGGCAATGTTTGCCAAGATGTTAGACGAGAAACTGAGTCAGTTTCGGCTAAACATGTCGGACGGCGCGCTCCGATCAAGTTTAAATAAAAAGATCTTGCACCTCGCGAGTTTTTTTATAAATCATTCCTGGGATATCTTCCGATGATTTTAAGCCTAAAATGAAAATAATCCCAAGAGGGATTTTCAAATAAACTCGATATTGGATCATTTTCGTAGGTTATCGTGACTATTTTCTATATTGCATCTTGTATTTAGATTTCTTAGGCTTTAAAAATATATTTCAATATTAGAAATAAGTTTATAAATTCTTAATACTCATTAAACTTTTAAAATTCATATATTTTTTTTAAATACTGCTCAAAAATTAAATTATTTAACTTCTTATTTCAAATATTTTTCTGTGCGCTCGAAGTTTCTTTTTTTTTCTTTCATCGAGGATAAATTTGGTATTCCGTTGCCATGACTGCGATAAATAAACTTATGCTGATTTTACGGTTAGTAAAAATGCCGAGGGCAAGAACACACGATGAAAATCGTCATCAAATTTGTTTACTTTGCTTTGGAAAAACTAAAGTAATGATTCCTGTAAAAGGAGAATTAAAAGTGCTTGTTGAAAAACAGTTTCGAGTACGATACTAGAGATGACCGATTACCTCTCGTTCTATGCAGTAGTTGCACAAGAGATTTATACAGAATTAGAAACGATGAAGATATAAGTGTGAATCTACCAAAATTTTCTGATCTTCAACCTTTGAAGAAATCTACTAGATCAAGTGACGATGTTTTATGTGCTTGTCATATTTGTGAGCTTGCGAGAAAACCCCCTCCTGGAAAATTTTCAAACTTTGCCAAGAATAATGTTATGCCTCAGCGACATGGAATACTTGTTGATGTGACAAATATAAAAGTTCCAAGTAAGCCATTAAAACATATCTTTTTCTAGTTTTAATAACTACAATATAATAATACAATTTTAATCTAGATGGAAGAAAATCACCTTCCGTTGAAAGCCGGTGTAGTTACTGCTTTTCTTTGTTGGGAAAAGGAAAATCGCATAAATGTAACTTTACCGTACGCTTGGAGAATTTGACTGAAAACATTATGCAAACAAGCCCAAGAGCTACAGATCAAGTAATTTCGTCTTTGCTTAAACGCAAAATGATTACAGAAAATACACAAAATACTACAACTCTATCACTTTCTCAAACACGCGGTAAGCCTCTTAAAGTTGCTATTGGTTCACAAAATAACAAAGCTTTAAGCAAACCTGAGCTTTTTTCTGCAGCCGATTTTTTAAAAATCCAGACGAGTTTACATTTGAGCCAAACGAAGACACTTGCGATTGCTACAGCTTTAAGAGTAGCTACGAAAAATGCTAAGGTCGTGGAACCGCATTTGAAAAAAAAACTATCAATTAAAAGTCACTGTGTTGAGGATTATTTTGGTACTAAAAACTTTGACTTTGTTCACGTCAAGGCTGATAAAGTTTCATCTGCAGCCGAAACAGTCGCTTACTGCACAAATCTTGATGGTTTAATAGAACACATTAAAGAAAAACGCTCATTGTCTGAATTTCACTTGAAGTTTGGTATTGACGGGAGAGGGGATTTTCTGAAGATATGTTTATCTATTCAATCTACTTCAGAAAATGAAAAGCTAAATAGACATCGGCAAAAGTTCGAAGATGGTATTTCTCCTAAACGGTTTAAAGATTCAGGTGTTAACAAATTATTGATACTAGCATTAGCAAACAGTTCTCAAGAAAATTATGAAAATGTATCGCAGCTGTGGTCTGCAATAAAAATAAACAACTTTCAGGTAACTATTGCGACAGATTTAAAACTTGCTAATATTATGGTTGGCATCATGTCGCATAGCAGCTTCAAAATTATATAAACTGGCATCAAGCCAGATCTGTCAAAAAAGATGCGAAGAATCATAAAAATTGTATTCATCCGCCTCTTTTATCAACTGATGTAGACAAAACATTTCTTCAGATAATACCTCCACCTGAACTTCATTTGATGCTAGGTGTGGTAAATACATTGTATAGACACTTATTGGCTGAATTCGAGAAAGACACTCTTCTATGGGCACAATCATGCCATGTCACTCGTGATATACGTCAGGGTAATACAAGTTTTAATGGAAATTCGTGCAAGATATTATTAGACAAACTTGATTTCCTGCGTTCACGAAATCACAATTTGGGATGTTTGAAATATGTAAATGCTTTTGAGCACTTCAAAAATGTTGTACATGCCTGCTTTGGAAAAAATCTTGACCCATCTTTCAAAGATAAGATTAATGCCTTCAAGCAAAGTTATTTACATTTAAATGTACCAATAACGCCCAAAATTCATGCAGTACTTTTTCATGTGCCTGACTTTTGCGAAGAAGTTCAGACGGGACTTGGATTTTATAGTGAACAGGCTATGGAATCTGTCCATGCTGGTTTCAAATCTGTGTGGGAGAAATATAAAGTTTTTAAGAACCATCCAGAATATGCGGAGAGGTTGCAACGTGCTTTATGTGAATATAATAGTTTACATTCATTTTAATTATTGTACATAATAAAGATATTTTTTTAATGTAATAAAATGATCGCAAAGTTTGAAAATTCGAATACGGTTTTGAAAATTTTTATGAATTTAAAATTTTTAATACCTATTGAGCATTTATAAACTTATTTCTGATGTTGAAATATATTTTTAAAACCTAAGAAATCTAAATACAAGATGCAATATAGAAAATAGTCACGATAACCTACGAAAATGATCAAATATCGAGTTTATTTGAAAATCCCTTTAGGGATTATTTTCATTTTAGGCTTAAAATCATCGGAAGATATCCCAGGAATGATTTATAAAAAAACTCGCGAGGTGCAAGATCTTTTTATTTAAACTTGATCGGAGCGCGCCGTGGTCGGACAAAGACGCCGTCCCCAGGAGCGAAAAGGGCGGGGGGACCAGCACGGACCCCAAAGCGCCTGACAAAGGGGGAAAACCTATTTGGTCGTCAACTCGAACGGGATGGGGAGCCAAAAGGTTGCGACCTCCTGGCACCCCGCCAGGAGGGAGTAAACCAAGTTTTGACCCCACGCAGCCAATGAAATGTTACGGCTGTGGAGAGATAGGGTTCATGCGGAAGCATTGCTCTAAATGCTCGGGAAACGAGCAAGGGAGCGGCTAGAAAGGACCAAAGCCACTCCTAACGAGAAACCGGTCCCCGCAGAAACACGTCCCGTCGTAGCCGAGACTACGACGGAGGATGTGGACGTCCAAAAGAAGCCAGGCGATTCTCGTCCAGAAGGAGAGATAACACTGGAGGAACCTCCGAAAGAGCATACGGTCACCGTAGCTGCTCAGGAAGTCGAAGCTATGGCAACGGCAGAGGACTTGGACGTCCAACCACGGTCAAGCCAGCCGACTCCCGAAGGAGAGGCCGAAGCGAAGGCGTTCACCGGCTTCGATTCTTTAGTAAAAGAAGACGAGCTTGTGAGATCGAGGGGAATGAAGTACAACCCCGAAGACGAAACACGATGGTGAATGTCGATTGAAGTCACGGACTACAGGCTCAGAGCCCTATACGATCCTGGCGCATTCAGCACGGTCATGGAGGCGGTTGGACTGCAGATGGCCAGCGCACTAGGGCAAGAACTCTCCCTGAAGTGCACAGGACGAGTGAAGCTACCAGATGGTACTTGTCGCCCACTAGTTGACCATGTTATACTCCCCATTACTGTGGCGGGTATAACCAGAGAAATACGAGTAGGCATAGTACCTCACTTGGACGATGCGTGTTACGTCGGTGTCAATATCGTCAAGGAATTCAGGGCCATGCTCGACCCAGATACCGATACGGTGTACTTCAAGGGTACGGAGGCTAAATTACTATCCGAAGTAGCTAGCTTAGAGGTGGGAGTAGCCGCACTCTCGTCCGTTGGTGTAGCTGATGCCACGGAAAATGAGCGCAAAGAGCTGGAAGACCTTCTGGACGAGATGTTGGCAGGTCAAAGAGAGACGTGCGGATTGACGTGTGTCAAAGAGCACAATATCGACGTCGGTTCCACGAGACCGATCAAACAACAATACTACCCCGTCTCTGAGAAAATCGAGCAGGAGATGCACCAACAAGTAAAGGAAATGTTGGAACAGCGCATAATAGAACCATCTAACAGCGGATGGTCGAGTCCGGTGGTTATGGTGAAGAAGAAGAACGGGACGTATAGGTTCTGCGTCGACTATAGGAAAGTGAATGCCCATACAAAACCCGATGCGTACCCACTACCGTATATGCAAGACATACTGCGGAAATTACGCAGGGCCAAGTACATATCGACGATAGACCTTAGAAGTGCGTATCACCACATACCACTAGGCGAAACTTCCAAACCCATAACGGCCTTTACAGTGCCCAGAAAAGGGCTATTTCAGTTTGTGAGGCTCCCGTATGGTTTATCTTACGCTGGAGCCACGTTCCAGAGATTGATAGACATGGTGATCGGTAGCGAGGTCGAGCGATACGTGCTCGCTTACCTAGACGATATCATCATAATCTCGGAGACGTTTGAAGAGCACAAGCGCCTACTCAGGCTGGTATTAAAGAGGTTAAAGGCCGCAGGGTTAGTGATCAACAGGGAGAAATGCGTTTTCTGTAAGCCAGAGGTCAGATACTTGGGAGTTTTAGTGAACCGGGACGGGATCAGGCCCGACCCAGAAAAAATTGAGATAGTCCTGAACTACCCCGCTCCCAAGGATCTGAAGCAGCTGAGACGATTCTTGGGAATGTCATCCTGGTACAGGAGGTTCATAAAAGATTATGCCACCGTGGACGAACCTCTAACGAGATTACTGAAGAAGAGTCAAAAGTATCAATGGCTAGAAGATCAACAGTACGCATTTGAGAGATTAAAGACGTTGATTGCCTCGGTTCCAGTACTTCAGAGCCCTCTACCGGACAAGCAATTCGTTGTAAACACGGATGCGAGTGACATCGGGATCGGCACGGTGCTCCTACAGGAAACGGAGGGGGGCGAGAGGGTACTGGAATTCGCCAGCCGAACCTTAAATTCGGCTGAGCGGAATTACAGCGTTCCGGAACGAGAATGTCTAGCGGTAGTATGAGCCATAGACAAGTTCCGTCCGTATATTGAGGGCTACCATTTCAAGGTGGTCACCGACCACATGAGCTTTAAATGGTTATGTGAGATGAAAAACCCCACAGGCCGGTTGTGCAGGTGGGCGTTACAGTTACAAGGACAGAGTTTCGAGGTAGTTCATAAAGAAGGAAAACTCAATTATGTCCCTGATGCTCTATCCCGAATGTACGAAGAGGAGGGGATAACACTAAGCTCACTCAGCTGGTCAGAAGGCACCAATGATCAATGGTACCTCAAAGTGGTAAACGACACAGCTGAGAGACCGTATGAAAATCTGCGCTGGAAGATCGTGGGAGAGAACCTCTACCACTATCGACCAGACGAAAGCGTCGAGAATGTCATAGGAGACGATGACGCATGGAAAATGGCCGTGCCAGCCGAACACAGGAGGGCCATACTGAGAGAAAACCACGATGATCCCACTGCTGGTCACCTCGGGCGAGATAAGACATTCGCCCGAATAAGCCAATATTATTATTGGCCGAACATGCACGCCGACGTGCAGAAGTACGTCAAAGAGTGCATGGTGTGGCAGCACTGCAAAGTGGTACAGAAATCTCCCATAGGAATGATGGGTAGGAGGGTCGTGGAAAGACCGTGGCAGATAGTGGCTGGAGATATCACTGGTCCGCTACCACGTACGAAAGGCGGCTACGAGTATATCTTGATATTTCAAGATTTATTTACCCGATGGGTGGAGTGTATACCCATTCGGAAGGCCAACGCTCGGACGGTAATTAAGGAACTACACGAGAGAGTCGTCATGAGGTTTGGGTCTCCCGAAACCTTCCATTCGGACAACGGCACCGAGTTTAAGAACAAAGTCGTTGATGAATACCTTTGGAAGCAGGGAGTGTACCACACCACGACTCCCCCCTACTGCCCGAGAGCGAATCCCCTGGAGAGGGAGAATAGAACCCTGAAAACGATGATTGCGTCTTATGGTCAGGAGAATCACAAAGCCTGGGACGAACATTTACCAGAGCTGGTTTTCGCGATGAACACAGCCAGTCACAGTTCAACGGGCTATAGCCCGGCCATGCTGAACTATAGAAGACAACCGACGCCGCCTGGGACCGCAAAGCGTACGCGCGATGAGGAGGCCAAAGACTCCGTGCAGAAAGAGTTGTTGCAAGCTTGGCACGCGAGAATGGAAAGGCTACACGAATTGCATCAGCAGTCAGCACTCCGCTCAGTGGCGGAGCGGGCCAGGCAGGCGAAGTACTACGACGCGGGGCGCAGAGAAGAAACCTTTCTGCTTGGCGACATAGAAACTAGCGCCGAAATATGCAGGTTCGTACATCGTGATCGGTATCATCGGCGCCAATTCATTTCGGTTGTTTGGTCCGAACGGGCAAGTCGAGGAACTGGTCCAAGCCTAGGGTATGAAGCCCTTCATCCCAGGGGAAGATCCAGCGGAACCTGGGCAGAAAGAAGAAAGAAGAATACGAGAAAAGAAGGATCGCCCGGTAGGGGACTCAGAGGCGTCAGATAAATCGCCACCGCCTACCGAAAGCGTACGTGAGACGATCCCAACGGGGGTTATGAGCGATGCGACCCCGGCGGGGGTAATTGTCAATGCGACGCCGACCGACGATAGCGTGCGAGATGCGGCTCCAGCGGGAGCAACACTGGCGGATGACGACGGCGACCAACGAGCGAAGCCAAAGCGCGGTCGTCCGCGTAAAGCAGTATACGTCGTCAAAACGGCGAAAGCCGCAACCAAACCGAAGAAGGCACCGCGCGAAATCGAACCTACTAAGCGCCAGCGAGGTCGACCGAAGGGATCTAGTAAGAATCGTATTCAGAACTTGGCGGCACCCACCTCACCGCGTCGCACGAGAAGCAAGCGCGACATGCCCTACCAGGGCTAACATCAGAACTGTTTCCTTCTTTCATATGGAGGCTTCACAGGAGGACGTCGAGAAGATCGCCGCCGCCATACTCAACCTGCAGCTCGGGGAAAGGGTCGAAGGGGTAGTGCAGGCCGCACTACACGTGTTCGACCAGCGGATGAGCGAGCTGGATAGATAGATAGATAGATATACTTTTTATTTTGATAACAATCAAAAATATGGTACAGAATATATGTACATATACGAGGGTAGTTCAATAAGTCTTTAGAATAAAGTATAAAAACAATTTTTTTTGGGTAAATTTTTTTTATTTTTCAACATAATCTCCTTGGAGCTCTATACACTTGGTCAATCGCTTTTTAAGTTTTTTTAATCCTTCAGAAAAGTGCGTTTTCGGAAGTTCCTCAAAATAAGCACTTACAGAGGCAATGACGTCTTCGTTGTCCGTAAATCTCTGTCCACCGAGCCATTTTTTCAAGTTTGGAAATAAGAAAAAGTCACTGGGGGCTAAATCTGGTGAATACGGTGGGTGTTCGACCAATTCGAATTTTAGTTCTTCAATTTTAGCCATTGAAACGAAGCATGTGTGAACTCGGGCGTTGTCGTGATGAAAGAGAATTTTTTTTCTCGCCAAATGTGTTCGTTTTTTTTAATTTCTTCTTTCAGCTGCTCTAATAATGATGCATAATACTCACCAGTAATTGTTTTACCCTTTTCCAAGTAGTCAATAAGTATAATTCCACGTGCATCCCAAAAAACTGTAGCCATAACCTTACCAGCTGACTTTACGGTCTTTGCCTTCTTTGGAGCTGGTTCGCCTGTGGAAATCCACTGTTTGGATTGTTCCTTTGTCTCAGGAGTGTAGTGGTGTATCCATGTTTCATCCACAGTCACAAATCGACGAAAAAATTCCTCAGGATTCCGACTTATGCGCGCCAAAAGAGCCTCAGAGGCGACCACTCTATTGCGTTTATTCTCAGCTAAGAGCAAGCGCGGCACCCATCTTGCCGATAGCTTTTTCATGCCTAATTTTTCATGTAGAATTGAAACAACTGCACCTATAGATATCCTTGTGGCCTCAGCTAACTCACGCACTTTTAATCTTCTATCCTTCAACACCATATCGTGGATTTTATTGATGATTTCGGGAGTAGTTGCTTCTACGGGCCTTCCTGAACGTGGTTCGTCACTTATTGATGTACGACCACGCTTAAATTCATTTACCCAGTTATAAACCGTTGCTAAGGCAGGGGCAGATGTGCCATGAACTGAGTCCAATTCATTTTTTATCTCATATGGAGTTAAACCCTTTAAATGAAAATGTTTAATTACCGCTCTGAACTCGTTTTTTTCCATTTTTCTTAACAAGCAATTTTTTTTTTCAATTGGTTATAAAAACACGTAAACTCAGAAGATGTGGACTGTGACCGCACCATATATCTAGTCGGGAGTGGTGCTGACTGAAAACAGATGATTTGGAGCGATTCGCGCGCCATCTGTTGGTCATTCTAAAGACTTATTGAACTACCCTCGTAGTTTAATTTCTTATGATTAAATTAAATTTACGTATTTGTCACAGTAGTTTTTTTTTTAAATCACATATAGTCATGTTATCACATTTCGTCACATTTCGAGCAGGTACAGTCAGTATAAAGTTTTGGTAATAGCATACGCACAATTTACAATATATATCTATCACGTCAATTTTATAAAAAAACAAAAATATTCACACACGTTACAGCTACATTCATGCACCCATTCATGCCTATAAATACATTCGAACTGATTGCTAAAATTTTATTCTGTATGTAAAATGTAAAACCTTATAAATATAAATAAAATAAAAATAAAAATAAATAGGTGAAAATAAATAAATAAATAAGAAAGTTACACAATAAATAAAATAAAATAAAAAATAAATATATAATTAAATAAATAAATAAATAAATAAATATATAAATAAATAAATAAATAAATAAATAAATAAATAAATAAGAAAGTTACACAATAAATACAAAAAATAAATAAATAAAAATAAATAAAAATAAATAAATGAATAAGGCAACACATACATTTAACACTTAATTTTAATTCTGTTGGTCACCGTTCTGCTGTCTGAGATATCTCCTCGGTGCTGTTTTGTACTTACATAGGGACGGAAGATAACTCACATAGCAGGGGAGGTTGTTCCAGAAACGCGAACCGTGAGCTCTAAACGAGTATAGGCCCAGTGTCAGTGCGCGATCCCGGAACCGAGAGCTCTATTACTCCATTCCTACTGTGTTTATGTTTATTGCTTTATACAATAACAACCCCACAAAATACGCTCGTCTTTCCTTTATAGTAAACCAGCCAAGATATTTCCTGTGAGGACTGATGTGCTCATCCCGCCTAACACCACATATGTATCTCACACATGAATTTTGCAACCTTTGTAACTTTGTCTCGAGCTCCTCTGACACATTAAGATATGCCACGGAACAGTAATCTAAATGCGGGACTACCAGCGCACAAGCAAGCTGCTTTCTGGAGGGAGAACGGCGACGGCGAGAGGAGATCAGAGCCTCCGTATTAATAGAAGAGTTGGAGGAGGACGAAGACGAAGCGCGGTCCAGATCACCTGGAGTGCCATCTTCCCCCGGCTTGGGAGACCGCCCGTCAACGCCGGACAGGTTCGCCATCCCATTGAGGGTGCCCACCCGGGAGGTAGCCTCCCAGATGGAGCTAGAGACCCAGCATGTCGCTGCGGCCTCCACTTCGCCGCCACGCAGTGGTGGACCCGACCGGGAGGTAAGTGAGGCCCAGCATGCCGCTGCGGCCCCACCACACGGTGATACCCCGGCACGACCCCCGTCCAACCGTGAGTCCGACCCGATCGAGATGGCATGGCAGTCCACCGAGGCGGCCGTCATTGAGGCGCGCGCTTTACTCCGCGCCTACCGACCAAAAGTGGTGGAGGCGGTAAAAACGATGGGATGAATTCCATCGCAGCTACCACCAGGCCCGGGAATATTCCAATAAGCTGGCCCAGGTGCATAATAGCCATCGGGAGCTAAAGGAGCACCTCGACCAGTGGCTCAACGACAGGTCGAAGCGCCTGCGAGAACAGAGGGAGGCGGCCGCAGCCAAGGCTGAGGAAGACGCGAGGCGCCTGCGAGATATTCAGCACGCGCTCGCAGCGCGTGAGGCCGAAGCATCCCTCGCGAATGCCGAGGTACGGGCCCTCAGGCGTGAGGCCGCAAGGCTGGCCGAGGCAGGGCGGGATGCCGCTTTCTCGAGTCCGTCAGGCACACCAGAACCGACCCGGGCGACCCCTCAGGCGCCATCGGCGGGAGCCCGAGCCGGCGCCGACTCTGGCGAGGGTGCCCGAATGCGGCCCCCACGGCAACCGCAGAACCCGCCCGGGACAGGCAGGGCGAGGTATTGCGCGATATGTGGCCGGTTAGGGGTGCGCGCACCCGGGAAATGCCCCGACAAGGATACCAGCCACGCCGCCATCATTGCGGGGTGGCGGAAGGAGGGGAAATCCGACAAGACCCGGAGACCGAAGTAAGTCCGTGGAGCGGATGACAGAAGGTGTCTCGCTTCCCTTGTACATATGTGTGTATTTTATATTTTTTTTCTAAAGTAAAAATTGGGATGATATAAGGAAAAGAAGAAAGTCAGTTGGACCTAACCCGACCAATCCCACCCCCGATCGATCTAGCATTTCGTAGGTTGGGTGGCAGAAGTTGCTTGCGAGGGCAAGCAATGTCTGGGAGGGGATTGTAACGAAATGAGTGCCATGTACCGGCGTAGGTCAGCACTATAGGCGACGCGCGCGCGCAACAGGGTAATTACCCAAAGAGAACGCGACTAGGGGCGCGGTGCTGGCCGCGCTGACGCCTCGAGCGCGTCACTATCGATTAGGAGTTCGATCCGCGCGCGTCAACGCCGTTTCAGTCTCGCCGACATTTTCCCGCGTAGAAACGAGTGCACGCGGAGCGACCTGTTGCCGCGACGCCGAATTTGGAGTGGAGTGCGTACGCAGATATCTCCCCACTGTGCTGTGAGTGTGGAGGCGCGTCCCACGAGTAGCCAGAATAGAGTGGAGGAGAAAGAGAAGCGAAGCAGAGAAGGAGATAGAGAGAGAGAGAGAGAGAGAGAGAGAGAGAGAGAGAGAGAGAGAGAGAGAGACAGAGATAGAGTGATCGTCCTCGAGGCATATATAATTAAGGTAAAGGCTAGCCCGCGCGTTTAGATATAATATAAGCGCGTACGGCATATCGTGAGGGCAACGCGTCCAAATTAAATTCGTTGTCACTATTTGTTATTCCATTATTGTTAACTCGTTATTACCATTTGTTAATCTATTGTTGTTAATTTATTTATTGTTGAATATAATTTATTTTTATAGTGAGGTTTAATAAATGATTTTTGCAAACCAAACAGACAATTTTGTTTGTCAGCGACGCTTCGGCAGCATTTCACTGCCCTCATCAGGCTATACCTTTATTTAAATATTTCATATTACACCATTATTAAAAAGTATTGTAAAAAAAATATATTTATATGTGATTTTATATGAAATTTCATGTTAACATAAATACTTACAAGATTTACATGGTACGGATGTTACATTTTTTAAGACCACTACATGTACAAGATATATACGTTACTCACTATATGAACAATATAAAACATATATATATAATAAGTTAGTGATTTTGTACTATTTTCTTAATTGCACAGAAGTTGAGGTTAAGTTGCCATAAATACCTTTCATTTTCTTAATCGTCCTTATTTTAAAACTTATAATATTAAAACAATAAATAGCACATTGTAAATATAAATATAAATAAAAGAAGTCCATAGTTAAAAAATGTTATAAGTTATAAATAAGTAAAAAATGAAATACCACTTATTAATTATAATATTATAAATATCAGTTATTTTGAATATCTGAGCATGCTCAAAAGAGCCTTTTGATGGAGTGATTTCAAAATATGTAAAACTGACTAGTTTGTAGACTAGATAAAAGAAACTAATTATTTAAAAAAAAAATTTCGCATTAAATTACATTAAAGAAAGCAGCATTATCTAATATTGCACAATTAATCACAATTTAATTATTAAAAACTTAATTATTAATATAGATAAACTAACACATGAAGTTACAGAAAATTTTTTTAAAATTTTTAATGCCTGTTATTATATGTGCGCACGCATCTCTTTGTATACGCAACGCGCGTGCGCGAATATAATGACAATAATGAAACTCGTCAATTTTGTCAGTGACCGTATGTGTATAGCTACTTCAAACAAAAGATATTTATTACTTATTATATTTGCTTTTCATGTTATTGATCAATGGAAAGTAATGATAGTTTAATTTTTGGGTGTCCTGTTTAATATTAATAGAATTTTTTTGTAGTTTTATATTTACCATTTCTGAAATTAAACTCTTTTTCCAATTACGTTCTTTATGACGTTTGGTTTCACCTACGTATGAAGCATTACAATCATGGCATTCTATTTTATAAACCACATTAGTACAAGCTCCTGTCTCTTGCTTGTCTTTACCCCGAGTAATAATAGAATTTAAATTTGTATGTGTTTTTGGAATAGTTTGAACATTGTTTTGACTTAAAATATTTTTTGCTTTCTCATAAAACTCTGCTATATAGGGCAAAGTTACTACTGTTTCAGGTTTTTTTCTTGTGTTTGTGATCCTATTTTTATTGTTACTATTATTATTATTATTAAATTTTATTTTATCTAAACGTTTTTTTATATGAAATTCTAAGAATTTTTTTGGATAAGCATTATCTCTTAATAAATTTCTTACAATCTTCAAGTTATTCAATGTGATATTTTTCCTGTGCAAGTAAAATTGCCTTATCCACTAAAGTATAAATCATCGCTCGTTTCTGTGTAATTGGATGATTTGAGTTAAAATGTAAAAATCTACCCGAGAATGTTTCTTTCCGATACCAATTGGTTATAATTCTGTCATTTTCTCTAATGAGTAAAATTTCTAAAAAACTAATTGATTTATTGTTTTCTTGTTCATATGTGAATTTCAAACTACTATGATAGGAATTGAATGTATCAAGTACTTGTTTTAGTTTATTTTTTGGAATGCACATAATGGTATCATTAACAAATCTATAGTAAAATAATGGGTGAAAATCTAATTTATTTAGACATTCTATTTCAAGATCTTCCATTACTATATTGGCAAAACATGGACTAATAGGACTCCCCATCGGAGAGCCATAGATTTGCTGATAATATCGCCCGTCAAATTGAAAATACGTGCTGTTTAAAAGAAAAGTTATAGTATCTAGTAGTTCTTTCAGAGGAATATTTGAATGTTTAACAATAGATTGATATCTTTTTTCAATACTGTTCCTTACTAGTTCCGTCGGTATACTGGTGAAGAGAGATACGACATCTAATGAAATTAATATATGATCGGCAGGAATATTTATATCTTTAATTTTTTCTCTTAATTCAATACTATTTTTTATATAGGATTTAGGCTTAGAAATGTTGTCACTTATGATTTTTTCAACTGTTTTCGCTAGTTTGTATGTTGGATTCCCTATTAATGATACAATTGGTCTTAATGGTGTATCTTTTTTATGAATCTTTGGGAGTCCATACATCCTAGGTAATTCTTTATCAATCTGAGTTAATTGATTGTTATGATATTTTTTATCTAGAAAACCATTATTGTTCCATCTTCTCAATATTATTTTTACATTATTTTGCAGTTTTGTTTCTGAATTACTTTTTATTGTTTTATATGTTTTTTTATCAGATAAAAGTGAAATCATTCCATTTTTGTATGTCTCTCTTTCCAGTGCTACTGTTACGTTACCTTTATCAGCCATAGTGAAAAATATATTATTGTTATTCTTTAAATATGCTTTTGTTTTACTCAACTTCTGTGCAAATATTCGATCTTCATACTTTATATGTTCAGTCTTTTTCATTTGTGTGTTTAAACTACTAATGATACCTTTTCTAATTGTGTTAACATTCTCATTTGGGAAGTCAGAATCATCAAGTAGTTGTTCAATATTTTTTATAGTTTCTATTATAGCATTTTTATCTAGAACTGTGCTGGGACTATATTTCTGTCCAGCAGATACAACTTCTATTACTTCATCAGGTATGTCAATATTAGTTAAATTCTTGAACCATTTGGTTTTATACTCATTGCAATTAGTCATTAAACAGTTACTAGTACTATACACTAACTTATTATTATTTACATATTTAATATTCATACATTTGTCAAACTTATTTTTATAAATCTCTTTCAATGATTTTTGTAAATCTTTTTCATTATTATTTTATGTAATCTATATTAATGTTGACATCTTGTATTTCTATATTTAATATTTTAGTTTGTAATTGTTTGATATCTAGTCTACAAACTTATCACTTTTACATATTTTGAAATCACTCCATCAAAAGGCTCTTTTGAGCATGCTCAGATATTCAAAATAACGTCTGGTAACCGTCTGTGATAGAAAAGTCTTGTCGTACCTACTGATAGTATTAAGTCTTCTGTGATATTTCATTTTTTACTTATTTATAACTTATAACATTTTTTAACTATGGACTTCTTTTATTTATATTTATATTTACAATGTGCTATTTATTGTTTTAATATTATAAGTTTTAAAATAACGACGATTAAGAAAATGAAAAGTATTTATGGCAACTTCACCTCAACTTCTGTGCAATTAAGAAAATAGTACAAAATCACTAACGTATTTTTATATATATATATATATATATATATATATATATATATATATATATATATATATATATATTTTTCATATAGTTCATATAGCGAGTAACGTATATATCTTGTACATGTAGTGGTCTTAAAATATGTAACATCCGTACCATGTAAATATTGTAAGTATTTATGTTAACAACAAATTTCATATAAAATCACATATAAATATATTTTTTTTACAATACTTTTTAATAATGGTGTAATATGAAATATTTAAATAAAGGTATAGCCTGATGAGGGCAGTGAAATGCTGCCTAAACGTCGCTGACAAATAAAATTGTCTGTTTGGTTTGCAAAAATCATTTATTAAACCTCACCATATCAATCTCAGCAAACGAAGATAATGATCTATTTTATATAATTTATTTTGTTATTAAAAGTTAAACTCGCGTGAGTCAATTTTCCCCACGACCCGCCTGCTCCACGACCGAGTTAGGCAAACGCGAAAAGCCGTTACATTGGCGCGTTGCGGCAATTAGCTTTCCGCGCTTTCGCGCTCCTTGCAGATCGCGAAAACCCGTGCGTCGAGTGACTCCGCACGGAGCTGAATCCACCGGGGTTCAGTGAATTTTACAGCAGGACGGCCAGAGCAGCGGCAGCAAGGCAGAAGCTCAGCGGCGTTGCGCCGCTGGCTTACTCCAGGTAGGAGCAATAGTGGACGCCAGCACGCGTTTTTAACAATTGTCCCACCTGTTACAGATGTCTATAATTAGTGATATTATGTTTATCACCTGTTTTATATATTGGTACAATTTCCGTCTTTTTTAGTGCATCAGGCCAGATGGCTTTCTCAATACAAGAATTAAAAATATGTGTTACAGGTTCGGCAATATTATTACATAATACTTTCACGGTTCTAGCATTAATTTTGTCAACAGCACCACTTTTCAATTTCAATGTATTAATTATACTTATTATTTCGCTCGCACTTGTTGGCATAAGAAAGATGAAATTAGCATTCATATCAAGTAATTTGAGTTCAGCATTTATAGGTTTAACAATATTTTCGCACAAATTTTGACCTATTTCACAAAATAATTTATTCATATTTTTAGCTATTTCAACTTTGTCTATAATCTTGTTATTATCAACTTCTATATAACTTATAGTATCTTTATATTTTGTTTTTTCACCCTATTTTTGAGTTAATAATTTCCCACAGTTTTTTAGGGTTATTTACATTATTATGAACTAGTTTTTTATCATATTTGATTTTAGCATCCTTAATTACCTTATCTAAAATTTTAGCATAAGTTTTGTATTGTGATTTAAGTTGCTCATTATTTACATCCATTTGCCATAAATTATACAATAATTCTTTTGTTTCGCACGATTATATTATAGCATCTGTAATCCAATTTTTCTTTCTATTCAGTTTATCTTTTTTTTTTGTTTTTGCTAATTCTATACATTGTTTAATTTCGCTCAACAAATTATCAGTAGCTAAATTAGGATCATTTATCGACATAAACTTACTCCAGTTTTTTGTCTTAGCAATGTTTATTAATTTTTTATAGTTTAAAAATACTGTTGGTTCATTATATTCTGTTTTCATCTTATCTACACCAATAAAAATATAATAATGGTCTGTTAAAGAATGTTTAAGTTTGTATGTAACTGTACTTAATCTATTAGTTTTAATGAATATGTTGTCGATACAAGATCCTGTAAATATGCCTACAGGAGGCTTAGTAATGTCAACAAAACCAGGGATATATCCTTTCTCCAAGAAATTACATAGGAATTCATGACTCAAATTATCACATTATAGTAAATCTATATTAAAATCTCCTATTACTAAATGATTTTTAAGATTTCTCTTATTAATTAAGTATTTATTTAGATCTAAAATGAACTCACTCTTTGGTATACCATGAGATCTATAAATAGCTGAAATTTCGAGACTACTATCATTAAGTTTAATACATGTATTTATGATTTTGATCCTTCCAGGTTCAACAACTTCAGTATTTTGTACTAAATTATTATCAACAAAAACAAAAACTACATCATTTTTATTTATCCTACTATCATTATAGTAGTAACACTTATATTTATAGTTTGACCCTTTTAACGCATATAAATTATAATTAACTTGCTGAAAAGCTTCAGTACGTATAATGACAGATGGCTTTTTAATTAAACTTTCAAATAATATTTTAACTTTATCAAAATTAGCATTCATACTCCTAACGTTTATATGCATAATTATATCATTTTTATTGTTTATAACTTTGTTAAAATTATCAATATTACTGCATGTTTTCTCTTTCTGTATTGAATTTTTTGTAATCTATCCAAGAAATCAAAAGAATCCATTTTTAACTATTTGTCGTTTTTTGTTCTTTTACTTTTTCATTCTTTGTTCTTTGACTTCTCCTTTCTGCCTGCGGTACAGAAATTTGTTGTTGAGACTTTTGTTGCAGTAATACTTGTTGTTGTTGGTTTGTAGAAATCTGTTGCTCTAGTTGTCGATGATTTGCAGTAGTCGGTTGTTCTTGGTGTTGTTGTCGGTTTATATGGTGTTGCCTTTGCATCTGTCGTATCAATCTGCCTGTTTGTTACCTTCTGCATATAATAAACTGTATTAAACCATGGTAAAGAAGGTCTCATCGGGTAATCAGTGGACTCAATGTATTTATTGATTTTTCTCTTCAAGATAGTGCACAGATTAAAGTCATTAGCAAAATGATTGCTGTCTAAATTTGTATTGTATTTTGTATTGCTATAATCACAATTAATGCACTTTTTGATATTATTACTACAATCATTAGTCTTGTGTATTCCAGCACATTTAAGACACATAGAATCAAAAGTACACTTTTTACACTGTGACCATTCCTACCACAGTTACTACATGGTCTAATATTAATTAAGTCATAGACTTTGCAAACTTGAAAGTCAACACAAATTTTGCTTTTGTTTTCCTTGACATGTTTATATATGTCAGCAGGCACTTCCATTAGAACCGTACTCATGTTGTTGAATTTATTTTTGTACATGTGCAAAACTTGCCCTTTACTTGCAAAACTGCTAAAATTTCTTGAATTTATGTCATTCTCAATATCATCTAATTCCATATTAGTGTAGTTATCAATTCCCACAATTTTTATTTTAGGGTTATTGAGTTCCTATATTTTAATATTGCACTTCCCTTCCAAATTTTCTTTTAACATGATTTCTGTCAACTCAACACTATCATTATTTAAACAGCTTATTACTAATTCTTCTTTTTTGTTTAAGTAGATGTTTTTCGTTAGTATATTTTTTTCTGTTGTTAAACATTCAATTACACTTTTCTTTATGTCTATATCACTGTCACTTTTTTATAACCGTTATTTTAGGCACTTTCTTTTGTTGTGGTTTTAGTAAATTTACCATATCAGCATATGAAAACCTTCTGATATCACTTTCTTTCTGATTTCCTTATAGTTTGTCATTTAATAAATCGTTTTTTTCTTTTAATTCACTGACTAGTGGTTTCAATAACATGTTTTCATAAATTGAAATTTTAATTCACTGACTAGTGGTTTCAATAACATGTTTTCATAAATTGAAATTTTCGGTTTTCATAAATTGAAATTCATTTTCATCTTCATTGATAGTTGATTCATGTAAATCATGGGTCTTATTTGCTGTTTCAGCCAATAACTCATTCCTTATTTATTCTGATTTTTTTAATTTTACCTGTGCAATCAACAATTTAGCTGACTCACTTAATTTTTCATTATCAATTTTAGAGGTTATGTTAGTCTGGCTATGCTCTGGATAAATTATGAGACTTATGAATTTATAATTCCTGTGATTTTGTGTCAGGCAACTATAATGATAAGTTTCGTCACATATAATACAAATCACTGTTGATGAAACTTTTTGTTTATGACAAGCAAAATAAGCACTCTTGTTCGGAGGCTTCCGACCTCCCGCCATCTTGGGCGGTATATGTATGATATTTAAACATTATTTATCCTGTAATATCCCGTAATGCTTTATTCGCAGTTCCAGAGAATATCCTTTTAGGTATGTTGTCAGATAATGACATAAATGTAAAAAATTGCTTTGAAAAGATCTTCGTAGCAAAACAACACCACAAGATAAAAGAAAGGCACCTAGCATGTATAATATCCGAAACATCAATTTTCAAGCTGAAGTGTACTACGAAATGATACATATATATATATATATATATATATATATATATATATATATATATACAAGCTGAAGTGTACTACGAAATGATACATATATATATATATACAGGGTGTCAGTTAAGTCCCGGGACGGCTGAATATTTTCTAAAGTACTGCTTTTCTGGAAGAGGTCAAGGTCTTTCCTTAAGTAACTTTGAACAAGGAACCCAACGGTGACCTTGGATTTGACCTTGAACCTCATTTTCAAGGTTATTTTGAGGTCAACCTCATTTTTTCAAACGGGAACCCCTATTTTTTATAGCGGAATCGGAAAGAGCGGAAAATTTTACATCCGGATATGTATTGAGGTATGGGGTTGAGGTAACCCTTAGAGGTCAAATAGAGGTCAAATAATGACTTCTTAAAAATCTCGCGAGTTCAGTGGTAAAACAAAACAAACAAAGGTCATACCCTAGGTAAATCTTTACGGGGTACCCGACGGTGACCTTGGATTTGACCTTGAACCTCATTTTCAAGGTTGTTTCGAGGTCGACCTCATATTGTCAAATGGAAACCCTTATTTTTGATACCGGATTCCCAAGATTTTCATCCGCCATCTTGAATTCGCCATTTTGGATTTGGAAACATCGAAATTTTAGTAGTAGATTCTAACTCAGCGACCCCAAAAACCCCCAAGTAAAATATTTCAAGACAGAATAGTCACTTAAAAGGAATGTTTACAAAAGAAAATGATTGTTAGATAAAATAAACGTTTGTTAAAATTTTTTCCAAACTCATTTCAAGTTTGTAAATAGGTAAAGACAAAGATTGATGTCAGGAATTTATCATTACAGTTTATGAGTTAGCGGTTCCTGAATTTAAGGACTCTTGCTAATTAAGCATTTAAAAAAAACAGAATTTATTAGATATTTTGCGTTGTTCCTGGATTGTACTTCCGGCTGATAGTTTTCGAACAAAATAAGTTTTAGAGTTCAAATTGGTAGTTCAAATTCGTAGGTATTTAAGTACTCACAATTTATTTTATCTAAAAATTCCTTTTGGAAAAACTCGTTTTCCTTTGCAACTGATAAGTTTTTCTTTTGGTTTCAATTTGTGTACTATTCTTATCTAATTAAAAAAATGGCGTATGCTAAACTTTCGGAGCGAGAACGGATAAGTTTGTTGATGATGCGTGGTTGGGGAGATCGAGTTCGATCTTACCTTGAAGTGCGCACACTGTTCAATAACAATTTCCGTAATTAAGATGGACAAACGCCTATTTCAAAATCTACAGTCGAAAGGACTGTACGGGGCTTCGCAGAATTTGGGTCTATTAGTGATCTTCAGAGAACTGGTCGCCCAACATCTGTTGCAACTGAGGAGAAGCAGATTGAAATTGCTCAAGCGTTTATTGAAAATCCGCATCTCAGTTTACATAGAGCTGGG
Source organism: Gastracanthus pulcherrimus (assembly GCA_949152435.1). Taxonomy (NCBI): domain Eukaryota; kingdom Metazoa; phylum Arthropoda; class Insecta; order Hymenoptera; family Pteromalidae; genus Gastracanthus; species Gastracanthus pulcherrimus. The sequence goes on from OX424574.1 coordinate 86,065,755, forward strand.
CATGAGCATGACGTTTCTCATGAATGCGTACGAAAAATTCTGAAAAGCATTCATTTTCATCCTTATAAAATCCATTTGGTACAGGAGCTTAATGAAGATGATCCGGATCGTCGGCTCGAGTTTTGCGAAAAGATGATGAATAGAATAGACGCAGAGCCTCATTTTTTATACAATATAGTTTTTTCGGATGAGGCTACTTTCACTTTAAATGGTGAGGTTAATAGACAAAATTGCAGATATTGGTCTGACTCAAATCCTGCATGGATGTTGGAAAACCACACACAATATCCACAAAAGGTGAATGTGTGGCCTGGTATCTTTAACGATACTCTCGTAGGCCCTTTCTTTATCGACGGTAATCTCACTGCAGCTTTATACGAACAGTTACTAAGGGATCAAATAATACCACGAATTATGTAACTTGGTTTCAGCAGGATGGAGCAGCCGCTCATTTTGGTCGAGACGTTCGAGCATATTTGGATGTTCAGTTTCCTCGTAGATGGATTGGAAGGATGGGTGAAATCGAGTGGCCGGCTAGATCTCCGGATCTGACACCACTCGATTACTTTCTCTGGGGTTACCTCAAGAGTAAAGTTTATGCCACTAAACCAAACAATTTAGAGGATCTGCGCAATCGGATTATGCAAGAGGCTGCTAGAATTGATAGAGCAATGATTCGCGATGCTGTTACTCATTTTTACAATCGTCAGCTTTCTGTCAAGAAGTTGAAGGTTTTCAGTTTGAGCATCTTCGTTAAACTTTGAACCTTTGAGTGAGAGGCAAGGGGACTCACGTTAATCAAGCACCCCAATCGTGAGAGGCAAGGGGACTCACGTTAATCAAGGACCCCAATCGTGAGAGGCAAGGGGACTCACTAATCAAGGACCCCAATCGTGAGAGGCAAGGGGACTCACTAATCAAGCACCCCAATCGTGAGAGGCAAGGGGACTCACGTTAATCAAGCACCCCAATCGTGAGAGGCAAGGGGACTCACGTTAATCAAGGACCCCAATCGTGAGAGGCAAGGGGACTCACGTTAATCAAGCACCCCAATCGTGAGAGGCAAGGGGACTCACGTTAATCAAGGACCCCAATCGTGAGAGGCAAGGGGACTCACTAATCAAGGACCCCAATCGTGAGAGGCAAGGGGACTCACTAATCAAGGACCCCAATCGTGAGAGGCAAGGGGACTCACTAATCAAGGACCCCAATCGTGAGAGGCAAGGGGACTCACTAATCAAGCACCCCAATCGTGAGAGGCAAGGGAACTCACGTTAATCAAGCACTCCAATCGTGAGAGGCAAGGGGACTCACGTTAATCAAGCACCCCAATTGTGAGAGGCAAGGGAACTCAAAATAATCAAGCACCCCAATTGTGAGAGGCAAGGGAACTCAAAATAATCAAGCACCCCAAAGGAAACAGATCTTACTACGTCCACGTCGTTGTTTCTGGGTAACGCTAAAAGTGAGAATAAGGACTGTATTATTACTGGGATTTCCGATTAAAAAAACCAGTTGACCTTCAAATGACCTTCAAGGTCAAGTCCAAAGTCAAATTGAAGGTCACAATTACATCCCTTGTTCAACACATCCATACTTGAAATTTCTCGCTCCTTCCGAATCCGGTATCAAAAATAAGGGTTTCCATTTGACAATATGAGGTCGACCTCGAAACAACCTTGAAAATGAGGTTCAAGGTCAAATCCAAGGTCACCGTCGGGTACCCCGTAAAGATTTACCTAGGGTATGACCTTTGTTTGTTTTGTTTTACCACTGAACTCGCGAGATTTTTAAGAAGTCATTATTTGACCTCTATTTGACCTCGAGGGGTTACCTCAACCCCATACCTCAATACATATCCGGATGTAAAATTTTCCGCTCTTTCCGATTCCGCTATAAAAAATAGGGGTTCCCGTTTGAAAAAATCAGGTTGACCTCAAATTAACCTTGAAAATGAGGTTCAAGGTCAAATCAAAGGTCACCGTTGGGTTCCTTGTTCAAAGTTACTTAAGGAATGACCTTGACCTCTTCCAGAAAAGCAGTACTTTAGAAAATATTCATCCGTCCCGGGACTTAATTGACACCCTGTATATATGGTCAACATGCGAAGTCATAATAACTCATGTGCTCCAGAATTTAGATAGATCCAAGATACAGCAGATGATAAATATCAGGGATATTCCTTCCACATGGAATTTTTAGAACTTTCCATGCCATACTCTAGATGTTGACTGCACTGTCAAGTTAGTAACTGAGGCATCTTAAAAAGTAATTGGAGCAGATGGTTGCATACTGGCAACTTTGGAATCGCGAGCTAAAATGCGAAGATTTGGAACGAAAAAATATTTCAATCCCATATAAAGTTTTAACAACTATAATCTCGATTGTTTCAACCTGAAAGATAATTCTAATCGTAAATAGTTCATATTAAAAATGTACAAAAATACAAAAAAAACTTCAAAACGTGAAAAAATAATTAAAAAATAAGAAAATTACAAAAAATAAACGAAAAAGTAACTCAGAGAATGTCAGTCTCAAACCCGACTAGAAAATGAGGAGATTTTTCACTAGATTAAGATAGACATTAAAATTCGGAGCTCTTGCCAGAGCTGAAGATCTCATTCTTCCGTATCTACCAAATTTTTTTCATATTTACACGTGAAGAGGCAACAACTGTTTGCTAGGCCATATGGAACTTCCAAAATCTTGCATTTTCGCTCCTCTGCAATGCATATATACAGACAGACATTTATTAAAAACCTATATATTTTGATTCAGGAACCTCAAATTTATTAAAATTTATCAAAATCTCCGATTTAAAAATTTTCATCCTTACAAAGCTTTCTCTTTGAGAAAGCAAAAGTGGTGGAATGATACTGCAAAACCTCGCCCGAGTTGTCAAAATTTTAGGTACTCGAAAATCGACCGTGTATTGATGTATAAGTCGCTTCTATCACGAGCCGGCGCTTGGCGTCTACTGTCTTTGTTCAGATTATTAATATCTATGGAAAGAATTTGAATTTTCGCACCGTAATTTGCTGGCTGTCGCAATGCCATGAGCGGAGCGAATCGCGGGCCTTGTGAACAGAGAGGCAGTTTTGACAGCGCTCTTGAAAGGACCGGTCGAGTTTTATCGCTTGCGCCTGTTAGAGTTCTAACGTTTTTCTCTCGTGCGAATTTGCGTTGCGGTTTAATTTTAATAGCTTTGTTCACTCTTGTTGTTATAAGAGTGGAAGGATGACGTTAAATATTCTGCGTATTATCGTTAAATTACTCCTGAATATCTCAAATCGATTTATGAAGATTTCGGCTTGGAATTTAGATCACCAGATCAACACCAGATTTCGCGTGGCACGAAATATTGGTTAATGTAAAAAATGAAATGAATTTATTCTCGACCCATGACCTGAATAATATAATTATCATAATTTACTCTACTATAAATGACTATTTTAGTGTTCTTTGTTGAATCTCAGCTCTTTTTCATCAAAGCAAATATTTAAAAAGCTTATGTGAATTTATTATGCGAATTATTAAAATTATGTGAATTATCACATTATATAATAATCAATACATGTAATTTTGTTATGTATTTTACATATAGACAACGTAACGTAGGTTACATTGTCGACTGTTTAGAAGGCCATCTATAGATATAATTGATTATATTCAGTTATTTTAATATTGGATATATTAGAAAACATCGTTAAATAGTACTAGGGATCTTTTCCAATTTGTGATATTTTTGAAATTACATAAATATGTAACAGAATAAAAATGGACAATATTTTGAGAAACCACTATACATGCTATGGTTGGGGCGTAATAAAAATCGACCATGTATTATAAGTATATTATTATTTACAGTGATTTATTTAAATTCTGAAAAGTTGGCAAGAATTTTAACTGAAGCTAATAACAATAAATTATTATATGTTATTTTACCTATTATTTATGTAACTTATACATATGTAATTTTAAAATACAATAAAATACAAACATTTTTCATTTCTTCGATTTAAATATATACTTCGGTTCACTGCAGATTTTACTTCACCTTTGTAAACTTTCATGAATATTAAATTACTGACTTTTATTTTTGAGTAATATTAGCTAAAAGTTTCTTAATTTCGGCAATAGCTCGTCCAGGATTGAGACCCTAAAACATAATAAATATTTTAATTTGTCGATACAAAAATAATTCATATAATTAAATCTTACAATTAATCGAATTCGGCCATAATATATAAGTACTCATGATTTTTGTTAGAAAAATAATTATAGAATTAAGGTTATAGCCGTATGCGTATATATGTTAAAAGGGCAGGCCTGGGTTAAACCCAAAAATAAATTTTTTTTTATGAGTCCAGAAAATTTTTTATGTTTAAAAGCAATTACTCTGAAAATTTTTGTGCTATAAATATAGCACAAATTTTTGTGCTATAAATATAGCACAAATTTTTGTGCTATAAATATAGCACAAATTTTTTTTTATGAGTCCAGAAAATTTTTTATGTTTAAAAGCAATTACTCTGAAAATTTTTGTGCTATAAATATAGCACACAAATTTTCAGAGTAATTGCTTTTAAACATAAAAAAATTTCTGGACTCATAAAAAAAAATTTATTTTTGGGTTTAACCTAGGCCTGCCCTTTTAACATATATACGCATACGGCTATAACCTTAATTCTATAATTATTCTTCTAACAAAAATCATGAGTACTTATATATTATGGCCGAATTCGATTAATTGTATTTAGTATTTACTTAATAATATCTTAAATTTTACTTTGTAAATCTTCAAAATCTTGATCCTACATGTCATAATACATCAATATTTTCAATACTATACTTATTAAAGGAACTTGGTTTGAACCTGATACGGTTTCAAGGTGATATAATGAACGAAATTTTTTTTTCGACGGTTATTCGACGTATTTTTACATGTATTACAAAAAAAGCAAAGCCTATTTTTGTTAAAATTTTTGTTATTCCTTTCGGAGTTCCAATCGATTTTTTGAAAAACAATTTTAATATTTTTTAAACTTAAATACATAAAAAGCATTTTTCTAAGTGACTGTTTTCGGCATAGTGCGTTTCTTACACATAAGAATTATACACGTAATTATTGTGCACAATATAGCATTGGTCAAGTATATCTATATATAATTTGACCAATGCTAAATTGTGTAGAATAATTAAGTGTATAATTCTTATGTGTAAGAAACGCGCTATGCCCTGTTTTCTGACCGGTGGGCTATAAAAGTAAATAGTGGCCGATAAAATTGAGTAGCGGTTGATCAAAAATTTTATTATTCGCTCCTCAACAGTTTATTAATAATAAAGTCGACGGTCAAACTTTTACTTTATAGAAGCTTATAATTATTTAAATTTTTTAATCGTATTATTGTGTGCTTAAATCATGTTAAAAAACGGCCATTAGTTCTCCCTTGGCATAAGAAAATGGATAATCCAGACATGTCTTATAAAAGATATGGTGTCACTATGAGGGATAGGCAGTGTTAACCCTGGTGTGTTTGAACTACTGCTCTTAATCCTCTGGCGCAGTATTCCGAGATATCTCGTCCAATCGAGGTTTTTACCATAGCCAGGAGGACGAGGTATCTCGTCCTGACATTTTTGGATATACCTATTGACTGGTACACTTTTAGAGTACCTACGACTATGCAGATTAAAGCTGACAACTTGCTCTTTATGATAAGCTTGGTTCGACGTTCGCTTTCCGACTAGATACAAAATTATGCATTCAGAAACAGAAAACTCGAATAAAACGCTTTCGCGGCGGGGGGGGGGGGGGGGGGGTAAATCACGTCAGTTTTAATAAATAACCTGATACAAATTAGGTTTGTGTGTTCTTATATAAGTTACCATCGAATTAATAAAAAAATGCGTTGAAAATTCTAAAGAAAAATCTGCAGCACTATATGCTTTACTTTTTTCCAAAAACATTGCTTTGTTGTTTTGTTACGCCCGGGAAATGATATATTTAACATTTAACTATGTTTAAGGGGACATTCCAATGTGACGGGTTAGAAAAATCGACTTTTTTTTGCATTTTTCGATAGTTTTTACCCATAGAATTGATATCCTACAGTAGGTTTGGGTGATTCCTACCTTGTTGATGAGTTGTAATGCTCCAAGAGAGGTTCTAACTGCGCGCGCTCGGGTGTCGGAGCAGGTATACGAATTAAGCATTCGCGCAGATGTTCCGAGTTTATACCTGTGTCTATACATACAGATATACAATAGAGGCGTCTCTTTTCACGATCATAAGTAACGGTTTCTTCAAACGACCAGTATTATTTGAGATTCCGTCGCGGAAAGAGCGTTGTTTCCAGAACTCTAATAAGTGAAAATGGATAGAAAGCAAAGCAAATCTTCTTCAAGACGGCCAAGTTATTCCGGTAAAAGAGGAAATATCATGGGAATCAACATTCGGATGAAGTTGGTACTAATTTTGCTAGTACATCAGCAAATAAATTGAGAGGGAGTCAGGATGACAGTTTCTCTGTGAGTGAAAGTGATTCTGCAACCTACTGTTTTATCCAGTTCGCTCTTGTATTTTCATCACTGCAAACTATCGGGAAATGTTAAAAACGTAATTCGAGTATTGCTTTTTCGAAATATGGTCAACGAGGACTTGGTTTCAAAATTAAATTAGTCTGTCAGTGTGGATAGATAGATAGATGATAGATATACTGTTCATTCATCAAAAGACGAAATTCTTACGATTGCATGTACATGTAGTTATAATACTTAAAATATCAGTCAATATTATATATTTGTTATCTTACATTAACGTTCACTTATTGCATTTCTTCTGTATTAAATAATATTATTCGCTGTAACAGTTCGTCAGTTTATAAAAACTAAATATAATGAACTAGTCATAGTCAGATATCACAGAACACACTTCGTCAAAATACATAGAATAAAATAAATACAATAGAGATAACATATTACGATAAAAATAAAAAGAATACATACACATACTTTACTAAATTTTTACGTATAACTATCACGTCAAAAAATTTAAAAACACACTCATTCATATGACACTTTTACAATCACGCTAATAAATACATTCACACTTAACACTAAACATATTTAATAAATAAATAAATTAATAAATAACTAAGTCGAATAAATAAAAAAGTTAGATAAATAATTAAATTAAATAAATAAATTTAAATAAATAAGTTAGATAAATAAGTTAGATAAATAATTAAATAAATAAATAAATAAATTTAAATAAATAAATAAATAAATTTAAATAAATAAATAAATAAATTTAAATAAATAAATAAATAAATTTAAATAAATAAATAAATAAATTTAAATAAATAAATAAATAAATTTAAATAAATAAATAAATAAATTTAAATAAATAAATAAATAAATTTAAATAAATAAATAAATAAATTTAAATAAATAAATAAATAAATTTAAATAAATAAATAAATAAATTTAAATAAATAAATAAATAAATTTAAATAAATAAATAAATAAATTTAAATAAATAAATAAATAAATTTAAATAAATAAATAAATAAATTTAAATAAATAAATTTAAATAAATAACTAAATAAATTTAAATAAATAAATAAATAAATTTAAATAAATAAATAAATAAATTTAAATAAATAAATAAATAAATTTAAATAAATAAATAAATAAATTTAAATAAATAAATAAATAAATTTAAATAAATAAATAAATAAATAAATTTAAATAAATAAATAAATAAATTTAATTAAATAAATAAATAAGATTAAATAAATAAATAAATAAATTTAAATAAATAAATAAATAAATTTAAATAAATAAATAAATAAATTTAAATAAATAAATAAATAAATTTAAATAAATAAATAAATAAATTTAAATAAGTAAATAAATAAATTTAAATAAGTAAATAAATAAATTTAAATAAATAAATAAATAAATTTAAATAAATAAATAAATAAATTTAAATAAATAAATAAATAAATTTAAATATATAAATAAATAAATTTAAATAAATAAATAAATTTAAATAAATAAATAAATAAATAAATAAATAAATTTAAATAAATAAATAAATAAATTTAAATAAATAAATAAATAAATTTAAATAAATAAATAAATAAATTTAAATAAATAAATAAATAAATTTAAATAAATAAATAAATTTAAATAAATAAATAAATAAATAAATAAATAAATTTAAATAAATAAATAAATAAATTTAAATAAATAAATAAATAAATTTAAATAAATAAATAAATTTAAATAAATAAATAAATTTAAATAAATAAATAAATAAATAAATAAATTTAAATAAATAAATAAATAAATAAATAAATAAATAAATAAATAAATTTAAATAAATAAATAAATAAATAAATAAATAAATAAATTTAAATAAATAAATAAATAAATTTAAATAAATAAATAAATTTAAATAAATAAATAAATAAATAAATAATTAAATTTAAATAAATAAATAAATTTAAATAAATAAATAAATAAATTTAAATAAATAAATAAATAAATTTAAATAAATAAATAAATAAATTAAAATAAATAAATAAATAAATTAAAATAAATAAATAAATAAATTAAAATAAATAAATAAATAAATTAAAATAAATAAATGAATAAATTAAAATAAATAAATAAATTAAAATAAATAAATAAATTAAATAAATAAATAATTTAAATAAATAAATAACCCAAATAAATATCCGAGTCAGATTGGGAATACACGGAGATGAACAAAATAATGTATAAACCGATTCCCGAAAAGTTCACCTCTATGTATTCCCGTCACCATGTAATTGTTTAAGGTGCCTGCTAAACGCCGTTTCAAATTTACAAAAAGATGGCAGGCACCTCATACTGCTTGGGAGCGAATTCCAGAGGTGCGCACCTTGAACTCTAAATGAGAATAGGCCCTTATCGGTGCGCGACCCCGGAATCGAGAGCTCTTTTGTACCACCCCTACTTGAAGTCCTGACCTGGTTTTTTTCAAAGAGGGCAGTAAGATATGGTGGCCGCTGCATAACAACCGCTTTGTAAAGCAGCAGCCCCATAAAATACTCCCTCGTCACTTTCAGATCTAACCAGTCCAGTTTTTTCCCGTAGGCGGTGATATGCTCATCACGCCTAACACCAAATATGTATCTCACACATGCATTCTGTAGACGTTGTAGTCGTGTCTGGAGCCCCCCTGACACGTCAAGAAGAACCACTGAGCAATAGTCCAAGTGAGGTAGTACCAGTGCACATGCCAGCTGCCTCCTCAGTATCTCTGTGGTGCTTGAACGGAATAATTTTAAGCTATACAGAGCTCTATTTACTTTCCTACTGACCACATTCAGTTGCGGCTTCCATGTTAACCTTCCGTCCATCACCACGCCGAGGTTGGTGACTATATCGACAAAGGGAACGTGTACGCCGGTCTGTATCTCAATGCCTTGCAAGTCAAGGTTCTGACCCTGTTTGATGTTATGATCAGATCCGAAAATAATCGCCTTTGTCTTGCCGACATTGAGGCGCAGGCCAGCTGACGTTGCCCAGTTCGACACTGCTCGTGCTACAGCCGACATGCGACTGATACCATCACGAAGACCTTTCAGGGTCACTTGTGTGTAGGTTTGCAGGTCGTCAGCGTAAAGTATATGTTCTACACCATCTAAGTCTAGTGCGTCTTGTAAGTCGTTTATGTACAGGCTGAAAAGCAGGGGTCCCAGGACTGAGCCCTGTGGAACGCCAAGATTGGTGGTTAGCCAACCTGAATCACCGTTTGTGTTTGTGACGACTTTCTGTCGTCTCCCCATAATATCCCATGCGCATGAACTTACGCAGCAGTTTAGTGTGTGAGATGGTGTCGAATGCTTTGCTAAAATCAAACATCAACAAAATAGTCAATAGTTTTTTGTTGTTGTTAATGCCTGATCTTATGTCTTCCGTCAGTTTTAGTAGTGCTGTCTGTGTACTGTGATTCTGTCGAAAACCAGTCTGCATCGGGTCCAAAGTGTTGTTTTCACTGGTAAAAAGTTAGTTATTTGGTCGTGTACTATTTTTTTTAGGACCTTAGAAAGGAAACTCAGTAGGGCAATTGGTCGGAAATCTGACACCGTAGATGGGGCAGGCTTCTTCTTCAAAGGCACCAATTTAGCTCCCTTCCAAGTTCCCGGAAAAATGCCGCTGGACAGAGAGGAGTTAAAGATCTTAACAATATGATTTCCCACAAACGGAAGAGCCTTATAGCCACTATACTTTGGGGAATGCCGTCTTCCCTTCTGGCCTGCGATGAGAGGTGGGCAACAGCCAGGACCACGTCCGAGAAGCTGACTTCTCGGAAAACAAAGCCGTCATCACTGGCAGTGGTCAAGACGTTGTCAAGTTCTTCATCACTCTCATTCCGGGAGATCGACACCCCTGCAAAGTGGGCATTGCGCTCTTCCGGCGAGAAAACATGAAGCTCGTCTCTTGTCTTTGGCAGAAGACCCAGAGCCTTGAGCTCTTTCCAGATATCTTTCTTATTATCAATTGCTTCAAAAATTCTATTTTGTAAAAATCTTTCCCTTGTTTCCTTCGTTCGTAATTCAGCTTCAGCTGCAAGGCTCTGATACTCTCGCCACAGTCTGTCGTCTTTGGTCCGCGCATAGCGTCGTACAGAGTCACGTTTTTTGTATAAATGTATTAGTTCAGCATCAACCCATGGTGGATTCGTTTTCTTTTTCGGTGTGAATTCTTTTAACGGCGCAATTTTATCTATCACAGCCATGAGGTTGACACTGAGACACTCTAATTGACTCTCAACACCCGCCGCGGGACCATCGATCTGCGACCAATCACAGTCAGCTAGGTGAGACAGGAGGTCGTCTTGCTGGATCGATTTAAAATGTGGAGATAGATTCATAGACTCATGCCATATGATAAATAATGTCTACGAAGTTAACCGCCGTTTCGTGTATGTTATGCGATTGATTGGCGTTGATTTGAAATGCATAAACTATTTTTGTGGATATATGGATATTGGCAAGAGTTTAAACATCAATTTATATTATAATATCATAAAATCCATTTCTGAAAGCGTAAACGCTGTGTACGACATTGTGATTTGTAAAGCTGCTCGAGAAGAAAAAGAGTTGAATGTACAAGCTGACTTTCCAGAAAATGAGTTCTCAATTTCTGGTGATGGTTCGTGGTCCAAGAGAGGATTTTCTTCTCTTCTAAACATTATATCACTGATTGGAAAATATTCTGATAAAATTTTAGATACCATCGTAAAATTGAGTTTCTGTAAAGCATGCAATGCTTGGAATGGCAAAGAAGATACAGATAAATACGATGCTTGGTACGAAACTCACGAGCCAGAATGTCAAGCAAATCGCCATGATGATTAAGTATTAACTATTCATGTAAAAATATTTTTATGATGGTATTAATTGTTTTTCAATGAAAAACAAACGCTTTACGATAAGATCTCTTTGTCATTTAACGTCATTTGTTTCACTATTATGCATTAATTTACGTTTTTCAGGAAGTAAATAATAATTTTTTGCTTCAAGATTTGGAGGTTAAATAGTGTATCAGATGTACTAGTCAGATGTATTCTAAGAGTAATTGATATGTAAAATATATTTATAATGAATAGTTTTCTAAAATTATGCTGAGTTTATTCAATAAAGCCACTATTTTGATAAAAAGCCTATATTCTCACTAATTTGTTTTTTAAACTTTACTTTTATTCTGGCTTACACCAAATTAGTGAATCCGGCTAAAATTTTAGGAAAATATTTTTCAAAGTATTTAGAATAAAAGTGTATATTTTGTTTTTGAAATTATTTTGAACAACTTTATTATTAATACCCATTACACATAAAATTATCGTAAAACTAGTGTTTTCTTAAATTAATAATAAATTTTAGTGAAAAAATAAATGCACACTTTTTTGTATATAGTTTAAAGAACATATCCTAAAAATTCCATCAAGATCAAAATTAGTTGTGCGGCAGGAGGACTTTCCTCGTAATCCTATTTTTATACAAATTTAACGCCTGTCCTACAATAACTCTGAATCTAAGGGAGGTAAATGGCTGAAAATGTTTACATAACGTCATAATATCAGTACAAGTATGATATGTAAGTATCAATTCATAAAAACCAAAACTGTAGAAAAATTTGATTACACTAGAGAGCCACCTTAAGAGGAGGCCCGGGTGAAAATTTCAGCCTATTGGTAGTTAAATCACTGGGGGGTGAAAACATTTTTATGTCCATCTGAACGAAAATGACCATTTTTTTCCCTGAGAAGCGAGACCAAAATTACACTTTTTGTAACTAATCCAAATTCCTTTATTACATCAATTTCTACCAATAACCCTGATTTTCGATTGTCTTTTAACGGTCCATTAGTCCGCATTTTGAGTCAAAAAGTGGCATCAGTTGAGATAGGCATAAAGTACTGTATGTACTCGAAAAAAAAATCGATTTTTCCCGTTGAAAAATATTTGACTTTTTGCCCTTGTTACATAATGTATTATTTTTAACATAGTTCTTCACAACAAATCAAATAACGCATTTTAAGAATAAAAAAAAATTATTTCCCACAATAGAAATTTGTTTTTTGCATTTTGTATTTTATTTTCCGATCTAAAAAGCATTCAGACAACTCCATATAATTGATTGTTTGATATGATGTCAGGAGCCTGAAGAAGACCGTCCTAAAATAACACGAAAATTATTTTGAATTGCACGTGGTCGTAGCACAGAATGGTAACAGTTCGCGCAGGATAAGTAAAACCACCGCAAAAATATTTTGAGTGACTTTAGGACAAAAGTCACGTGAAACGAAAATGCGGGACAGATCGGCATATTTCACTAAAATATAAAAGTTTATTCAACTTATAACACGTGTGCGTGACTTACCGCAGCGCTTATCTTTGGGTCTGCCCGCGGCAACTCGTCGCTGTGGACTTACCCCGGTGATGCTGTATAGGGTTTTCCCACGTATACGTCGAATACACGAGGATTACGACTTTGTGCGGAGCTTCGAGCACGCGCGGGTTTCTTCTATCGAGGGCTACTCGGAGTCCTTATATTCTGGGGCACGGCACACTATCCGTAGTGTGGCCCTTCGCGTAAACGCGTATACCCCAGGGTTAGTATACCCCTTACCTGTCTATAATAGAGTGCGATGAACGGAGATGGTACGCCGCTGGCCAACATATATTTATCTCTCTCTCTCTCTCTTTCTTTCTCTCTCTCTCTCTTTCTGTTGACGCTGTCCCTCCTCCTTTCGGCTCCTCTTTTCTCTCTCTTTCTCATTTCTCGAGGCTCCTAGCTTCTTCACGCTCGTACTGTGGTTAGTGGGGACACTTCCTCCACTCTCTTCCTCTTCTCCCACGCACGAGCAAAAAATACACGGCTACCTGTCCAGCGAGAATGCTTCAAGATGGCCGCGAGAGTGCTAAAAGCGTGGTGCGCGGCGCGAGAGCGACAGTCGCGATGGCTTTCTGCCTCGGCCTCCCCCCCGCCCCGTTCTCTCTCTCAATCTCTCTGTCTCATTTTCTCACCTGTTGCTGCGCGCGGACATGAGATGGCGTCCCATAGCCCTTTCGCGCCTTCTCGTTCGCGAGTTATCCGAGGCGGCTCGTTACAAACTGTTAAATTAAATAAAAATAACATAAAGGGTAACAATTTTCTTTTTCGTGAGAAAGGCTCGAATATTCGAGGCAAAATCTCCGCACCATCGTCGACCGTGAAACATGTGATAAACGGCGTAAACAGCGCGTCCGTGCAAGCAAACTCGCGAGTGACTGGGAGATTAAGAGTATACAGTGTAAACAAGAGGACCTATCGTCGAAATGAGAAACTGTTTGTTCCGAAGGCGATATTAAGGGGGGGTCCTGCTTTAGCAGGTCAAAAAATCTTTTTTTTTATATTCGCTAAATCTATCCCAAATGTATCCAATAATATATTCCCAAAGTTTTTGAGGCAAATTCAAAGGATTTCCGAAGATATATAAGCCAAAGTGGTGCGACGTCGAGCAAATGTACGAGCGCTCGGCCCCCCTTGAGTGCGCGCTCCTCCCCTCACTCTTCTAATCCGAATTTCTTACCGGGGAAAGGTTCAAAGATCTTTCAGGACAATGTTTTGAAATATATATAGGTATACTAACTGTTCTGGATTATAACGCTCTCTCTCTCTCTCTCTCTCTCTCTCTCTCTCTCTCTCTCTCTCTCTCTCTCTCTGGTAGGTGATCGCACGTCTGCTCCTTTACTCAAACCTTTAAACGAGATTTGACCGATTTCATTTTACTTCTCGGAGTAAAAACGATTGCAGACGGGATCATTTCACCAGCTGGCACATTTGGTGCTAAAAATTGCATCTTTTTATTGCCTTTTGAGCCCCAGAGAGATAAAAGTTGGAGTCACTCGCACACCATCACGCTCACCGGCGTTTAGTTTACTGGTGTTCGGACAACAGCGCTACTCGGCAGAAGAGACAGAAGGAGCCGTATGGAGCATTAATTTTGAAGTGGCGGCGCACACGGCTATGCAGCGGAACTGCAATTGATGCAACTAGCACATGTCATGGGCCACAAGAAGAAAAACTTTGAGGATAACTTTGAGGTTAGTTCTCAGCGTGACCAGTGAAAATTTGGCAACGTCGCAGCCATGCTTTCGTAAAGTGTCGCGAGGTGTTAGCACCGGCATCGTCTTACATTGAACTCGACCAACAGATGGCGCTGAATCACAATTGTCATATGTATCTAGCCTAAACTGTGTCAATTTAATTATTATGAACGAAGTGCTTTGCGGCTTGTGTAATAAAATAATTTGGTTGGATGTTTGCAATATTATAGAATGTGGTGTATGCGATAGCCTTCTTCACGCGAGGTGCTTAAATTCGGTAATTCTACGGGAACCAACTCAAGCTCGTTGCGCTGCGCACGCGAATGTGGAAACGGAGGCATTTCACTCGCAACCAATATTTTCAAGCTCTCCTAAACAGCTGAAACAGCCGACGTCATCATACGTCACGCTCCCCTCCGAGATAACTTATTCAAAGCGCTCGGTTTCGCATCTGACTCCCCCGACAGTTGTAACTAAACAGCACTGTGCGAGCGACTCGTGTACTTTCTCAACAGAATCAGATTTTGATTCTTTTGATTTCTCAAACAGTGAAATGTTTAACAACGCAACAAATTCTGCTATGAATCCTACCGATACCATACCACCCGCGTGGTTCGTAGAATATCAAAAGGAAAATCGAATAACTCGAAATCGTGACTCCGAAAACCTTCAAGCACTCAGAAATGAATTTACTACAGTAAAGAACGTACTATCAGAAACGTTCGCGGCCACTCAGAGACAGTTAGAAGGGTTACGCATAGATCTAAATACTCTTGCATCAAGTCAACTTGTGATCGATCCTTGCGAAGTTAAAATTTCCGGGCTTCCACCTTCAGTACAGGCAATTCCAATAGCAAACATTGCCGACCTAACATTAAATGCTATGGGTTTCTGCGGACTCATTAGCCAGGTATTGCAAGTCCGATTTTGGAAACCCAATTCGAATTCGAATGCGATTGTATCAGATACCTTAATTTTAAAACTCACATCTCCGACTGTACGTGATATGCTTCTTACCAAAACTTCTACATTAAAAAATCTTGTTGATCAAGATATTTTTGGAACAGGCGGCAATGTGAAAATTTATGTATCGGCTCTTTGGCCTCGCGAAGTATATAAGCTTTTGCGTAAAGCACAACAGGCCTCAAATACGTTAAAATACGCTCGACCGATTGTACGTAACTTAACAGTATGCATGCGCGTAAGCCGAGATAATAATGTAGATGTTATTCCTATACGCTCAGAAGCAGATATCGCAAACCTACTCGCAGAAGCAGCAGCCGCTTCTGCGGCCACCGCTGCTGCGGCCACCAGTGCTGCTACTGCAGATAATGCAGCCCCTACTGTAAATCGAAATAGCGAATCTATTCCGCACAGTTTATGAAAACAAGTAGGCCAGACGTGTTTATGAACAAACCGGCCGTTCATCTCCATAGGCCACATAAATGTGAATAGGTTAAGAACCCATTTTAAATTACTCGAGGTACACTGTGAGGATAGGAACTTCGATATCCTTGCAGTAACCGAAACTTTTTTCGTGCCGTCAGATAAAGATAAAGATGCGCTGGTTTCTATTGAAGGTTACACATTTCATCACCTTGAGCGTCTAGGAAAAGAGGGAGGGGGAGTCGGCGTCTACGTGCGTAATAATTATAAAACTATATTACTTTGTTCCTCTAAAGAAGAGTTTGATAATACTCCTGAATATATGATCCTAGAAATAAATTTCAATGCAATAAAATTGTTGTTTGCCGTTATTTATCGTCGTCCTGGCGCCGCATATACAACTCAATTTTTTGAAAAAATTACTGAACTCCTTTCCTCCTATGAACATGTCGTAATTACTGGCGACTTTAATATCAATATGGCTACCGCAAATCCAGCTTCCAACCATCTCTCGTCTGCCATCAATAATGCATCATTATTTCTTGTGCCATCAGAAGCCACTCATCATGTAATGTGGCGCAATCCACCTTCGCACACATGGATTGATCTAATGATAATACACGATAAAACTGCATTAAGAGCCTATCGAAAATCTGCCTCATCCTTTATAGCTGGTCATGACCTCACAGAAATTGAGTTGAACATTATTAGACCAAAACCTAAAATTAAATTAAGAACGGCACGCAATCTCAATACAATTGACACTAACAAACTAGCAACAGTTATTAAGAGAAACTCATGTCAACTTTTCGCACCAGACATATCAAGCAAGTCTTTCGCGACTACTAATATTAACCCTTCTCCTGTAAATAGTCCCTCTAGTAATAACACAGCCCCACAAAAAAAAATTGTAAGTCCCAAAAACTTGACCACGGTACTTATATGTTTTTGGGATCGCTGAATCCGAATCCAGGGTTAGTTTAACCCCATCAGATCTTTCTCAAGGTCAGTTGAAGGTCAAATTATCGAAATACATGAAAAATACACTAAAACCATGGTATCTTGGGGTTTTTGGGGTCGCTGAATCCGAATCCGGGGTCAGATTAAACAATCAGATCTTTCTCAAGGTCAGTTGAAGGTCATATTATCGAAATACATGAAAAATACACTAAAACCATGGTATCTTGGGTTTTTTTGGGGCGCTGTATCTGAATCCGGGCTTATTACAACCCTATCAGGTCATGGTCAAGGTCAGTTGAAGGTCAAATCATAAAGATTCATAAAAAGTAGAGTCAAACCATGACATTTAGGGGTTTTTGGGGTCAGTATAGTTCCATAAGGTTATATTTATGGTCAGTTCAAGGTTAGTTTAAGGTCATGGACGTAAAGAGAGTGAAAAAATTAGTTATAAACTGAAACAATGCAAAAGGTAATGTAAACCATAAAGCAAAGAACAATGTATATGCAAGTACAATCGTATCCTTTAAAACTACATCATAGTTTTCTGCTCCTTCATTTACTTTAAATTTGTTAGAAGTATATGCAATTCAATAAAATACCCGTAAAAATATTAAGCCCATTACTCTTTTTTATGGTAACGAACTATTTTATTGTCAAATGATCTACGAAGTGGATTACGCTTCCGCTTCTCCGATGTTGATGGTAGATCTCTTTTTAACGACCAACAGTAATCTGCTAACATATTTACGTCCCATCTTCCTTAGTACCTGCGCTCCATTTCCTTGATATCTTGGTGAAATCTCTCTCCCTGCTCTTCGCTGTATAAAAAGTGTAATTTTAGATTCATTAGGCAGCCTTGATTTTTGTAACTATTTACTAAATTTAAAACTATTTGTTGGTAATTTGGGCTCTTATGATTTCCAAGAAAGTTTTTAATTACGTCCTTGAAACATAACCATGCTTCTCTCTCTGTATGATTCATTTTCGTAACAAAAATTTCATCATTTATCATCTTACGAATCTGAGGGCCATCGAAAATTCCTTCATTTACTTTAGCATCACTTAATTTGGGAAACTGATTTCGCAGATACTTAAAGCAGCTACCTTCTTTGTCTAAAGATTTTACCCATTGTTTCATAAGTCCCAATTTAATGTGCAGAGGTGGTATAAGAATTTTTGATGGATCAACAAGTGGCTCATCTTTTATATTCTTAGAACCCGGTTCGAACTTTTGTCTGAGGGGCCAGACACTCTTTATGTAATGATTCTTTCTATCCCTACTATCCCATTCACATAAATAGCAAGGATATTTTGTGAATCCCGATTGTTGCCCCAGAAGTATTGTTATGATTTTAAGATCCCCACATATTTGCCATTTATGATCATTGTATTTTATTCGGTCTAATATTACTTTCATGTTACAGTACTCTTCATTCAGTATTACCGAATATCCTATGGGAATGGCTGCATAAACATTTGTATTGTGTAACAGAACGGCTTTTAAACTTCTCGTTGACGAATCGATGAACAATCTCCACTTGTTAGGGTTGTAACATCCATGTTTAAAGCAATTCATCAACCCAACTATATCTTTGCTGTAAACTAAGGAAAATTCTTCATCTTTAGCGAAATAATCACGATATTTCTTATCTCTGTCTCGGTAGTAAGAAACTTTAATTTTTCCAGCTTCATTAGTATTTTCTTTTAGCCATGAAGCCAAGTACTACGCCCCATCCTTTGGTAGGCCCAAATCGCGTATGAGATCATTCACTTTTTCCTGTGTAAGTGGACCTTTCTCCTTCTTAGTATTGTAGGGGATGTATTCTTCGTCACTTGTATCACATGTACTAGCAACGTCATTGTCTTCATCAGGCGCTATTTCTTCTTCCGCAATAATATCTCCTTCCTCCATTTCTTCTTCTAAGATTTCATCTTCATCATGTCTTTCTAAATTTTCCTCAAGATCCATACTTCCACTTGCGTACATACCCAGTGGATCTTCTCTTTTATCAATTGACGATTCATATATAGGTTTCGTGACACTTTCAACGTTAGCGTAATTAATTTGCGACTTGTTTTTACTATTAACTCCATGCAAATTCGTATTACAAAAATAACAGTCTTCTTTTCTTAAAGGTTCCTTCCATATCGTAGGCACTTTCATTTTTACTTCAGTTTTACCATTTTTGTCTTTCTGTAGCATTTTCCTACATATTGCGCATATGATTTTAGGAACCCAATCAAATTCATCAATTTTCATGTCACACACACACACACACACACACACACACACACACACACACACACACACACACACACACACACACACACACACACCCAGTTTCTATAGTGATAATTGAGAAAATATAATAATAATCTTTTTTGAAGTAATACTGATGTTTCGGACCTTTCGCTAGTGACAGTTGAAACGGTTAAGCATTCTTTCGTACCGCTACATCATCTGCTGTTTGCATCATCTCTATAGTATTCTGCACTACAATTTTTTATTTCCAATGAATGTGTATAATGAATTTTCTTCCATTGTAGCAAATTGTATCACTTATTGAGAGAGATTTTTTTTGTAGACGATTATAAAGATAATAAAATGTGTCGAGTCGAAACTAAAATTGTACGTAAATTATCATCTGTTACGTATCAGGTTGAACTAGCTTCGATTATCATTAAACAATGACACGTAAATCAAATTATAAAATTTAAACAATACCGAAAGGCATTATCAAATTAAGAGCTAAGCGAATGCGAAGAAATACCGGAAAAGCTTACTCTGCGACGTTCGTAACGGTTATTAGAAAAAAGAAAATAATGTGTTATGTGCAGCTTGTTGTAATTGGGAAGAAATTATCATGTATTGAACAGCGATATACACACATTCCGTATATGCGTTAGTTACCGAGAAATTTGGTGCTATGCGAAACGCGACGATGAGAGCGCCGCACCGGTTCCGTAATATTTTCCAGTACTTCTCGAGCTCTCGTCCGAATATGAACTTTCCTCCAAGCCTATCTAAGCTACCTTGTAAATTATATTGTTTAATAATAAATAGTTATAATAATAATAATATAATTGTTGGTATTAATTGTCTGAACATCTCCGGGGAAAAGCGTCTCCTATAATTACGCTCGTGCTTTGTCAATACTCGGCTCACAGGAGATAATATATGCTTGTTTTCTTCTTTATCGATTTGGTACATAATACCGCTAATACTTACGTCACTAGCGTCAGTTTGCAATTTAAACTTTTTGTCAGACAAATAATGGCTAAGAACTACGGCAGTTATAAAATTATACTTTAATTCATTAAATTTGTACGTATGTTTTACTGTCGAATTCCATTCTTGATTTCTTGAGATCAAGTCCCGAAACGGATCAACAAAATTAGCATGTCGCACGCTAAATCGGTGATAATACTCACACACGCCTAAAAAGGATTGCAATCAATGCTTATATCGAGGAATTAGACACTTTTCTATTATTTCTAATAGCTTCGGATCCGCACAAATTCCGTAGAGAGACAAGATAAACCCGAGATATGGTACGAAATTGCGAAAAAACAATGAATTGTCGAGGCTCAAGCTAAATCCGGCTTCTATCACACATCCGAAAAGCTGATCTAAATGATCAATACGTTTATCAAATTTTTTTGACAATATGAGCATATCATCAACGTAAATTGTTACAAATCTACGACACCTATTACCGAGAGCTTTACTAAGCGCGCGTATAAAGCCAGCACCGACCGTCTTTACTCCAAACGCGTGATTCTGCAGCTAGAAGCACCTGCCAGTAACCTTTAATAAGATCGGTAGTGGATAAAACCTCGGTACCTTCGTGTTTCTGAGTGAATTCTTGAACCTGCAATTTGCATTCGTTATCCGATTGTATTATTTGATTAAAAAATTGGGCATCTAAATACAGACGCACACCATTTATTCAGCTACAACACGAAGATAATTACAAAAACCACTCGTTGATGGTTCGATAATACACATTTCTAACATTTTTTCAATCTGATTATCCACCGTGGCGCGATGGTGTAAGGTCACAGGATATGATCGGCGCACTAAAGGTTTATACCCCGTGGTTGTGGTTTTATGTTCATAAACACGAGTAAGACGAAGTTTGTCGGAAAAAATACGTATATTTTTTAAATGCAATTTACGTACTCTCGATAATGGTATATCGTTTAATCCATTAATATTTACATATTTATTTATTTCAGCTTCGACGTTATACCCCAATATATTATTGTTCACGTATTCACTCTCACACTCGATAACAGTATTTTGTGCACCCTCCTTTTCGTTTAATCTGCTGTACACGATTAAATCCCTAATTGACAAAGGTGGATGTCTTTTACGTAAACTTTCTTCTGCGCTTCTATGCACCGGAGTGACCGTATTTTTGAGCTTATACTTCGGAGACAAATTCAGAAGGAATTTGATTTCTCAGCATAAACATTACTTCATTATCAAAATCGATAACTGCTTGATTTCGCTTAAGCCATTCAGTACCGATAATTACATTTGTAGACAAACCAGGCACAACAAGGCAAGAAAACCTTATATTTATTTTCCAAAATTGCATAGTTAATAGTACTTTTTTACGAATATTTACTGGCCTGCATCCCGTCGCTACGTTTATACTTAAACTACTTATAGGTAACTTTGGTAAATCGGTAATTTGTTTAAATTCATTATATAGTTTCTCAGAAATATAAGACACGTCCGTCCCTGAATCAACTAGCACAGACACCGATTTCGACAATATGTTTGTAAACAAATACGGACTAACATACCGAGAATCATCCTAACCATCTAAATAATTTTGCAGATCGCCGTTTTCTATATCCCAACATGAATCCTGAATAAATTCGAAACGTTGAAGCGCTGTTAGTGATCGCACATTTTCGCTTTAATTTACATTGCTCCAAGAACCGGCAACGGCGTTTGTATTTTCACGTGTAACTACTCGATTATGAAAATTTGGCGATGATCGTGATACATGTGGTAAATTACTCGGTGTTGTTATTTTCGAAAGTTTTTGAAAGTTATTACTCGTGCGGTAATTATTACGTATTTGATTCTCAGAAAAATTTGAGCTAGTTGCTTGCGCACGCTACGCTTGATGCTCGTTGTATGTTATCTGATTCCACGTATCGCTTCTAACATAATTAACAAATGTTAAAATATCGCGAGCATGTTTCGGCAATTCCTTTATAATGGTGTAATTCACTTCATACGTGTCTAAAAGCCGTGTAGAATATTTAGCAGCTCTTACTTGATCCAAAAAATACTCGTGAAGAGAGCGGTACTCTTTGAAATTTACGACTAGCTAATTAAGACTTTGCAAGTGTATGAGCTTCCGCAAAATAAAATTCCGCCCAAAATATGTAACGAAAATGCATAAAATCGATGAATAGATTCAATCTTACCTCGAACCAAACTCGTACGCACCCTTTTAAAGCATCCTCCACGATTAAGGGGTAACGCCACTCTGGCTCAAAAATGAGCATTTTTTCGTAATTTTTTGTGGAGAAATGAGTAGGTTAGTAGGAAAATTGTTAATAAGTGGTTATAAATACACATCTCTAGAACGTAAAAAAAATTTTTTATTGGCACTTTTATACAAAATAGCGGCTGTACTCATAATAATCCAAAATAACTTTTTTTCGAGGAGGCTCCACTTCGGGAAACGTAACTGGAACAATTTTGGACCTGGAAACCGAAACCAAAGTTTTTTTTAAGCTTAAGATTAAAATACATAAGATGCCGAAGGATTTTTCCAAAATATTGAATTTAAACAAAATGGCGATGTTTTGAAAAAAAAATTTTTTTACCAAAAATTCGTCGATAAATTGTTTATAAAAAAAAACTAATCAATATTTAAAAAATCCTCTACGTCATCTTATAAAGAATGTTATTAGAACGTTACAGTTAAAATTACAAGTAAATCGGAAGAAAAATGAGGGCGAAACGGTTCCCGAGGTTTTGAAAAATGTTGTTTCGAGATAAACACGTTTAAAGTTTTGAAAGCGATAAAAGTGACGTTGTACCTGCCTTTGGCGGACTGGATTCTAGGATACTTAGAATTTTATTTGGGACTTGGGATCAAGTGTACGTCAATTCTAAGGCCCTAAAACATCATTTAAGCCAACAAAAGAAAATCGAATTTTTGAAAAAGCCAGAGTGGCGTTACCCTTTAAGAGCATTTGATCGTTTTCAATTTTTTTTGCAATTTTTGCAAATTTAAAAAATAAATATTTTTTTGAAAAATATCGCAAAAATTATTTTTCCAATTTCAAGAAATTTGAATGCGTTATCTAGATTACCTTCATGTTGGTAAGACATAAGAAACTTGCAAGAGTTCGAAATGATTTAAAATTCCCTAGACTATCTTTGAATTTACATTCGCGACATGATGTCACTCATCTAATTCGTTTCGATCATTCTATCCGCTATTGTTTTAAAGTTGTGGATGATCTGCATTATTTACACGGTTCCCATTACTCTCATTGCTTGTGCCACTCGCAGTCTCAACCGACTGTGTGACTACCGACTGAGTATTTTTCGTGCCCGCGTCCGATAATAGGAAATTTGCATGAATTTTAAATTCAATTTTCTTCAAAAATATACTTAAAAATAATAAACTTCCCAAGACAGTTTTTTTTAATGATTTATGAATTTATTTATTTATTGATAGTAACAATTTAGATCACTGTTTGAATCGATATCACGTGGCCACAAAGCCAACGTCATTGTGGTGACAGTAGCTAATAAACAGTAGGACTGCAAAGCTGCAATTCGCTGTGCCTAGACTCGACACAGTGGCGCTGGCTTTGTGGTGTTCGATGTCCGTGTTTATGATGTCACGGGACATCCATTCAAGAAGCGATCTAAAATATTACTGTTTTTAATGCATTATAAATAAATAAATAAATAAATACGGCATAAGAAAATAAAACATTCAACTACGATTTACTTTCTCATGTTACTTCATCCATTCCAAGTTATAATACAGTGGTATTAAAACCCATACAGGTTCCCTATTGAGCGGCTATACTTGCTACTTGTTGTGCAAGACGCTTTTGTCCTCTATGAGCTGCTTGATACTGCAGCAGTTCGTTATTCTCCTTGATCACTTGGTTAGCATCAGCGACCACTCACTCTAGACTCTGCTTCAACTCTTCTAAATATATGTCAGCCATTTTCGCGTCTCATTTTCCCGATCCCGTCAGTACCATATACGTGAAAAAACAAAATAAAATTAGCACTTCAAATAATAATTTTCTTATGAGACACCATTGCACCTATTTCACTGAAAACTCATATTATATCAGAGTAATATATTAATCTACCGACAAATATAAATAACTAGGTATCTGAGAATATGAGAGAAATATGGTATAAACGGTGTCTTTTTATTTATGCATCAATTTTATATACGGACGAAACATGACAAAACGTACACAAAAATTCTGCCAAGTGCTTTAACACTATGCTTTCTCAAAGAGAATTTAATTAAAAATATTATATACATAAGGAAGAGCTGCACAGTACCGTCCATCATGATTATTTTCCAGTTTATACCATTTTCATTTAGTGATTTGTGTCCTACTGAAATATGATTATTTTTTAATAAACATATTATCCTATATATCGTATATCAGGGTGTTTTTGATTAGCGATGTGTCATTAATTCTAAAATCTATTTTTATCTATAAAATCAAATGGAATCTATATCTATAAAAGATTGTATTATTGTTTTTTTTTTCATTACCAAAAAATGCATAAGACACAAAAACGCATCATTTATTAAAGTCACACATTTAAAATTTTTATTATTATTTAACATATACTAGTTTACAAATTCCACTATCAAAATAGTATAAAAATTATGATTTTTTTATGCTATATTATAGATAGATACAGTTCAGTATAGCAAGTATAAATTATGTCATTATTAAATAATTTTTAAAAAAATCACAAAATAATAATATTTTTTATATAACATTATCTTTGGATTTTTTCGTGTAATACAATGCGTAAAGTTGGCTAGAAGTGTAGAATAGTAAATCTCATATATAATAATACTTAATATCTATAAGTAAAAGCACAACAATAAAGCTTAGAGATGTCGTGATATACAGGGTGAAAATTTATTGTTTAACATGAATAATCTCTAATATCTCAAAAGATTAATAATAAACTAAATCGGCTCAAACATATTCAGCCAATAACCTGACACCTAACAAATATTCTCTGAAAGGTTGAAGGTATTACATAAAGTATTACTCAAGTTATCGATGACCAAAAAAATGAAATTTTTTTACATTTTATTTCTCTTTCTCAAAAAACAAACCGTCTTATTGCCTATAAAATTACAGGAATATACCTGTATATAGAACAAGTATTCAGTAAAAATTTCATGGACTTTTACCGTATAGTTTTTATATAATAAATGTTGAAAAATGAAATTTTGTCACTCAGTATAGCAACTGAAAAACGACTCACATAAAATCGTTTGCAAGTGGCGCGGGAGTTACTTTTCAAAGACTTTTAGAAAAATTAATAGGAGATTTAGAACCTAATGCATACAATTATCTCGATATAGTGTTAGTATCGGAAACCTTTGAAGAGCATATCGCATTGCTCAGGAAATTAAGAATAAAGGGGACCGGACAACCTATAAATCGAGAAAAGAGCAATTTTTGTTATAAGGAAGTTAAACTTTTGGGGTTTTTCGTCAACGAGAAGGGATTAATTATTGATCCAGAAAAGACGGAAGACGAAATTTTTTCTTTCAACTTCTATAACTAGGAACCTATATGATAATAGTCAGCGAAATTTTTTCTTTCAACTTCTATAACTAGGAACCTATATGATAATAGTCAGCGAAATTTCTAGTGAATATTAGTATTATATAGCGGAATATTCCATTAAATTTTTTATTCAGAAGCTGTTTGTTTCTTGAGAAAAAAATAATATATAAAAAAATGCAAATTCAAAAAATGTAAAAAAAATCAAATTTTTTTTTGACAACGATAAATTATGTAATACTTCATATACTGACTTGAAAAGCCATTGCGACAACTGCGCAGATTCCTAGGTATATCCTGGAGGTACAGGCAATTCTTAGAAAATTATGCGTTAATCGTGAATCCATTAACGCGATTGATGAGAAAAGATGTAAAGTTTCAGTGGACCGAATAGTAGGAAATTGTGTTCGAAAAAGTAAAACATTTATTAAGCGAAGCTCCATTATTACGTAGGCCCGATCTCACTGCGGAATTTTGCATACAATGTGATGCATTAAATACAGGTCTTGGTACAGTAATTATCCAAGAATTCGAACGGGTAAAACGAGTAATCGCGTGCGCAAGCAGAGCACTGCATAAAAACGAAAAACTATATAACACATCGGAAAGAGAATATCTTGAAATTAAGTGAGCCATAGAGAAATTTAGGCAAATATGTTGAATACGAAGAATTTACGATTATAACAGACCACAGAAAAACCCCGTAGGGACATTTGGTAGATGGGCGCAATAACTAATGGTATACGATTTTAAAGTCATTCATAGAAAAGGGAAAGAGAATTTAATACCAGATGCACTTTCACGTATGTTCGAAGATGAAGAAACGCTCGAAACATGCTCATTAAAATAGGCTCGATAGAAATAGGACATGCAACGACGGATAAATGGTATAAAAACGCATTTTTCAAATAAAAATGCACCCACGACAATATAAAGATTGGATAGTAATTATGGGAGATCTAGAAGCCTGAAAACTTGTGATGCCAAAAGAAAAATGTGAAAATGTGTTTAATGAAATGCACGATAAACCATCAGCCGGTCATTCAGGCATAGAAAAAACTTATAAACGATTAGCTGAATTTTATTATTGGACAGGTATACAAAAAGATCAAAATACGTAAGAATTTGCGAAATATGTCAAAGATGCAAAATCGATCAGCGCGGTCAAATAGGATTGATGGGAACGCCAGAAATAGATATGATATAGAAAGTCATACCATCCGATTTAATAAGAGAACTACCGCGAAGTAAAGCGAGTTACGAATATTTAATAATTATGTAGAATTAATTTTCTAGGTAATATACCTTCTTGAATTTATGTATGAATATTGTATATGTATCTAGAAAATACGCTGCCAACGGATTTGGCACTATGCTTTCTCAAAGTAATATTAATTATTATACTGTAGTCAATATGTAACAACATATATATAATATATAAGGTAATCGTACCCCATATGGCCGACGGATGCTTTGAGCGTTTATTACAGTTGAAATTATGAAAAAGTTCTATTCGTTCCGGTTGAATATTAAAAAATAGCACAAAAATTAACATAAAAAATATTCCTTAACTCAGAATATATATATATAGGACATTCATACAAACATTTGAAAGAAAACAACTAGTTGAACGTATACGTATAGTTTACTCAATATGGCCCGCCATTATTTATCGTTATTTAAACGCCTCGAAAGGGGTTAAAATAATAAAATAATATTTATATGCGGAAATTTTCTAATCAAAAAGCATAATTGACATCGCAATTAATTTAATTAATTAAATTAATTTTTAATTATCAATTAAATCGCTTAATAGCTACGATAGCCATGGTGGGTCATATTGGATACACGGGCCATATTGGATCGAGAATATAATACATTATGTCTATAAAAATATCGTCACAATGAAGCTAACAGATGTCGTGATTAACAGGGTGAAAAAATATTTATAAATTGAAAAACATCTAATATTTCAGAAGATTGGAAAACAAATCGGCTCTAAAATATTCAGCTAATTATCGAACACCTAACGAATATTCACCGAAATTTTCAAGTCAGTATATAAAGTATTACATAATTTATCGTTGTCAAAAAAAAATTTGATTTTTTTTACATTTTTTGAATTTGCATTTTTTTATATATTATTTTTTTCTCAAGAAACAAACAGCTTCTGAATAAAAAAATTAATGGAATATTCCGCTATATAATACTAATATTCACTAGAAATTTCGCTGACTATTATCATATAGGTTCCTAGTTATAGAAGTTGAAAGAAAAAATTTCGTCTTCCGTCTTTTCTGCATCAATAATTAATCCCTTCTCGTTAACGAAAAACCCCAAATGTTTAACTTCCTTATATCAAAAATTGCTCTTTTCTCGATTTATAGGTTGTCCGGTCCCCTTTATTCTTAATTTCCTGAGCAATGCGATATGCTCTTCAAAGGTTTCCGATACTAACACTATATCGAGATAATTATATGCATTAGGTTCTAAATCTCCTATTAATTTTTCTAAAAGTCTTTGAAAAGTAACACCCGCGCCACTTGCAAACGATTTTATGTGAGTCGTTTTTCAGTTGCTATACTGAGTGACAAAATTTCATTTTTCAACATTTATTATATAAAAACTATACGGTAAAAGTCCATTAAATTTTTACTGAATACTTGTTCTATATACAGGTATATTCCTGTAATTTTATAGACAATAAGACGGTTTGTTTTTTAAGAAAAAGAAATAAAATGTAAAAAAAATTCATTTTTTGGTCAACGATAACTTGAGTAATATTTGATGTGATACCTTCAACATTTCAGAAAATATTTGTTAGGTGTCAGGTTATTGGCTGAATATTTTTGAGCCGATTTAGTTTATTATTAATCTTTTGAGATATTAGAGATTATTCATGTTAAACAATAAATTTTCACCCTGTATATCACGACATCTCTAAGCTTTATTGTTGTGCTTTTACTTATAGATATTAAGTATTATTATATATGAGATTTACTATTCTACACTTCTAGCCAACTTACGCATTGTATTACATGAAAAAATCCAAAGATAATGTTATATGAAAAATATTATTATTTTGTGATTTTTTTTAAAAATTATTTAATAATGACATAATTTATACTTGCTATACTGAACTGTATCTATCTATAATATAGCATAAAAAAATCATAATTTTTATACTATTTTGATAGTGGAATTTATAAACTAGTATACGTTATATAGTAATAAAAATTTTAAATGTGTGGCTTTAATAAATGATGCGTTTTTGTGTCTTATGCATTTTTTGGCAATGAAAAAAAACAATAATACAATCATTTATAGATATAGATTTCATTTGATTTTCCAATTCGATCTTTTGAATTTTTTTTTATAATAAAAAAAATTGATTGGGTCTACGAAAAAGAATAATAACAAAAATTTTACCGAAAAAGAGCTCCGCTCATTTAGTAATACATGTCAAATGGAGCGGAATAAGTGTTGAAAAAAATTTTTCGTTTATCATGTCACTTAGAATCCTGCGAGGAACAAAATTTCTTTAATAAATATGGTAATGAAAATAGTGATTTATTGTGACGTGGAGAATGAAGGTTTTGAGGTTTTGCAACGATAACATTTAAGAAATTATTAAGTAATGCTAGCATAAAAAGTTTCAGAATGATTGCTTTTAAACATAAAAAGTTTTCTGGACTCATAAAAATCTTTTTTGGATTTAACCCAGGCCAGCCTCCGCCCCCTTAATGAAAAAGTGTCTGAATTTTTTAAAGAAAATCCAATAATGTATGAAAGAACACCATCATATCATATTCAGAGTAACGCAGTAGAACGGGTAAATCGAGGCATAAAAACAAGAAAATCAACTTACGTTTAGAAAAAACATAGAATGGGATACATACATCCCACAATTCCAATTTGCACATAATGCGGGCGAGAACATCAACCACCAATATTTTGGAGGCTCGAAGTAGACTCGTGTGAAAATATGAGCGAAAACGCGAGAGATAATGCGCAAGCAATAGGAAATCGCGAGCGAAACAGTGAAAATAAGTCGGATAACGGTTCACAATCAGAAAATTCGTCGCATAAATATGAAGATGCGACATGCGATGCGTAATCGCGAGATAGATAAGAGAGATAATGAGAAAGTCGTGTCAAGTTCACAAAGTAATAAGTAATGCATTCAAAGAAATAAGCAAAAAAGTGAAAAATCGTTAAATAAGAACACTGAACTAATTTCAGAGAACGATAAAATAGATAGAAACATAAAAGATTGGACGACTAGAATACAAAATTCGAATCATGTTCAAGATGAAGTATTAGTGCAAATAAACAAAGAAGTAAAAGCAAGAAAAGTATTATAAAATATGGAAATGAGTAGAAAGTATCATGGAAAAAGGATAAATTATTGTCTTCAACAAAGAAAAAAATTGTTGTACTAAATTAGGGAGAGAATAAAGCGGTACAATAAAATAATAGAATAAACTAGCTAAAATATATATTTTACAAAGCTCGTGTCACGCAAAAGAATTAAGAAAGTCAACGAGTAACGTAGTAGAAAAATATAAGGTGGCAGTACGAGATGCGATAAGCGAACCGCCGAAAAGAAGACGATGCAGGCCCAACAACAGCGACAAGGCGCGCCTGCAGGAAAGCTAGGGCACGGTAGCGTAGCGTGCCACGAGAAAGAAAGAAAGAGGCAGAGAGAGAGAGAGTGTGAGAGAGAGAGAGAGAGAGAGAGCGTGAGAAAAGCTCACCCTTCTAGCACGCCACTACAAGCATCGACGCGTAATAGGCATCACGCCGAGAGAGCAACAACCACGCACAGAGATCGATAGATAGATAGATAACATTTTATTTTGCTTTAAAACGAAAAAAGAATATACATATGTACAATTCAATTTACATTATTGTTACATTTCATTGACAGTCTTATAGTAACATATTTTTGCACAGTAATTATCTATACCTAATTATAAAATATATCAGAGAGAGAAAAGGGGAGCCGAGAGGAGGAGGGACAGCGGCAACAGAGAGAGAGAGAGAGAGAGAGAGAGAGAGAGAGATTCATTGATTGATAACAAATTTATTCATGCCAAGGTTATTATAACCGTATGGCAAACAAACAATATAATACATTTTAATGATTGTAACATGTATAAAAATATATATAGTAAATAGCTATTATTACAAATTAATACTAATAACAAAAATAGCCTCTCAGTTAATATATTCGCAATGTATATCGCATGAGTATAAAACTAATATTAACAATTATAATTAATTAGATTAAATTCTATTCACACCTATGGGTGTTCTAATCCTATAAGACATTCGTATAATGCCATTTTAAACGATTCAACAGTCTTTTTAAGTCTGATAGCGATAGGCAAAGTATCCCATAGTTCCATAGCTTGAATAGAAAATGTGCATCTATAAGTTCTCGTTGTAGCTAGGGGTATTACAAAATTTGAAGATTTCAGTCTTTCAGAACGACGTGTGTTATCTTTGATTTCCGGAAAAAACTTAAGAAGATATTCCGGTCTCGACACCGTTAATATTTTATAAGTAGTCACTCCTAAAAAATATTTTCGACGCTCACAAAGGGATAGCCAATTTAGCTGCTTATAATACGGTTTCAATGTCGCATCGCGTCTTAGACTAAATATAAATCGTATGACAATGTTGCACAGTCGCTGGAGTTTAACAGCAAGATATTGCGAAAGATCACTAAATACTAGACAAGCATAGTCAAAGTAAGGAAATATTAGTGCATTGACTAGTTGTGTTTTAATCTGACTTGATAATCATCTACCTCTAAATCTTAGTCGATAAAGAACATTGTGAACCCTAGAGCAAATTTGGGATATATGGGCATTCCACGACAGGTCTTCACAAAGAATAACACCCAAATTTTTCACTGTGCTTACGAGTGGTATGATTGAACCATCGACTACTATGGGTGGAAGATTGTTCTTATTAATACGCATGTGATATTGCACGGATGCAAAAAGCAAGGCTTTCGTTTTATCTACATTAAGAATAAGTCCGTTCGATTTAACCCAATTTACTACAGCAGCAGCATCCTCATTTAATTTAGAGATCGCAGCTGGCAATTCAGCTGGCTCACATTGTATGTAAAATTGGAAATCGTCCACAAAAAGTAAGCAATTATCTTTACAATGAACTAAGACTAGTACTAGCATGTTGATAAATATTAGAAAAATAATTGTGCCCGGAGTTGAACCCTGTGGTACGCCTGACGAGTTTTTCATAAAATCAGATAAACTACCATCAAGATTAATCACAGCTTGGGATCGACCTGTTAAATACGAGTGAAACCAGCTAATAGCTTCATCAGAGAAGTTAAGTTCTCTAAGCTTCTTCAAAAGTAACTCGTGATTTATGGAGTCAAAGGCCCTTTTTAGATCGAAAAGTAGCAGGACTGTAACCAATCTCATCTCGATCCCACGACGGATATCTTCGGTAAGTTTCAATAATGCCGTTTGCGTACTAAAATTACTTCTAAATCCTGACTGGTATGGAGAAAGAAGTGAATTTACTTCAAGATACTCAGTAAGCTGTTGCGTCATGAGAGAGTCAAATACTTTAGCAAAATGCGATAAATTAGCAACTGGTCTTGTATTTGCTGGGGAGCCAGGCGAAGAAACTTTACTAAGAGGAACTATGAGTGACTTTTTCTACTCTGTAGGATATGTACAAGATAATATGGACATATTTAAAAGATCAGTAAAAAAAGGGACAAATAATAATACGAGTAGCATTTCTTTGAAGTAAGAAAGAGAAAGTCCATCACAGCTACGTCCTTTAGCTTTGGAAGGCACGACAATATTGTTTGGTGGACTTGTATTCTGTCGACTGGTCTAAAAGAAAAACTAAGCTCGTCGTCACATAACGGTATCGCGAGTATTTCCCGAAGTTTTGTAATTGAACAAGGTGGGTGACAACATGTGACTGAGGAATAATAGCGAATAACTTCATCGGTAGTAAAAATATGCAAAGGTGATGATAACTGACTCTTCACTAGGCCAAATTTACTTAGTAGATTCCAACATTTAGATTTATCCGAAATGGATGCTAATGATCGAGTAATATAGGTATTTCTAGCTAAAGTTATCTCGTTTTTAAGCTGTTTGCGTAGTGTTTTATACTCTAAGAGAAGGGATGAGTTTTTCGTGCGTTTAGCCACTTTATATAGTCTATTTCGGTATTTACATTTATCTTTGACTTCTTTAGTTAACCACGGAGCAACATTTTTGTGAATATGACGGAGAGAGATATAGAAAAATTATTGTTTGAGAGGTATAAGAATATGAATATAAGAGAGAGAGAGAGAGAGAGAGAGAGAGAGAGAGAGAGAGAGAGAGAGAGAGAGAGATTTGCTTAGTCCCATTGGGCATAACAGAGATACATTGATAGTTTACGTACAACTATAATATAATATAATGCGCATATTGTCATAGTAAAGAATAAACGTTCTTAATTTAATTATCTTCATTGTTAACAGTTTCCTTAATACAAAGTACTTTTCTGTGGTACAGAAAATAGATATACATAGGTGACACCGCAAGTAAGAAAACAAAAACGCAATACATTTGGACTAATACTTAATTAGATCGCAATCACGTCATAGTTGGATGAACGTTTAGAGATCTTAAACACGATCTGAATCGGCTTCACGACTTAGGAGATGTTGAAGGAGTTTGAATTTAATGGTACGGTATGAGATTGTGTTGTAGGGTAGTGAAATGATAGAGTTAAGTAGGCTATTCCAGAAATAAAATGCGTCCTACATAATCGAATGTCGAGGTATTCTAGCTTACGGAATTCAAGAAGTGAGAACGTTACAGCGCCAAGGAAATATTCTCAACGGGCCTTAACTGTGAGCCACCCTAAGCGCTTACGGTAGGCGGTAACATGACTTCGCCAGGGAACGTTTCCAAATACAAATCTAGTGCACACATTTTGGGCTCGTTGTAGCCTCAAATTTTGCTCTCCAGTGAGAATCGAGGGATTGTACAAGTTGTTTCCGCATGGTAGAATAAAGAGCATATTTATGTGGTCTTCGTTGGCACAGAGTACCGAATACCCGCTGGCAGATGTGAGATACATTCCTATCCCAATTTAGATCTGGAGAATGCCATGCACCCAAGTTCTTAACCTTAGACATATAGTCAATAGTAGTACCCGCGAGCATGATACGAGGAAGGCTATTGATATTTATGAGGGAGATGTTACCTGTGCTGCCAAGGAGCATTGCCTTAGTCTTGCTCAGATTACATTCTCTTGAAGATCGTGTCGCTCGCAACTCCTATAGATCTACGTGTCGTCGGCATAAATTATGTAACGTGTGAAACGAAGAACATTGGGTAAGTCATTGATGAAGATTGCAAACAAAAGGGGCCCAAGGTCAGAACCCTGGGGTACATTTGCAAAAGTTGCAAATTTATTTCTTAAGTGACAGAGATATGAGGTTTTATGAAAATTTCTGAAGTTACGGTGGACAATGCATCGAGTAATCATAGGTGGATAACTAAAGCGGTACGATAAATCTATTCTGTCATGTCCCACGGTAAAAAGGACATTGGACTTAGTGTAAGTTATCACTGAATAAAGTGAATCGACAATAAACAAAACGAAACAAGTGTGTGGTTCTGCACCAGCTGCATTAGAAGTGTGGCGCATTGGACTTGACGGTACCAGGTACAGAGAATAACTCCTAATAATGTTACGCATGTAATTGAAGTCGTAATTTGCCAATGACATATTACAATTGAAGTCACCTGTGACAACGATTTTGCTATAACGTGGTAAGAATTCTGCCAATGTATAAAAGAACTGCGCGGACATAAGAGCATGTAGAGGACGGTGGGCAACAGTAAATTACATAGAGTCATGACCACAAGAGACCTCAATTATAATAAATTCCGGCGCAGTTGTATTACCTTGGTTAGATTTTGCATATTTTTTTTTATTTTGAGCGATTTGAGAATGTAAATAGCGACACCTCCGCCACTACATCTTACTCGATCATTCCGTATTAATGTGTATTTATCTAAATAAACAGATGTGTCGGTATTAATTGGTAATAATTTAGATTCGGTGATTGCCACAACGTATTTTCGATGAACATGGAGGAAAGCCTCAATTTCGAGAAAGTGGGTAGTAATCCATCAATTTATGTAGGTGGCAGAGGGTTACGAGTAGTGTTAAAGTTTTGGCGCTATGGGAGTCATGTGTTGGGCTGTATTAATGTGATATTAGTACATGTTGGACCGGGCTGCGCAGATGCTATAGAGCTGGTTGATGCGCTAGGGGCGTTTACTAGCGATGGTAGATTTGGTGTTGCTGTTGGTTTTTTTTAAAGGATTTGGCTAAAGTTAAAGTAGGTCTGCGTCCGAATATATCGATTTAGATGGCATCTTAAGGTTAGGACGCATATGGACTACATAAATAATAACCTTTGGTTTCAGGTATCCAATGTCCGTTGATCTGGTGCGAGCTTTTTTGAGAAGCTCAAAGATCGGCTTTGGATAAATGGGCCATAATGAGATGTTCAGGGAGGAAGTATGCGCAGAACCTTCAAAACCTTCAAATACTTCAGCAGCTGAGAAGGATGGTTTCCACAGGCGAGTGCTTATTACATAGTCGCGAGTGTTGGTGGCCTTAAATGAAACAACTACGCTGCCGTTTTATGAAGCGGCGGGGGAGGGGGGGGGGGGGCACTTCTATGTAGGATAAGGTTTGATTTCGCAGAGATGTTAACATTTGCCCCAGCAGTAGACAGGTTGACAGTAAATGGTATCACTTCCAATTGAGGGAACGGCTCAGCAAACAATACAGCGCTATCGACGTGACTTACAAGGAAAGTGTACAAGTTGCGGGTCGCGAATTTTGATCAGACTTCGAGATGTGTTTCCTGATGGCTAAATATTAATCCCTTGCAAAGTTATTAACTGTCAAAAAAGAAATAAGAAATGCATGTACAAATGAGGATTTTAATTTTTTTCAAATCGCTGATTTTTCATACATTTATTTTTACTCGTTTTGACATTGAATAACTTTTTAAAGGATTAATATTTTTATACGAAACAAAGTGGGAATTAAAGCTTTTTTTGACTAATTTTAACTACATTTGGATAATTTTTTTCTAAGTAAAAGCTTACGGAGTTATGATATGAAGTACAGATACCATTTTTTCACTAATAAACCGGCATTTGAGACATAATTGGCTGTATTTTGATAATACGGGCTTGATAAGCAAAACGGCGGTCACTGGGGTTCGTTTATAGCATCTAGAAAACACCTCTTAAAGTCTAACCAAAATAGGCGACTCGCAACTCGTACACTCTCCTTGTTAAACCAAGGGCCCTGAGGACTATGCTGGCAATATCACGTGGCGCAAGAATAATATCAGATGGAATACCCGAAATTATTAATTCTGCAGTATCTTTGAGCGCTGGAGAGGGGATGTGTACTGTAGTTGCTTGCCGTGGTTGCTGTTGGGAGTACGAGTTCAGTGTAATGTTAATTGTGTCAAGAGCCAAAGTTTTTAAGTTGACCATCATGTGTGTCAAGGCAATTGTTAATGAGTGACAAATCGTTTACGTGAGACTCAAGTGCAGCAATTGTTATATTTTGGGAGTTGCCAAAGATTTGTTGCAGTTGCTCTTGTTTGATTGGTGCAATTTCAGCGGAGAGACGCTTGAACATCTGGTCAAATATTGTTGCTAAGTCGGTTGGAAACACTGGTTATATGAGTGCTTTTTCTGTAGTAGATGTGGTGCTAATGTACGCTTGTGTTGTTTTTAGTTGTAAAGAATGACCAGCATTCAAGGGCGTAGTTATTGATGATGTTGGTACTCGTATAATACTGGATGATGTATTTGGTTGGGATGGGTGATTATTCAATTCACCCTGGATCGATGGTTGGCTGGTCATGTATTGGTAGTTGAACAACGGTGTACCTGGGGGAGCAAGCGTATGTGACCCGAGTGAACCATTTACCTGATCAATAGAATGATTATAATTATTCCCATTGGTAGGAGACATGATGTACACGGTTGGATGTCTTTTAGTTCACTAAAAAGCTTGTTTGCAGCACTGTCTTGCTCCCCGCATAGTAATATTTTGTTTAGCACAGCCGATGTGAAAAATAGCGTTACCTGTATCAGAGACAGTTATCTGGTTTACTGATTGATTTTGGCTCTATCACAGAGAGGCATTCGTAGCGAATTTCAAAATTACAAAATTTCAAAATAGAATAAAGAATAAAGAGAAGATAAAGCTAAATAAACATAGAACTTAAGTTAAAATTTAGAGGTAAAACTAAAAACGCGTAATTGTAAATAACATTTAAATTATAGTCTAGTCGAGAATCACCTTAATTTACACACAGAAAAATTGTAGGATTTCCAAGTGGCATGTAAAGTCACTTGTGGATGAATAATTTATCAACTATTGAAGAAGCTCCTTAATAAGATTATACGGAACATGTGATTGGTAATGGTCGGCTGAGTTACTCCATAATACTATAGTTGACAGATAGACGATCATGTTGTAGATAACGCACGTAGTAGAGTTAACGATAGAAGCTGTTAGACGAGCAGCTTAATATATACAAGTGCGGTTGCACGACATACATAATGTTTTCTCACATATACATGTATTGCCATATATTGGTAGGCCTGCTTACTAAAAACTACAAATAATGCTAAACTTTATACAACCAAGCCTATTACAGACTGATGTGAGTCTTTGCGTTGGAATAAGCACATGTAATTAGTTATACCGCAATGATTCAGTGAACATAGAATTCGATCTCACACTCACTCTGTTTACGCGTTATGGTAGCAGGTGTGCAGCAGACGGCAGCACGGACGTGGGCCTAGTGAGTGTGCATAAATGTGGTCTCTCGAATGTCTGCAGCCCAGGCTAAGCCTGCTACTACAGCGCAACATCCAGCGATATTTCTACAAGTGGCATTTCCAAGAAAGCGACGATCCCCAGCACATGCCTGGTCGATGGAGACTGGAAAGTTACCTAAAGCCAAGCCATAAGCTAAACTTCAAAGTTATGCAGTTGGAAGCTTTGTATGTAGGAATAATATGCAAGCCGGACACAAAAGTGGTGTCAAATATGTGTGTTTGTAGCTTGCAAGTTTACGCATGCAAGTGGCCTGTGAGCAGAATGGAGAGAGAGAGGGGGGGGATCTAACTTAAAACGAGAGACGTGATTAAAAACAGATTGGGCTGTGTGTGCTATATTCAGCATGATGGTGTGCGGCAGCAGGCAGATGCATGGACGAAGCTAAGGATAGTATTTAACACATCAAGTTGTTCACCTTCCATAACATCGTTAAATGAGCTGTTACACAGTAGGCTACCCTTGCAAACCGAAATCACATTCGTACTAACGTACAGAGAATGTACCGACAAATGGAACCCCCCATTAAGATAGTCAAAATGCCCTTACTTCGCTTTTGAAGAACTAAATATAGAAACATGTTTGGGTGTCGAAAAGAGAATTTTCTACTACTTGCCCATCACTTTCTACCCTCCCCTCCTCTAAATACCTAGAAAGCGCGCTTTAAAGTAAATAATTTTTCATTCGGCTGCTTCATCGTGAAAAAGTCTGAAAAAATTTGAGGTTATAGAAAAAGTACAACAGTTTTCAGAATTTTTTATTTTCTTATTTATACATCAGTAGGGAGACTAGGCGGCTTCTAGACCACTTGGAAGCGGTGGCGACGCACAGTGGGCTGACGGAGCAAAATAATTATCAATACTCTTGTTTCCACTGAATTTACAATCAAAAAAATTCTTTTTCGGTAGATTTCTTCTCTTCCACGTAGGGAATATGAATCCGTTTCCTCTCACGTAAAATATATAATTACGAGGGTAGTTCAATAAGTCTTTAGAATAAAGTATAAAAACAATTTTTTTTGGGTAAATTTTTTTTTATTTTTCAACATAATCTCCTTGGAGCTCTATACACTTGGTCAATCGCTTTTTAAGTTTTTTTAATCCTTCAGAAAAGTGCGTTTTCGGAAGTTCCTCAAAATAAGCACTTACAGGGGCAATGACGTCTTCGTTGTCCGTAAATCTCTGTCCACCGAGCCATTTTTTCAAGTTTGGAAATAAGATTTGGTCGTTTTTTTTTAATTTCTTCTTTCAGCTGCTCTAATAATGATGCATAATACTCACCAGTAATTGTTTTACCCTTTTCCAAGTAGTCAATAAGTATAATTCCACGTGCATCCCAAAAAACTGTAGCCATAACCTTACCAGCTGACTTTACGGTCTTTGCCTTCTTTGGAGCTGGTTCGCCTGTGGAAATCCACTGTTTGGATTGTTCCTTTGTCTCAGGAGTGTAGTGGTGTATCCATGTTTCATCCACAGTCACAAATCGACGAAAAAATTCCTCAGGATTCCGACTTATGCGCGCCAAAAGAGCCTCAGAGGCGACCACTCTATTGCGTTTATTCTCAGCTGAGAGCAAACGCGGCACCCATCTTGCCGATAGCTTTTTCATGCCTAATTTTTCATGTAGAATTGAAACAACTGCACCTATAGATATCCTTGTGGCCTCAGCTAACTCACGCACTTTTAATCTTCTATCCTTCAACACCATATCGTGGATTTTATTGATGATTTCGGGAGTAGTTGCTTCTACGGGCCTTCCTGAACGTGGTTCGTCACTTATTGATGTACGACCACGCTTAAATTCATTTACCCAGTTATAAACCGTTGCTAAGGCAGGGGCAGATGTGCCATGAACTGAGTCCAATTCATTTTTTATCTCATATGGAGTTAAACCCTTTAAATGAAAATGTTTAATTACCGCTCTGAACTCGTTTTTTTTTCATTTTTCTTAACAAGCAATTTTTTTTTCAATTGGTTATAAAAACACGTAAACTCAGAAGATGTGGACTGTGACTGCACCATATATCTAGTCGGGAGTGGTGCTGACTGAAAACAGATGATTTGGAGCGATTCGCGCGCCATCTGTTGGTCATTCTAAAGACTTATTGAACTACCCTCGTATAATAGCACATATATGGGAGATATATAGCTTATTTCCTACATTTCAGATAAATTCACTATTTCTATACAAAGATCAATTGATTCCTGCAAAAAATTTATGTATATACATGTGTAGATGTATGTGTTTGTATGTTTATGTGACTATACATCCATATGCATATGTACATATGGATTTACATGAGCATATCTGCATGTATACTTATATATAATTTTAAGCTATAGATTATATGTGTATGCATGTTAAATACACATACATACTTACACACATACATGTATAATTCATATATATAAATGTATAAATTAGTATATTTGTATTGATATATATATATATGTTTAAAATTTTAAATATCAATTCAGGGTAAACACAATATCTTTTAGTATTTCGTATGCAAAGCGTGTATATATATATATATATATATATATATATATATATATATATATAATATTGTGATGAAAAATTAAAAATATAAATAC
Source organism: Gastracanthus pulcherrimus (assembly GCA_949152435.1). Taxonomy (NCBI): domain Eukaryota; kingdom Metazoa; phylum Arthropoda; class Insecta; order Hymenoptera; family Pteromalidae; genus Gastracanthus; species Gastracanthus pulcherrimus. The sequence goes on from OX424574.1 coordinate 86,106,127, forward strand.
ATGATACAAATATATACATATGTATGTATATACTTCATGATATATTGTATATATTGTATTGGTTGTATTGTACTTATCTTTACAATTTTGTATACAAAAATCAGTCGAATACTGCAACAAATTTAGGTATATATATATGTGCAGATGCATATATATATATATATGACTGTGTGTAAATACGTGTATATGTGTTATCTTATTGACCAGCGGAAAATAAATTCTTTAGTTATCGATTTATCTACATATTATAGTTACGCTCTTATTGTGTCTCTATCTAATACTATTATTATTATTATTATTATTATGGTTATTGTTATTGTTGTTGTTGTTGTTATTTCCGGTTAACACCTCTCCCTACAAAACCAAGTGATGAGCCCGAATGCAGGTAAACCCCAAACCTACCCAGAAGCGATGGTGGTGGTGGAGCAGCTTGCTCCAAAATCGCTACCAGGCGGCACACAACAGCTCAGTCGCTTGGAAGTAACTAGTATTGAGGAGTTCATAAAGATAATAGATAAAATCCTCAAAAATATGGGAAAAGAAGTTGGAGAAGCAGCCCGGAGTAAATAACACCATCAAGCACTGCATACCCTACCTCGACTCTTGGAAGGACCGTCTGCTTCCCAACATCGAAGAGTACAGCCCAACAGACACTCTGGGAGCCACGGCTACCTCAAGCCAGCGACCTCAAAATAAGAAACGGCAACAATGAGACGGGGATTCCGATAGTGCGGAGTAAGCTGTCACTGATAAGAAGGCCAGGGCCGACAGGCCCTTGGAGACCGACGGTTTTGCTCCGGTCCTGTCGAGAACAAAGAAAGCTGCAGCGCAAACAACAGCATCGACAGCAGCTGCGACAACAATTGTAGCAACAGCCGTAACAAAACGAGCCTCCGACAGCCAGGACATCGACTAACGAGAAGAGCGAGGCTTCTCAAAGGCTTCCAAAAAAGAAGAAGAGGAGGAGGACGCCAAGTAAGCGACCCAAGACTGTCCTTATTCGACCTGGCCATACAGTCACCTACGCGGATGTACGTACGAATGTCCGCGAAAAGGTCACCGTGGAGTGCCTAAACACTGACATTTCTATCAGGAAGACCAGGGCCGCCGACGTCCTGGTAGAGTTGAACACGAACAGCAGCGACCAGGAGCTGGGGAATATAGGAGTCTTCATCAGGACGGCAATTAGATTAGATTGGATTAGATGTTTATTCTGTGCAAGACAAAAACAATAAAACTAAATCTGCGTAGTGAGGGCAAATGCTTAATACGTCGAGGAATCGTATTCCATAGGCGCGCACCTTGAGATTGAAAAGATTTCAACTCTGTATCGGTACACGACGATGGAATCGAGAGCTCCCTAGAATCAGTCCTACTAGAGGTCCAAGCCTCGTTTTTTTGAAAAAGGGCTGCAAGATACGTGGGTTGACCCATGTTAATAACTTTGTATAGTTGTACTGCCGCAAAATACGCCCTTCTTCCCTCAAGATCAAGCCAGCCAAGTTTACTCCTGTAGGGACTGATATGCTCATACCTTTTAACACCACATATGTACCTCACACATGAATTCTGCAATCTTTGCAGTCTCATCCGGAGCTCACCTGACACATCAAGATACACTAAAGAGCAATAATCTAAATGAGACAGGACAAAAGCACTTGCAAGCCGTTTGCGTAACGCCTCGGTGGTGCTGGATTGAAATGATTTAAGCCCACGTAGGGCCTTATTAACCTTTCGGCTAACTGCATCCACTTGCGGTTTCCATGTTAACTTCGAATCCATGACTACACCGAGGTTAGTAACAGTGTCAACAAAGGGGACAAAAACGTTACCCTGAATCTCTATGCCAGGCAAATTCATACTCTGTACTTTCTTAATGTTAGATTTTGACCCAAAAATAATTGCCTTCGTTTTCCCGACATAAAACCTGACGAATGACGTTCAAGAACATCGTCAAGGTCGGACTTTTAAGTTCAGCGTCAGGTGCTCTATATATAACCGCAACAAAGACGGGTGGCAAGGATCCCTGTTGCACACTATACATCAAGTACTCAGGAGCGAGCGGCTTACCCTCGTCCTGCACTGTTGAAGAGGAACACAATACTGTAGCTTCACATGAATTGTGGACATACAGGAGAACCCCATCACCTTTCCTATTCCTGTCTTGTCTAATGATGAAATAACCATCGATCTGAACGTAATCATCCTCGATACTTGGCCCGAGACGCGACTCAGCAATGCCAAAAAGATGATAGAAGGGATGAGCAAGTAGGAATTGACTAAAAGCAGTTATGCGTTTTTTTAGCGAGTTTACATTTATAAAGCTTGCTCTAAATCCCTCACAATGTACCTCTTTGACTCGTGGACCATCTAGTCAATCTACTGCTATATCTGCTACTACATCAATAGCAATATCGTCTGACGAACTCAAAATAGTTATTTTATTATTTTTTTTTGCGTTAGCTTTATCAATCGGGATAGGGTCAATTTTAGCAGTTCTAAAAGACACTGCGATCGCTTGCAGATCAGCCGCAGTAGATACTGAGTGCGACGTTTCGCCATCTCGGAACTTGGCCAGGAAACGACCTCCTCTATGCCAAAAATATTTAAACTGCAGTCCATGAGCAACTGCTTTTAAATTTTTGAACTGAGCAAACTTATCCATACTCAAAAATTCATTAATAAATATCTTCCCACTACTCACGTTATCAATATTCTCACGTTATCGATTTCTCGGAACCTAAACCAGATAGGGAAAAACGGTTCAGACAAAAGTTTTAGGGGACAAAGGGGGCCACACAATAGTGCTAACGTCTTTGACCTTGAACTTGACCTTTAAGGTTATTTCAAGGTCAAAGTGGTTTTTTCATATGAGAACACCTAGTGTTGACCCCGGATTCGGAAAGAGCGGGAAATTTTACGTTAAAAATCATATTGAGAAAAAAATTTTCAAGGTCATTTCAAGGTCAAATCAAGGTCAAACTCCGAAAAGTCCGTTTAAAATCGTTTTTTTCCATGAACCACAGGCTAAGCTGGTTCAAATTGATCGTAGGCTGTAAATACATTTTTTAAATTGTTTATTTTTTTATGATTTCTAGGCAAAAACAATCCGAAGTGAAGTCAATTTGACCTTGAGATTAAAATGGAAACCCACAAATTTCAACTCATAAATCCTAACCCCACAAATCTCAAAACCAAAAATATTCAATCCGCAAACTTTAAACTCACGCATCCTTAACCAACATTTTCCTACCTCACACACCCTAAACCCACACACCCCAAACTCACATATCCTATTTTTTTCTTTAATTTAAATTTTGACTATGTATGTGCATTTTTTATTAATTATTATTTTTTTTTGCTTCTACAATTATCTGAGTCAGATCCTAATTTTTTGAATTATGAGCTGTAAAAAATGTGATTTTTTTTACAAAAAAAACTCATAACTTCCTAAAAAATAAAGATACAACATTTCTGTTTTGTACAAAAAGCATCGTAGCTATTTTTTTTAGAATCGAACTATTAAAAAAAAACTTAATATTAAAAATGGGCGGAAAATCTTAAAATCGGCGAGCAGTTCAAATTTAATTAAAAGAACCACTAACGGAACCTATTTTCTTCGTAGATGTGTTTTTAATAATTACATTATCAAAATTAGTATTTCTGAAATTCGAACGCTACTAATTCACATTATTTACATAAAACAAAAAAATAAAAGGAAGTTTTAGTTTTATTTGCAATCAAAATAAGAAATAATGCTTTATTGAATACCTTTAATGTTTTGACGATTATTTTAATTTAAAATTTAAAATTAAAAAAGTGTTACAAACGAAGTATTTATGACAAATACAGTTAGCTAAATAAAGGTACCGTAATTTTCCAACGTTTTTCCTTTTTAGGCGCGACCGTATACGGGCGAGCCTTATAATTATTAATATTTTTGATACCATTTTACTATTTAAATTTAATAGTAATTAATAGCTGGCTCTGAAATGGCTGACTATCCGGCCAACGAGATCGTTGATATGATTTTGGTTTTAGGAGCAAGCTAAAATAATTATCGTGGTGCGGCAAGACTTTATGCTGAACGCTATCCTGACAGACGACACCCTGACGATAGAGCTATTAGACGTTTAACTCAAAGAGCTCGTGGTGGACACATGGTTCGCCAACGTAGGCGCCATGAGTATGATGAAAATGATAATCGAGTTGTAACTACCCTTGCAATAATTCATCTTGACCCACACATTAGCGCTCGTCGAGTCGAAAGGGAAATTGGTATTCCAAGAAATACTTTTTTAAGAATTATGAAGGTGCTTCAATATCACATGTATTATATTACTTTGGTTCAAGAGCTACAGTTTGAGCATTTCCAACAGCGTATTGTGTTTTGCCAATGGGCTTTACGAATGATAGAAAATGATCCAGACTTTTTTAACTTTGTTCTTTTTTCTGATAAGGCAACATTTCAAAGTGATGGGGAACTGCATAGGCATAATTGCCATTATTGGTCTGATGTGAATCCTCATTGGGTCAGAACTGTAAACCATCAAAGACGTTGGGGTATTATGGTATGGTGCGGGATTATCAATGGATATTTTATTGGTCCTTATTTTTTTGAAGAAAATGTAAATCAACATACCTATTTGACGCTAATAAGAGATGAACTACCTGGATTGATTGAAGATGTTGATTTAGAAACTCGACGAAAAATATGGCTCCAGCAGGACGGCGCACCACCACATTTCGCTCGAATTGTAACGGCTTTTTTGAATGAGCACTATGGTAACAGATGAATTGGTCGAGGAGGTCCGATTAACTGGCCTGCTTGCTCACCCGATCTTACATCACCAGATTTCTATTTATGGGGGTATTTAAAAAATGCTGTTTTTGAGCAACAACCCACTACAAGAGTAGATATGCAGGATAGGATTCGTCGAGCATGCGCTGCCATTCCGAAACAAACTTTGCAGAACACCGTTCGCCATTTTCAAAGGCGTTTGACTATGTGTCTTGAAGCAAATGGTCGTCATTTCGAACACTTGCTTCGAGGTTAAATAAAAATTTATTTACATTAGTGAGAGGCGAGGGGACTCACTATAATCAAGCAACCCGAACAGTGAGAGGCAAGGGGACTCACTATAATCAAGCTCCCCGAACAGTGAGAGGCAAGGGGACTCACTATAATCAAGCACCCCGAACAGTGAGAGGCAAGGGGACTCACTTTAATCAAACACACCAAAGGAAACAATCCTTACTACGTCCACGTCGTTGTTTCTGGGTAGCGCGAAAAGTAAGGTTAATACATTTATAACAGAAGCTTCAAAGATCTTAAAGTTACCGTTAAAAAATCATTTTGCCCTTGAGAAAAATTTTTCAGGGTTCAGGATGTGTGGGTTTGGGGTGTGTGAGACTGGGGGGGTGTAAGGTATGGTTGTGTGGGACTGGGGTGTAACAGTTTAGTATGTAAGGGCACGAAGTTTATGGGGTTAGGATGTGCGAGTTTGAGTTTTGTTTACTAGGATGTGTAAGTTTTGGGTGTGTGGGTTCCCCTATTAAGCCTACGATCAATTTGAATCAGCTTAGCCTGTGGTTCATGGAAAGTAACGATTTTAAACGGACTTTTCGAAGTTTAACCTTGATTTGACCTTGAAAAAATTTTTCTCAATATGATTTTGAACGTAAAATTTCTCGCTCTTTCATAATACGGGGTCAAAACTAGGTGTTCCCATATGAAAAAAACACTTTGACCTTGGAATAACCTTAATGGTCAAGTTCAAGGTCAAAGACGTTAACGCCATTGTGTGGCCCCCTTTGTCTCCTACAACTTTTGTCTGAACCGTATTTCCCTATCTTGCTTAAGTTCCGAGAAATCCGGGTGCGGCGATTAAAATGGGTCACCCTGTATATATGCGACATTCTATGTCAAGTCAGCCAATCAAAGAATGTTTGTCAGTAATCAAAAAGCGAAATTATCGCCAATTGTTAAAAAAACATAGAAAACACATTTCAGACACTAAGCTTAAAAGTGTAAAAAGTTATGTGGACATTTTAAAATTAAATTATTAATTTTTTTCATAATTTAAAACTTTTAAATTATAATAAATTTAAAGATAGTTTTTATTTTGCAAATTCCATAAAGCTCATGCCTGAATTTTCTCAAAACTTGAAATGGTGAACTCTGATTGGTGTGAAGAAATAAGACTTATTTATGCAAATCTAATCCAGTATGATCAGGTTAGTTTTCTGTTTAACGTCTTAAAATTTTCGTTATTTCATGAACTTTAATATGTGTCATGCTGAAGGATGGAACAAAGCCTAAAAAATAGTTGTAACACTTATTACACGTTTTTCAGAGTTTATACGTCTTAAAACTGTCTTTAACTTAACATATACTTAATAACTTTTCTTATAAGCTTTGTCCCATCTTTCTGCATCACATATATTAAAATTCAAGAAAACAAAACTTTTGAGAGAGGAAAAAGAAAACTTAACCTGGTCGTACTTGATTAGATTTGCATAAATATGTCCTACTTCTTCACGTTAATCAGAATTCTCCATTTTAAGTATTGAGAAAATTTAGACATGTTCTTCATGAAATTTGCAAAAAGAAACTTTTTTACATATTTTTTTCTAAACCCCAAGGATATTTAAAAATAAATAAAAGTTTGAAATTATGAAAAAAATTTTAAAATTCAATTTTATGTATCCACAAAACTTTTTATACTTTTAAGCTTAGGGTTTGAAAATTTTTTTCTATGTTATTTTTAACAATTTGTGACAATTTTACCGTATGATCACTGATAATAAATTTTTGATCGGCTGACTTTGCGTGGAATGTGCGGCAGTAGCGAGTTAATAATTATGTGTAATTAGGTGTGATTATGGCGCGTGAACAATTATGTGTAATTATGTGTTAATAATTGTGTAATTGTTAAATTGCGCGTGTTAATAACAAGTGCAGAATAATTATAAACAATATTATAATGTAAAGTATTTTTTCGCACTAAAACAATTAGGCGTGAATTGCTTGTGTAATGAAGTCTGGAATTATTATGAACTAAATACACTAATTTGTCAAGAATGCAGTATGATAAGGTTGTTTCACATACCATTGCTCAGTCTGCATATAATTATATCATTACGCTATTAAAAAAATATGAACGCTTTTTGAGTGTACTATTTAACACATTACATAAAACTTTGCAATTTAAATAAAAGCTTATTTAATAAGACGTATAAGTGAAGAAATAATAGAAGTCGATCAACCGCTCGCGCGACTAACAAATTTATTTTATATTGCTCAGAATTTTTAATAAAGAAGACAAATGTAGAGCGCAGCTAGATAAAATAAAAACGAATAATACATTATATTTCCCCGAATTTAAGAAGATATACACGTGCCGTCTAACATAATTATTCATCATGGTGTATACTAATGTAATTATTGCTGGTTTTGAGGAACATCAAAGTATCAACGATTTTGAGTGGACAATTTATTCCGGGGATAGAAGAAGATATTACCTCCAACATAGAAGAGTGGTTTGAAAAAGTTAAAGGAATAACTCTAACAGCCATGGAGGAATTTCAGGAATGTGGTTCAGGTTGGAGTATGACTCAGCTGAGTAATATAGCATTACATGTAAACAAATATTTTCCCTTGAGAGACTCGAACTGCATCTCATTGCCTAATATAAGAAATTAGCATGCCGTGATTATTGTAAAAATTTACGGTCTGGGCTGTTTCGCTTTAGCTATTATGAGTAAATTACACCCTGCAGAACATAACATCAATCGTCCATCATCTTACCCTTGTTATAAAGAAGAATTAATTTTTAGAGTAATTGAATTTCCCGTGGCGCTATCCGATATACCAAAATTCGAACAGTTAAAAACATGTCCGTAATCGTCTATATCTAACGAGGTGAAACGGTACTACTACAGAGTACTTAAAAAAATTTTCAGACTTTAAGGTGTTATATGTCAAGGGCAATTAAAGGTTGAAAAATGCGTTTTTTTTTTAATATTTTGAGATTTTGCCAACATTGTCTGATTTTTAATTCAAGAACTAGGAACTTTTGAGAAAAAAGCTTTAAGAAGACCTTTTTGTTCAAAAAAGGTAAATAACATAAAAAAAAATTTATTAGACCCTATTGTGATATTTCTTTAATTCTAGACTACAGAATTCTTGCAGAATTTTTAAATAGTGCACTTTTTTTCTGTATTTGTTCTTTATAAACGCATATATTGTGATTTATTGTAATATTCAAATTCTAGCTAATCGCCATCACCTTTGTCAAAGCAAAAAATCTTAAATTTTGTATTTCATGTCAACTTTTATTCTAGACCTTGTGCAAAATGGTCTCAAGCTAAATATAATTCCTGCATAGCTATTAAATGGTGACTTTTTATTTCAGTCACACAATGGAAATACCAAAAAAAGTGGACTATTAAAAAATTCTGCAAAAATGATATTAAGGTTGCGACCATAATCTAAGTAGTCTATAATTAAAGAAAATATGAAAATCTAAATTTTAAGATTTTTTATTTTGAAAAAAATTGTGGCGTTTTTCTAGAATCTTAATATCACAATATATCACAATGCATGAGATAACAAAATATCACAATAGGGTCCAATAAATTTATTTTTAGATTTCTTACCTTATTTTGAACAAAAAATTTAGTCACACTTTTTTCTCAATAATCCCTAGTTTTTGAGTTAAATATCAAACAATTTCCTGACTGAGTCACGATGATATGTCTGGCGTTGAACGCAGAAAATCTGCTCTTCGCACGCATGATGTTGTCTACGAAATCGCAGCGAGAGAGACAGACTACCGATGGTGGTCGACGACGCTCCGACCCTGACGCTGTTGAGCCGCCATTAACCTGCCTTTCAGATCGAAGCAAGCGCATTGACGCAATGTCATCCCTCACAATGGATGAAAGAATCGTGGAGAGACGGCATGGACTACGTCCTCACGCTGCTCATCTGTCCCATCGCATATGTTGGAAATAATAATTTCCGCCATTATCTCACCAGTACCCATTCCATTCACAGCAGAACGATACCTATTCCGATTCAAAAGACTGGCTTTTTTGGGGCGAGAGCATCGAGTACAATGCCGACGGTGTTGCGTTCGAAACCCAACCCGTCAAGAGCTGGTTCCGTCAGCGGAGAATTGCTCAACGGGGTGTGCTCACCATCACAAACAACCACACTACAATCGCCAACTGCGTTTTTGTTACCGTCTTTCCTATTAGGATTACTACAACTATTAATGTTGGGTTAAAGGGATCGCATTCTCTTAGCCATGACCGCATTGCTATTTTCTAACAAGGTATTATTGCTCACGTACTTCTACAGCTTGGGATTTTAGCGAGCTAATTTTCCTTCCATGACTGATAGACTCTTACGAAGATTTTTAATGTCTGAAATTAGTGCTGGTACTACTTTTAGAATATCAAGATCCTGATCCATTCTGGTAGTCAGGGAGGTGACCTTGCTAGCAATGTTAGAGATGTTACTTACATATATTTCTAACTTTGTTATCCTTACCCTACTATCTTCGCCGGTGGTGTGTACGTACACGTGCTTGCTTACGTTGTCGTCCTCTAAAATGTAGTCCACGCAGTATAAATTACATTTGCCGTTAGCGTTGAGCGCTGATGAAGATGACGAAGTCGGTAGCCCTTGATGCCTGGCAATCCGTCTAGCACTCATGCTAGCCAGTGTGGACGCATGGAGAGGTAGGCGCTCGTAGCTTCACTGCTGGCTCTAGGCTTACTGCCTCCCCTCTCCTCTTGGTCCGCACTCGAGAGAGAGCTGAGATGCCATCTGCTTGCGCACTCGACTCTTCTACTTCGACGCTCGTACTATTTTTCTCATTGCTGCTTCGTAGAGTGTTATTAACAGTAGGCTCGCCCCATTGCTCTGTCGGTTGCGCGATCTTACTCTTGTTGTTCACTTCGATACATTATTTACAGAACGTCTTCCTCGTCTTTGACATAGAGAGAGGAAGTATTATAAGGCATTTTGCATCAAGCATGCGGGCACATTTATGACAAGCTGCGAGAGTCACGCTAATTCTTGTAGTGCGATTTTCCACACTCTTCGTTTTGTGAGATGCCATATAGAGGCTAAAACTGGAAAAACCGGTCGTGCGCCGATTCCTGATGCCTGCGTGATGCACGAAGACAAAAAATGATGAAGCGAAAATAACGTCGAAGCCGGGCAGAGACAGAAAAGCAGGAATGATTACGCAAGTATAGCATCCCCCGTCTAGATAACAATGAAGGTGCTGGATTGCATCTAGGATCGGGCAAGAAATCTGAAACAAATCGTCCGGAGACACCACAACAACAGAAAACTCGTTCTAAAGTAGGAGCGATAACAAGTGCGTGCGGTCTACTTACATAGCGGCGATGATTGAATTTATTATAACAAATAAATAAAAATAAATGAATGGGTTAATCGCGTAAGTGGTCGAACGGATTCTATAATTTTTGGACTTATACGATTTATTAAATAATTTTTTATTTAACTTGCAAAGTATTATGTAATATGTCAAATATTACATAAAAAAAGGCTTCATATTTTCTTATTTGCCCGGTGATATAATTATATGCAGATTGGGAGATAGTGTGTGAAACAACTTTATTATGCTTCATTCTCGACACATTAATGTATTTAGTTAATAATAATGCCAGATTTCATTACATACGCGACTCACGCATAATTGTGCGAAAAAATACTTTATATCATCGTATTGTTTATAATAATTCTACACTTCTATTATAATAAATACGCGCAATTATTAAGACCTAATTCCATACAATTATTCACGTACAATTATACAATTATTAACACCTAATTACACACAATTATTAACACCTAATTACACATAATTATTAACACCTTTTTACTCACAATTATTAACAACTAATTACACACAATTATCACACGCCGCCGCCGCCACCGCCAAATGGTCCAGAACCCCCCTAGACTTCCTACTTACATCATCATCCTGCTTCCTAAGAAAATTGATAAAAGTGTAAAATCGTACATTAAACATTTTTACAGGAAATTGTATATTTTGGTTAAATTTATCCAAAAATAATTTTTGTATATTTTTTCGAATGGTGGGCCATAACAAAAATGACTGAAATCCGTATTTTTGCAATTTTCTGATGTTATAAGGCTCGCCAATGAGTAACACAGATCTTAAAACACCCTAAATTCAATAGGCTACTTATATTTTACCAGTACATGAACGAATCATTACAATGTTTCACATTCCATGCGAATCTTGTTAAATAATCGCAGAGAAATAGTGGAAATATCGCATAAAATCTCCTTTTTTATATTTTTTGAGATTATTAGGCACACAAAGAAATTGGGCGATACTTAAAATACCCTAAATTCATCAAATTATCTATATCTAACTAGTATACACACAAATAAGTACTATTTGGAATAGTGTTGATACTTATCATAAAATGTTTCTTGAAATATTTCCTAAATATTTCAGCAATATTTGGCGGAAGATTTTTTGAAATCACTTTCTGAAATATATCATGAAATATTACTAAAATGGTTTAGAAATATTTTATAAAATATTGTTTAAAAACACTAACGGGAGGACACAATGGTGTCGGACGTGGATGAGGTGTTTGAAAAGGCTTGCAAGAAATACAATAAGTGTTAGCCTAAAAGGAAGATGTCCATAGTGGTGTGTATTTTCTATGAGAAGGTATACAGTGCTAATGACTTTAGAGAATTAAGTGAGCCAAAATATATTAGTAGTGTTTTAGTAATTTGTCCTGACCATGCTCACATCAACCTAATCTTTAAAACCCATGAGAATAGTCTAAACGAAACTGCAAAAATAATAGTTTCACAGATTAAATCGATGAAGAAAGATGAAATAAGACGTGAAATCTTAATTGAGATCGCCAACTAAACTGAAATCCATCGCAACGTTACAGTATTGGAAGAAAACAATCACTGTGAAAATTTAAAAATTAAAAATACATTGCTACGACAGCTCAATACCGAATTACAAGACAAAAATTAAAGGAAAGAAGGAAAATGTCAATGTTACTAAAAAAACTTTTGCTGATATAACCTCCAATATTATAATCAAACCTGAACAGAAACGAGTTCCTAGAATAATTGTGAATAAACAGATAAAAATAGTAAAGAAAACATCAAGCAATATGTCACACACTATCTAAGTAGAGGAAACTATATACAAACAAAAACAATTTATATAGAAAACGATGATGAAATTATTATCAACTGTGTGATTAAGGAAAGTACAAATGAAGCCGAAACAATCCTAACCAACAAGCTTCCAACAAATCAATTTAAAATTGAAAAGGAACAAGTTATGAAGCCAAAGGTACTTATTTGTGTGTATACTGTGAAAGTAGTTGGAATTGATAACTGTTTAAACATGGATTTAAATGGTATAGTACAAGACATAAATACTAGAAATTTCATAAATAATATAATATCTAATCACCAATTTGGTTTCATGAAAGATATAGGTACAAAAGATTAAACTACATTACCAATATATTATACAACAATTTGGATCACAGTAAACCAACACCAATAACTTTTTTGGACTTGGCCAAAGCATTTGATACTGTCGATCATAAAATATTACTGGATAAATTATACTGTATAGGAATTAGACGGCAGGCGCTAGATTTAATTTCAAGTGATCTTAATAATGGGTATCAAAAAGTTAAAATAAATGACAGTGAGAGTGATTATTTAAAAATATATACGGGTGTACCACAAGGTACCATTTTAGGCCCACTACTGTTTATTATATATATTAATGATCTGTTGAATGTAATCCATCCTAATGAAATTTGGTCTTATGCAGATGATACTGCAATTATATAAATACTGGTGATACGCGGGAGGAAGTTCAGGAATCTATGAACAATAATTAGTTACTAGTCGATAACTGGTTAGCTATAAATAAAATATCGTTAAACGTTGATAAGACTGTATTTATGACTTTTGGTAACTATTGTGATAGTGTTCCAACGCAAATAGATGTAAAAATTAAATCCATCAATACATCATAGAGAGAACCAAATATTTAGTATATATATTCTATAAAATCGCCAAATTTATGTCAACTGAAATGATGATAATTATATACTATGCTTTTTTTATAGTTTGATAAATTATGGAATAATTGCTTGGGGAGGTGCTTTTAAAAATAATCTTGATTTATTGCAAAATGTGCAGAAAAGAATACTCAAAATTGTTAATAAAAATAATTTCACCATCCATGATAATTCACTGAACTTGAAACAACTATTTGCTATTGAAACATTAATACATCATTACCCTAATATAAAAAGTCAATTTATTAAGTCAAGCAATATCACTAGGAAAAAAGTTAGTGATTCCCAGAAACAAATGGTAGTAAATAGATGATGATGATGATCCCTTTGTTTGATTTTTTTGCTGCTCCAACGTCAACTCATATATATATAAAATCGGCGATTATGGTGACTTTACAGCTGGAATAAAGAATTTTTGGAGCTAGCCAACACATAAGCATATTCAAACTTTCGTTTAGACTGCATGTGGCCATCTAAATATCATTCTAACAACTTTAACTTAAAAATGTTTTATAATTCTATAAAAATGAGTAAGAGTAACAGTTACATCACTTTTAGTAGTGGTAGCTAATTTGCACCGTGCTGCACACCTCGGCGCGTTCATATACCTGCGCGGAAGATGTGCTCCGATTTCTTAAAAGTCAGAAAATATTAGATTAATTAGAAAACCAATTATGTCAAAAGTCAATTAATAAAAAATGATATTAAATTAAAAGTGGAACTTATGTTATGCTTTTAGGCACGACTGCTTCAATGGAGAGCCTTGTAATTTCGACATCGCAAAAAGTGTAATATTTTTAAAAGTAATAAATTGTTCCATGAAAACATGTTTTATCACTATAGAAACACATTTCAAGCATCCCCTTAGATGTATGTATGAATGGAAGTATATGTATATAATCAAGATTATACAATAACTCAGTTAGGCTACAGATTAACCGTCTGAAAAGAGTAGATGTTACTTGTTTAATTATAGCTGACGTGCCTATTTTGAGCCAAATCCGATAAGTATATTTCCATATAGAAACACTTTTAAAGATATTTAAAAATCAGAATTTAGCTATATCTTCAATATACTTCATATATCACATAAAAAACTTTTTTGTATTGAACATTTTTCACAAGCACGTCACGAAAACCGAAATCACTGGTAGAAAAACGAAGAATAAGTCGCAAAGGCATAAAACATCGAATTTCAACTAAATCTTCAATAGATTTGATTTTTAAACTAAACTGTTCATGGTAAAGTTGCACATAAAATACAATTCTATTTATTCAATTCTGTTAAAGTAAATTTGTGAAAAACTAAAAATAAAGTGCAAAGAAGACACTAAAAATAGATTTTTAGGCCAGTTTTGGTGTGTAAGTTAAGAGGGCAGGCCTGGGTTAAACTCAAAAATAGACTTTTTTTCACAAGTTCACAAAACATTTTATGTTTAAAAGCAATCATTCTGAAAAATGTTATACTATCAAAACACAATATTATCTTAAAATTTACTGTTGTAAAACCTCAAAATCTTGATCCTACACGTCATAATAAATCATTATTTTCAATACCATATTTATTAAAGGAACTTTGATCCTCACACGATTCGAGGTGACATGATGAACGAAAAATTGGTTTTCAACGGTTATTCGACACCTTTTGACATATATTACAAAGAGAGAGAAGCACTTTTTCGTTAATTTTTTTTTATCATTTTTTTGGAGAACCATCGATTTATGAAAAAATTTATTGAGAAAGTTTTTGAAAAAATTTAGGTGATTATGATAATGGAGAAGATTATTTTGTACACGTTTTAACATATTTTATTTTTCTATACTTGAGAAAAAAATCGATTTTCTATGGCAAACGATAACTTGAGTAAAACGGCATTATTCCTTCTGAAATTTTCCAAAAAGGTAGCTTTTTACTATCTATTGGCTAAGTTATTTGCCCAGATCATGAGGACTTTTATTTTTCAAGATATTCGAGGTTATATATTTTTAACAACAAATTTTGATTCATGATTTTTTGCGTATTATGCGGCTTTTTTTGACGAATATAAGCTCATTTTGCGTTTTTCGACGGAGATTTCTAATTAAGAATTAATTTTAAGAATTATTGATTCATTTTTGTTTTATAACGTTTTATAATTCATATTCATTTTTTTCAAAAAAATTTGAATCACTATTTTCTTGAGTAATATGCTCGGTATTTTTTGGTCATTCAAAACTCTTTTTTTTTATGAAGATTGGACATAAAAAAAATTAAGATTCATCCATTCGATTTTGTTTTATACCGTTATTTCATTTTTATATTTTTGTAATAAATGAATAAACCGTTGTACATAAACTCGAACAAAATTACAAAATTACATAAATATTTTATTTGTAAAAGTAGTATCCATTTATTATATTCATAAATAAAATTCAATCAACAATTGTAATGTTGCAAAATGTATTATTGTCAATTAAAAAAATGTAACTTGGTATGCAAAAACTTTTTAAGGTTTTACACAGTTTAAATATTTTTTCATAATCTTGCTATACTTTTGCATAGGTTCAATAAATGTTTTATTTATTTCATACTATAATTTAAGTTTAAACAGAGTCAAAAATATTAAATTTTGTTCATTTATAGTTGAAAAATTTCTTGAATTTTTAAAATAGATTTTTTCGAATAGGTATGCGTAAAGGACATTTTTTAAAAACCCTTGTTTTTATCACAAAAATATACGTGAACTCCAATAACTTATCCATAACGTCTTATCTTAAATTTATTTGTAAAAATGGTATGTATTATATACATTAAAAGATATTTTAAGGGGTAACACCACTCTAGGTATACCTATTTTACGATTTTATGTGGGTAAATAATAAGCGAAATGAAAAATTCGTTTACAGAACTTTATTGTACAATTAATGAAGTGTAAAAAAATTTTTTTTCAAAATGGCGGCCATGGAAGCTTGTAGTAGGCCGTTATTTTTCTGTTGACGCTCAAACGGGCGGACAGTTTTCTCTTACATGATGAACCCTCGAATAAAAAACCAAAGTTTTCTTAAAGTAGATATAAGTAGGCGTGGTAGTACGTAAGGATTTTTTTTAATTAAATTTTAATTTTTTTTAATTTTTTTTTTTAATTTAATTTTTAATTAAATCAAATAAAAAAAAATGGTGCACATTTGGAAAAGGAGTTTCGATTTTGACAAAACAATTGGCAGTAAAGTGTTGATAAAAAAGAATTTTACGCCAAATCAAAAAACCGCTACGTACTACCATCGCGAATATTATTGTGAAGGTACAGTCAAAATTTGAAACGAATCCATGCAACCATTTTTGAATAATCTTTCCGTTCAGTTTAAAAAAGATGTTTCCGTAGCATTTAAATTGTTGAAAACTTATATTTACCTATAATCTACGATGTCTGCACTATACATTTGACCTTATATTAATATTCTCCTCCACTTCTTCTTTCCTCTTCGATTTTATGGACAAACGAGCCTCTCGTTATAACAATATGGCCTGATTTTGATGCCTAACTCTTCCATAAGTCTCATGACGCGTAAAAGACCATCATTGTATATGCCTACAGTAATATACACAACAGTGTGAAGAACATACTTTCCACTCGAAACTGTTTTTGGAGCCATTAACCAGACGGATGTATTGAAAGATTCGTTGCTGTTCTGTGTGAAGCCTCCTATACAGCGAGTCAGCAGATCGTTACTGCTGAGTTCGCCGTAAACGGGTTTAATGGCTTTCAAAATTTCTTTTGACAATACTGGTTTGTGTTTATAATCTTTTAAAGTGCCAGTGGCCTTTGCCTTTGGTCACAAGCACCATGAATTTTCTCCGGGCGGGCATCTTTGGTGCAGAGATACTTTGTGATCTAGCGTCGCATATATTTCATTGTGTATTTTCTCGATAGAATCGTAATTGCGACGAATTCATTTTCCAGTTAACTTGCCTTTTCCTCCAAGTCCCTTCGTTTTTTTTTTAAATTGCGAAGACGACTTCCCATTCGCTTTTGCACGTGGTCGATGCCCGCTTTCTTTAAAACTATGAGGTTTTCATAGGGCTGCGAATCCAAGAGACCTTTATAAGTTTTCGAGTCACTTTACCCACGTAATGTGCATACTTCACATTATGCAAGCGTTCTGGAACATTTCAGCAACGGTGATTACCTCCATGCTTCCCGAGGAACCCTCGTGGTTTGCTTGGCAATCATCTTTATGTTTTTCAGCCCATTCCTTGTACTCCTCAGTATCGCTATATTTTTTCCTATGTTCACATTCCTTACAATATTTTGATTTTACAAAAATATCGACAACATTGCCGCTAAGCTATCCAATGAGCGAGACAAATCCGTAGAGCGACGAAAACCCACGCTTTCTCCACGAGCCATCGCCAGATACAGTTATACCATTTGTGTATCCTTCTTCAGTATTTTTTTCTTTCTCTTCTCGAGCTGCATTTTCCATGATAACTTTACAAACCGCCTCTGCTCCCGTAGTGATCCTACAAACTACGGCGTCATAGAACGATTGAAAAATTGACTGCGGGAGATCCATGAACGCGCAAAACTTCTGTAATCCATTTAATCCGAGTAACCGCATAGCCAGAATAATTCTACGATTTATTTTGTATGCTTTTTCAATATATGGACAACTACGAATAACGATATTATCACATTTTCCACAAGAAATGACGATTTTGAAGCCTAAGCCACGCTTTACACTTTCGGAGAATGTTATTTCTGAATGGCATTTCTTGTAATCAACAGCTTGTGATATGGTAGAGAAAACTGCTAAGAAGCTTAATATTCGGTAACCAAACTCCTCTTCTATTACAAAATCATCAGGACCCAAATCCTCAATTTCTTAGCCGACGCACTAACGTTCCCGTCCTCTGGCTTCTCCATTTCACAGCGAACGGTGGCCACCGTTTTTCTGCTTTCGGTAGCTTGATATTTGCGGTACCTCCCCTTGCACCTTTTTGCCCCTTGTACTTCGTTTATTTTATTGTTAAAAATCACTTCAAAGCAACGAAATATATATTATGACGGCGGAGAGAGCAAAATGACGCGCCCGCACACCGACAGTTACACTACTCGAAAAATACGATTTCATTATGGCATTAGCATCCTATATGCGCCACCTATTGGTCTTCTGTGAAACCTGAAACACTCCATGTACTGTCGGTAACAATGCTACTTATTATCCAGAGAGGTATAAGCAGTATAAAGCCAATAAATCGGAGCGTGCCAGGTGAGTCATCGATCGAGCTCAGAGAGCGCTGCGAGGTGCCGCAGCAAAGTCATCGGGAGAGACCTTTAAATACTTTTTGCACTATAAAGCGACTGGCATCTTATTTTTAAGACCCTAAAGTACACTTTAAGTCAAAAGAAATCGATTTTTTCAAAATCCTAGAGTGGTGTTACCCCTTAGTCAACAATATTGTTTCATAATCTATGCTATAGATTGAGAAAAAATCATAAAAGTCCGTTAAAACTGCAAAAAGGCGTAAGAAATCTATTTTTGGACTGAAATTTAGGAACCATTAATAACCATGCAAAAACTTAATGTTCAGTTTACCATTTTTTTTCGAAAAATCGATTTTTTAATAACCACAGATTCTTGTAGTAAATATGTGTAGAAATGCTATAGAAACTAAAATTTCGATGAGAAAGTTTGAGAACAGGTCGAAAAATGCGAAAAAATGGAAGCGTCTCGAGCGCGCTGGGCGTACACTTGGCGCATCAAGCGTACAGCTGCTGTGTATACCTGCTTCTCCGTCCCCTCTTTATAAATTTTGGGTAGCTGTTCAATGCTGTTAATATTTCGAAATAGTATAATGTAAGATTCCACTGAGAAAGGATGTATACAGTTAGTATATCTCTCTAGAAACCGTTATTCTGTTGTGAAAGTGCACATCGAAAATTGTGCAAGATGGATAGAAAGACTACGATTTTACGGAATACAAGAGCAGATCATTAAAAAAAGATCATTTCACGGCAATCGACATACATACGAAGACAACGCAAGCCATACAAGTGCATCGGTTAAAAAAAATGTCCAAACAGACCAAGATTTTGAAGTAAATGAAGACCAAAGTGTACTCTACAGCATTATAAACGTTGCTTTATTTCTGACTTTACAAGGAAGTGTACGGGAAGCTTCTAAGGAGCAAAGGGTGGCTATCAGAAACGCTCGAATGGAGGAAAAATAACATTACGACGAAGCTGAAGGATTAGTATATGGAGCAGGCATCGATGATTGACGGTCAGAACCTTTTTTTAAAATACGTAAGAAACATCATATTACCGGGAAAGTAAAGTAAAGTAGTTGTTCTTAAAACAACGTTTTTCGACCTTTTTGACATCCTAAAAGAAAAACTATTGAACCAATTAAGCTGAAATTTTTAGGGCATATTCTGCACATGTACAGCTATGGTTTGAACTAGAACTATAATTATTGGTTAATATTTACTTAATTTTTTAAAACAATTTACGTTAAAAACGGTTGAAAATTTCAAAACTCCGCCATTTTGTATTTTAATCGGGTATGGATAATTGTAGGTCGGACGATAGCGACAAGTTTACTTTTCAATAATATTTTTGAATTTTTTGTTTCAGACGCTCTAAAGTTGAGTTATTGTGTCAAACAGTTTGGAATAGGACTAACATCAGGCAGCCATGCCAGTAAGATTTACCACAAATTTTTTTTTAACACGTAAAAAGTTTGTAATAATAAAATAAATTCTTCTATGAAAAAATAAATTCTTGAAAAAAGTCGTCAAAATGATAGACTGACCCCTTAAGATACAAATTTTAAAGAAGAATGGATTAAAATAGTAAATTTATGCCTCCTGCAGGAAAGCAAAATGTAAGTGCTTTTATAGTTTCTTGGTCGTAGAATCACGCGGTGATATTTATTTTTCTAGAAAATGCAGGGTATTTGAGTAAATATTGAAGAAAAGTGAGTAGGAATAGAATATAATAGAATATTCTTTATATGATTGCTCAAAAAATATCAGGTACACTTGAGGAATATCAAATACACTCACGTATAATAAACATATATAGATATTTGTATAAATACAGGGTACAGTCCTTCATAATAAATCATTGCAGTCTTATAAGCGCTTTTTGTGCAGTTTTCTGAATACAGAATATGAACACAAGTCATTCTTATAAATTACATCACTGTTATCACAGATCGTACAACTTAAAACTATAAAACATTGCACTTTAATTAGTATCCAAATAAGATGTAGTACCAGAGCAATAATAACATTGCCATCTATTTCCCTCTACTGTTTGTCATTGTTGGTCAACGTGGTTTCGAGCCATGTATCTGCGCGGCGATGTTTTGAAATGACACAAAGAGTGCAGATACTTAAGACTAAGGAGAAGGAAGTTTCAGAGGCGCGCACCCTGAACACTGAATGAGTACAGGCCCATGTCGTTCTGCGAAACTGAAACTGAGAGCTCCCTTGCATCTAATTTACTGGAGGACCAGCTTCGTTTTGCTTGAAGAGAGCCGCAAAGTATGCCGGGTTCCCCATTTTTGATTGCTTTATATAATAGCACCGCAGTAAAGTATTCCCTCCTCTCCTTAATAGTTAACCAGCCCAGTCTGCTCCTGTAATGAGAGATGTTCTCATGTCTTCTAACACCGCATCTATACCTCACACATGAATTCTGCAATCTTTGCAATCTAGTTTGTAACTCGACTGATACGTCAAGATATACTAAACAGCAGTAGTCTAAGTGAGATATGACAAGAGCGTTTGTAAGTTGCACACGTAACAGCTCAGCGGTGCGGGATCGAAAAGACCAGAGGCCATATAGGGCTCTATTGACTTTCCTACTCACCGAATCAAGCTGCGGTGAATAAAAATTTTTAAAGTTTTAAAAGTTGATTCAACTCTTCCTTAACAAGTAGAAACAGTAATATAATGATATTTTTACATTTTAAGCTAAACAAATTTATAGTTTTGTCAAAGCTATTTATTGCATTTTATTCATGATATTTCGCCTTATTTCGACCGTTTAAAGGCTGTGAAAATTAAGTAAAAGAAAGTCTTTTTTTTTTCTAGGGTTAAAAATGATACTTTCTTCTAAAGTCTTTTTATTTATTTTTATAAATATAATAAAGTTTTGTAAATGTGTAGTAACGTATTGTAAAATAAAGCTACATTTTTCATTACTTTTCATCAATTGCTGTTTTCTCATTATTTAAGTTTCCAGTCTTCAAAATGTTGTTGGCGCATACCAAAAGATTTAATCTTGATGAAACTTTCAGGATGCGCCCTTTGAAGCATTCTCAACATTAGTTAGCTGAAATATTTTGTAAATAGCAATGACAAAGATCATGTTACATGATTCTATTAAGAAACTTGCACTGTTTTTAACAATTTTTAATCAACAAATATTTATTATTTTTAAATAACACATAGTTGAGTAACGATTGGTAGTTTCAGCTAACTTATTTTTATTTTACTGTCAAAAACACTATCACATTTTTTGGTTCAAAAACGTCATTGTGGTGTATGGTAACAACTTTTACCGTACAGCATAATTTAAAATAAACCTATTTCGGCACAATTGGTTTGCCCAGCGGTCAAATAGGCCGTACTTTACGCCCGATAATCAAAAACTCACTGTATATCTATGAAAAAGCGTGTTCGAATGCGTGTGCGCGTGCGTGTTTGCACGCATACGTGCGTGCGTAAAAATTTATCAAAAATTTGAAACGATTACAAAAATTTATCAATAATATGAAAGATTTTCAAAAATTTATCAAAAATTTGAACAGTTTTCAAAAATTTATCAATCATTTGAAAGATTTTCAATAATTAATCAAAAATTTGAAAAGTTTTCAAAAATTTATAAAAAATTTGAAAATTGTTGAAAATTTTAGACAATATTTGAAATTTTTTTTAAATTATGTAAATTTTGAAAGTTATTGATAATTATAAAAATTTTGTAAAAAAATTTACTGATATTTTTCTTTGGTTTTATAAATATATGTTTACACAGATTCGAAAAATAGCCACAATTACACCCGCTTTAGAGGCATAAAGAAAAATGCGTCATCAAGATATATATGACAAAAAGCACGGTGTGTTCCTAGGGTGAAAAGTCTTTCTTGCCCTTGTGTGATTGCTGTACTTGTCTTTGGCTCGCAATACGCACTAGCCTTCAGCTCGTGCTTGCTCGCCTCGACTCTTACTGCAAACCACACATGAGCAAAAAGAGGCTACTTTTCACCCTTGGTACACAATATACTATTATGTAATCTCTGAAAAAACGATATAACTCGATTTATACTGTTTTGCCGCGCATTCCTTCAATTCATTTAAATCCGACAAATAGTGTCGGAAAATATTTCAATAATAAAAATCTGGAACTGGGAGATTTGAATTTTGACCCAATAAGCATTGGACCCTCTTATATAAGATGTATGTATTTAAATTCATTGGATGCTCTTGGATGTATGTAAATGAATCAGATAAAATAGAATGCATTTTGATGTATTTGTATGTATCGCATAGAGAAGGATGCAACCGATGTGCGTAGATGCACCAAATGCACTGGTTTTGCCCCAATAATATTTATAAACTCTGTAAGCTAATTTCATCACTACCGCTCCTTCGGGGCATAGCACGTATAATTATTACTTATTATAAAAATTTTTAACAAACAAAATTAAACGGACTACAAAGAATATAACGCTTTAAAAAGTAAAAAGTAATACTTTCTGTAATAACGGGATTGTGAAAATAATAGGCTCGATTAAATGTTCATTATCTTTATTTAATATAAAGTCAACAATTATTTAAACTACAATTTCTTGGAGTCAGCTCTAGAATATTCTGGTTTAGGTGTTTACTGAAAATTTTGGCGCCAACTCCAAAAAGTTGTAGATTAAATAAACATTTAATCGAGCCTATTATTTTCTCAATCCCATTATTACAGAAAGTATTATTTTTTACTTTTTAGAGCGTTTTTTTTTTTTTTTTTTTTTAATGTCGCCATGTTTGTGCTCCCATGTGGTGCTAATTGACGACGGGGGTCTGCGGTGTGTTTGTAAACAAAGCACATGTAATTTTTACAGTGGTGCTTGTATCAATCGGCAGAGACTAGGAGTCGAACCCGGGTCACCGGCGTGGGAATCCGACACTCTACCGACTGAGCCGCCGCAGGCGCAAATTTAGAGCGTTATATTATTTTAAGCCGGCTTAATTTTTATGGTTAAAATTTTTTTTTTTTTAACTCTTTTTAATGTTCTCAATATAACATATATACATATATACATGTATACACATATTTGATCCACTAATAATGATAAAAATAATTTTTATTTGACCATTATTGGTAGTATTGGCCCAATACCAACTCAAAATTTATATAAAACTACCAGTGGAATATACTCTAACAGATACAAAATAGAATTATCGAAATTTGTATTTCTGGAAATAAGTTAAGCATCAAAATTCACGAAATAGTGACAGAAACATGGATGTCAGAAACTGTTTAATTGGCCAGTATTGGTAGTACTGGCCCAGTCTTGATTCGATTTGTATTGGACCACCAGTGGAACATACTCTATCAGATAAAAAAAGAATTATCGAAATCGAATCATCCATTGAGGAGTTATTCCTGAACAGGCATAAAGAACATACGTATCGAATTGATAACCTCCTCCATTTGAAGTCGGTTAAAACCCGTTGCCAATTCATTGGCACAAAGCTTCCTCCAACCTTATTAATTGGCTCGAAATTATTTGTTCTGTTTAATTCTGTGGTGGAAAGGCAAAACAAATACATTCTTTTTAAATGGCGAGATACATAGATAGAATTTTTAAATCTATTATTCAAAAAATGTCATTTAATAAACATACGAATCTTTTATCAGATTTTGAAAATTCAATATGACGAATCCAATATCGTGGACCAAAAAATAATATAGCGACCCCAAAAGCTCCCGGTTAGTAAATTTCAAGTAAATCCGATTATTTTTGTTAATGTTGTACTTCACATTTATTCCATCCTTTTGAATTTTGTACTTTGAAACAAATACAGTTAATTTTACAAAAATTCAACAAAAATCATAAAAATGAAAAAAAAAAAAAATATTTTAAAACAAAGACAAATCTAACCTACCCAACAAATAAGAATCAAACAAATTTTTTAAATATGAATCATAAAAATGAAAATTTGTTATAAAACCAAACCGACTCGATGAACCTCCAAAATGTTTTGTATTTCTAATCTTTATCTAAAAACGAAAAAAATAAACGTTCATTGATCAAAAATGATCATGTAATACCTAAGAAATAGGGGAGAACGGGATAATGCCGGTCACTGGCTAATTTTGGTCACCCTTAATTTCGATATTCTAAACATTTTTAGGTAATAATTCGAAAAGTATATCAAACGCAACATAAAATGCAATTAATCTAATGTCCAAACAACTTTCTGTTCTATCTTATTCAGGATAAAACATATATATATAATAATACATATGTATAAGACAGACGTGTACCTGTAATTGTATGATCTATAATATGACAGCTGTGATAACCAGCAATATATCCCGACAATGTATGTATACTCTTTTTTGATTTACTCAAAATAAATATTTATTCTATTCGTAAGAAGTCTAAACGTGCAACTATTCTATTCTAAAAACTGGTCTTCATGTTGTTCGCAATTTTGATGGAAAATGCCATGCAAGTCGACTATTGCAACTGTAGATACGAGTAATATAACAAGAGACCTTCAAAATTCAAATCGGATAACAAATAAAGAAGTCTCTACTGTTTTGTCGAATATTTATTTACTTGATGATAACTACTATTGCAATAAAGTAATTTAAATATAAAAATCTTTTTAGTTAGACAAGGACACTTTGTTTTATAATATATTAACTTTCATATCATTAGGAATAATTAAATTGTAGTACAAATGTTTTTATGCCCTTCTGAACGAAAATGATCACTTTTTACCCTGAAAAGTGAGACTAAAATTACACCTTTTGGCCGCAAAAATGATTAGCGGGCAAAAAGTTACCTTTTTCCTTCAAATCACTTTTTTCCCTAAGGAAGAAAGTGACTTCACTAGAAAATAGTAAAAATACGTTTATTTCATTAAGTTCTACAAATAACCCTGATTTTCGATTGTCTTTTAACAGCCCACTAGTCCCGCTTTCCAAGTCAAAAAGTGGCCACAGTTGAGATGGGCATAAAGTACTATATGTAACTTGAAAAAAAAGTCGATTTTTCCCGCGAGTGAGTTTACTGCCCGAGCGAGCGAAGCGAAGAAGAAAAATATTCGACTTTTTGCCCTTGTTACATAATGTACTATTATGTTAAGGCAAATATAACGATAGAACATCGTTAAATAAAACATGACATTTTCGTGTATAAAATTTTTTGAAAAAAAAGAACCGTCTTCGAACAATGCACTAAAAAGTGTGAAATAATTCACAAAAATATTCTCGAAGTCGACGCCTAATTACAAATTGACATATACCGTCACCTCTTTTTGTTTCATTGGGAATCATATTCTTGACTAATTGTTTGATAGCGTAGTTTGCGTACCATCACTAGGTGGCGATGGCCTAAGCACATTAAAATTATCCCGGGGATAATACATAAAAGCTCGGGCCAGCAGTTACAATTGTAACTGTATTATTTGAATTATATGTGATACTTTAGCCGATGACTATCATTTGAAGAAGATTGTTGCATTGGAAGTTCTTTTTAAAAGCATTATCTCTCAAACCAGTGCTTTCGATTACGAGTTATTAACTTTAAGTGAGATATACGATAGTGGGACACATATTTCGTTCCAGGTTTAATGAAATTGGACCCATTTCAATATTATTTATAAATTATATTCTTGAGCAAGATACTACCGACACGGACCCTATTATGGATCAGTGTCTCTATTGTGAATCAGTTTATGTTAAAACTATATTGTGAAAGTTTTGCGTTACTTTTATCATTATTTTGAAAGCACTTATTCTTATGTATCAAAATAATTAAAGAAGTAGTGCAAAACTTTTATAATGTCTATTTAGAAGTAAATGATTTACAATAGAGGCACTGATCCATAATAGGGTATGTGACGGTATATATCAATTTTTAATTCGGCGCCGACTTCGAGAACATTTTTGTGAATTATTTCACACTTTTTAGTGCATTTTTCGAAGTCGGTTCTTTTTTTTCTTTTTTCAAAAGAATTTTTATTTCAGACTTTTTAGTTGTAAGGGTTAAGTTTCATTTAATTTATATTGTAATATGGGTCGACCAACAAAGGATGCTGCACGTAAGAGAAAAGACCGTTTGCACGAAACGCAAGAGGTTAAATCTGATTGCCTTTCTCGAGCAAAGAAGACAATGGCAGACATTCGTTGCGAGGAATCTCCTAGCAAATGCGTTGAAAGACTGTGACTGCCAGATGCGAGAATATATGAGTTCAAAATTATCGAGACAGACAGAATCCGAAAGAAAACACCGACTTAGCCGAGTACACCGAAGACTATTAAATGAAACGACAGAAGAGCGAACACACCGTATATCCTTGATCAAAAAACGCCTTTCAAGCGAAACTCCTAAAGAATGAGAACATCGTCTGTCATTGATTCACAATCTGCTTGCAAACGGAACTGTCAAAGAACGAGAACATCGTCTCTCCTTGATTCATAATCGGCTTGCAAATGAGACTCTCGAAGAACGAGAACATCGTCTCTCCTTGATTCACAATCGGCTTGCAAACGAGAGTTCCGAAGAAAGAGAACATCGCTTACAAATAACCAGTAACACAAAGAGCAAGAAAAGAAGTTCATTTGATACGTCGGATTTTAAGATGGCGATCAACATATTTTGCGACGTGCCCTGTGCAATATGTAAAAAGACTCTATATCCACATCAACGGTGAAATATGAATACAACTCAATTGTCACCTATCATACCTTCTGATCTAGTGGAATAGGGAACTGTTTTAGCCCGCTCTCGATGTACAACTAATATCAAGAAACGAAAAATTCCACGTCAAGCCTTTTGGAATACAATGGAAACATCAGCTGTGTCTGAGGAATTGGTCAATTTATCGGATATTGAGCAAAGACTTCTCAGTCGAATTGTGCCTCATCTGAAAATCATCAAAGTTCACAATCGATTCAGTCAAGATTGGTGCAGAGGGCAAGTTATTCTATTTGCACAAGATGTCGTTGAATTGGCTGAGCAGCTTCCAGTACAATTAAGTCAAGCTGGAATTGTTATAGTCGCGGAGAGTCTGGAAAATCTACACTGCATAAGACAACTGAAAGTCGATATTGATAAATTAAAAGTAGCCTTACAGTGGTTAATGAAGAACAATTCTCTGTATCATGATGTGATTCCATTCTTCCCCGATAATATTGACGTAGCTCAACTAGCACAAGTTGTTGATGATCCTGTAATTATGAATCCAGAATATGATATTCAAGGGGTACCACCCGATTCGAATAGTCGATACGTAATTTTGTCGGAGAATGTGTCCATTTTACGTGGTACATTCCATCAAGCCAACGACAGATTTGATATCAGTTCTCGTGGAAACTAGTGCACAGCAATGGCAGCAATTGCTTGCATTCCATTCTGTCTACTCGACCCGAATAACTGGCGTGCAAGTGATATCGACTATGTACTGCTGTTGAGAAATAGGTTCTATCGAGAATGTGTAGTGAGCCGAATCGCTCCTAATTTAGTGGAAGCAAATACAGAATATTTGAGGGTGACAGAACTGCAATCTCATACTACGTATAACAATCGCAATGTTGATATCCATGTTTGTGATGAACTTGCTTCGAACTGCCATCTAATTAATGATGCCACTGATGGTGGATTCAGAAACTTGGAAAATGCTCTAACCATTTTCTTCTCTGAACATACTTATGAAATACTTGCAGCTAACTTAACATCAATTGCTTTATATCATAATAATCAAGCTGATGTTATGCGTTTGCTTGTTGTATGCGTTTTACAAATATTCAACAACGTGAAGAGGATACTTCATTTGAAACCCGGTTGACGGAAGATGGAAATCATCCCTTAATCGAAAAGAATGTTAATGAAGTAGATATTAGAGATTGTATTGGTGAAAATGCAGGAATCCAAGTTGTTTTCACTACGAAATATGCTTCACTCGATAGATAATGGTAATTTAGACGATGACCAAGTGAGATTAGTCGCTGTTCGAAGAAAAGCAGCACCGTCTTTAAATTTTGAGAGAGAACGACGCATGGAAGAGTTGGGTTGGTATTTTCTTTTTCCCGATGGTAAAAATGGGTTCGGAGAGCAGAGAGAAATCACCATAACCCCTTTAGATTATTTCCAAGCACGCGTTATGGGTAGTGACAGGCGATTCCAGCAGACAGATTACCTTTTCTTTGCTTTGTCTATTGTCGAATACTTTCGTGCTAAAGCTAGTGTATCCGTATCATGTAGAATGCAACAAGGAGATCACACACCTTAGGGTTTGATAGATAATATGCATCTCATTATGCGAAACATAAGAGGATCTGCATCGTATTGGAGACGGGTTTGTTCGGAATTAATTGCAAGGGTCAGGAGCCTGGGAGCTCCTACATAGTTTCTAACCTTCTCTTGCAATGACCTGAATTGGTTGGATATGCTGGAAGCATTTCTTATTGCTGCTGGTCGTAATCCGAACGAAGCCAAAAGCCTGACATTCTCAGAAAGACTGTCTTGGGTTCAACGTTACCCAGTAATTGGCACAAGGCAATTTATTGTACGAGTGAATGCACTAATTCGATATTTGAAAAATAACCCTGACTGTTTGGGTGGTGCTATATAAGATTTCTGGCACAGAATAGAGTTTCAGAACAGAGGAAGCCCTCATTTGCATATGTTGGTCTGGTGTGAAAATGTTCCTGATTTTACTACAAGACAGGGCATGGATGTGATTAACAAAGTTGTGTCTTGCTCGTTGGATTCTGACGACGCAGTATTACGACATATAGTGGAAAGCTTAAAAATGCATTGCCGATTCGGATTCCCCAGACCAGTCAGTGATGAAACAGTGTGTCTGGGTCCTGATGAAACTCTTGCAAATAACGGGCGTTTTTGCATCTTACGCAAAACTGCGGATGAAGTCCTGGTAAATAATTATAATCCTGATCTTCTGACTCTCTGGGAAGGAAATATGAACATACAACCATGTGGTTCTGTCACTGCCGTTGCATATTACGTGGCGAAGTATGCCAGCAAGTGTGAGCCGAATGACACTGGCGATGTCGTCAAAGAAGCGATACAAAAGGCTAAAAGACGAGGTGGAACTGTATGGAATCAGTTATTTTCCGTATCAATAGCCATTCTTTCTTTGCGTTTAGTCGGTGCTCCAGAATCCGTTTATAGACTGTGTCACCTTCCACTGAAAAGTAGACGAGACGCAAAACACGAGAATAATATTTCTGTAACTTCATTCATGAAATTATTATGAAAAGACAAATGATTAAAATACTACTTTGAATGCATGTAAAATATATGAAACATTTATTGGTTCGATCCAAACGGCAACAACAAAATGATTCCGTCTTCTCTGACAAAACGGGACATATATTTCTTATAATTTATCATTTTTTTTTTCAAAATTTAATAACAATTTTAGGAATCTAATTGTTCTAAGTATCCTCAATGAATATTTTCTTTATCAATAAAGGTAGATATTTTAGAGCCTAATGTAAGTTTCAAAAACAGTTTAAAATTTTCTTTTTAACTTTTCTTTTTATCAAAAAAATTAATGCAAAAATGTTTCTAAAATATTCAAAAATATAAATTATAAAGATCTCTTTGAGAAAGCAGAGTACCAAATCAGTCGGCAGCGTTTTTATTCATACTTTCATTGAATATTTAGAATATTTCATTGTATCTCTAGTATCGATATACGGCGGGATTAACTCTAGATTAACTATATTTGCGAGATCTTTAGTATTTTTAAATCAAACAGTTTTTTAATATCAATTTTAAGCTATTAAATAAACTTTGTCATAAAATTATTTTATTTAAAGATTCTGAAAATCTATAATATGCAGAATTATTTATTTGTAATTAGTTTTTTAATTTATTCGTTTATGTACTTATTCATGAAAAAGAAATTGTCCTTACTGCTATGCGTTGGCCATGACATTTTAAATCTTACGATAAAAATAGTAAACAAAAGCCAAACTCACTTTTCCTTTATTGAGTAGTAATAGACATGAGTACAATATTTATAGGAAAAAATAAAATAAATAAACCAAAGAATGTATTTCCAATTAAATTTCTTTTTATTATCATACAATTGTTTTAAAATATTTAAAAATCTTAATTATATGTTTTTCAATAACTGGCAATTTCAAGAAATCGAAAAAAAGTTCATAACAGTTTTTTGTTTTAGATTATTAGTATTTTATTACGTAGAAAAATTAACGCTCTTAAGTCTTTAATCCTTTTTCGTTTAGAAAATTTCGGTCCTACTATTGAAGAACTGTCAAATAATTCAGAATATTATAGGGGAGAATGGGGTAATGCCGGTCCCTGGCTAATTCCGGTCACTCTTATTTTCAATAATCTAAACATTTTTAGGTAATAATTCGAATAGTATATTAAACGCAACATAAAATGCAATTAATCTAATGTACAAACAACCTTCTATTCAGTTTCATTAAGGAATTATGCACAATCAAAGTGTAGGCCTACATTTCTTATAAGAAATCTGGTCTATGAAATAAGCTTTTATGCATATTATTTGTTGCTTTATGCAGTTATTTTTTGCATCTTTATTAATTTAAACAATCTAAGAATACCAAGTAGTGAAGAAAAAAGAGTATAAACCTATTACTTTTTTGCCATTTCAATTTAAATTACCAAGCAGAATGGGGGTAATCCCAGTCATAATGTTATTTATATGACGCTCCCGAAAGTGAGGCTAAGAAAACGTTTCGCTGCACTCTCAGGTAGGGTAACTTTGCTTAAGTGTTTTTGATTGAACAGTGGTTATGTTATTATATGTTTCACTATGTAAGTGCGAATAATAATGCAACGGATCATATAAAAGTTCATATAATTGATTTAAAGAAATTTTTCACCTACAAAAGTAACTTTCTAATAGTGATCGGAATTGTACCAAGGCAGACCGGTATTACCCTTTGATGTGGAGTAAATTCGTTGAAAATGCTTTTGTTGTCGATACCAGATCGAAAAGAGACAAGTGGTGGGCTCGGAGTCTCTACAGCTCTGTCGATGGTAACGAGTTACGATGGTGTGGGAGGAGCAACATTCCGAACTCATGGATCGACGCCGGCAGTTTTGGCGTACCCGGGCGTGATTATATTCACTATCATCACGTACGGGTAAACTGCTTACCCATCTGGATAAGTACATCAAGAGGACCCCGCAGGGAACAGAGGGACGTGAGGTGTCGTGCCGGCTGCAACACTACTGAAACAGCCGCACACATCATCCAGGGATGTTTCCGGACACATGGCAGAAGAGTCAAGCGACACAATGCCGTATGTGGGGTCGTCACCTCGGGCCTGCGGCAGAAAGGGTGGGAAGTAGCGGAGGAGCCCCGCATTAAAACACCTGAAGGATTTCGGAAGCCTGATCTGATTGCTACAAAGAATGATCGCGTGTGCGTGATATACTCACAAGTGGTTAGCGATTCGCAATCCCTGAACGCTGCACATGAAAATAAAGTGGCGAAGTACAGGGACAAACGGGATCTCGTCACCGCCGTAAAACCTTGGCGTGGCTAGTCCTATGAGACTGTTAAATTCTCATCGTGCACTTTTTCGTGAAGGGGCGTCTGGTCGGCAAAGTCCGTTGACTTTCTGCTGGAGCTTGCGCTAACGACGAGACTCTTGGCGGGCATAACGACAAGAGTTCTCCAATGAAGCTACATGAATTGGATCCGCTGGGGCGACATGACATATGTTTTCAACGGTCGCTTGGCAGCCCGAGAGGGTGTGGGATAGGTGGGGCAATGTTATATAATGAACGGCGGCACTACGGACAGTAACATCAAGCGTGCAATGGACACAGGCATTTATCATCAGGAGTTTTTCTTTTTAGTGAGTCGGACCCGAAATGATTGAATGGTGTATGTATGGGGGTGCCACTAGTAAGCCTTTCGGGTGAGTGCGTAAGCACTGAAAGTTCGGAGGGCTGCATATTTGACCGGGCCAGCCCTACACACGGGAGCGCAGAACAAAAGCACGCGCGCTCCTACGGTGCTGGAGAAGCATTTTTTTCTCTTCTCTCAAATCCGCTGCCTGTATGTCCTTAAAAAAATACGTATATATATATATATATATATATATATATATGTTTGAATGTATGAATGTATGTATGTACGTATGCATGTGTGAAAAGGTTCTATTTGGTATGTAGAATGCTCGTGATTTTTTTCAGATGTTTTAAGAAAGAAAAAACTCCAAAACTTCTGAGAAACTGGGAAGCTCCTTATAAAATCGCCAAAAATATAAACGACGTCGATTATTGTACCCAGAAAAATCCGATCATACAAAAAGAAGATGGTTCATGTCAATCGACTTGCAAGATATAACGAAAGATAATTAACTGCTCTACTTAAGGTTCTTTTAAGCTGTGGTTTTTCTCGTGAGCCAATGGGCGAATGCCACAACAAAGACAGAAGAGTGGTTATATGACACACCAACTTTCCTCGCTTGTCAAAGAATATGTCTAATTCAAGAGAGGATTCCTTTAGCTGTTTACAAAGAATACACCCGCTTGAAAAAGACATCACAATGAAGGAAATAAAGAAATGAAGAAATAAAATTGAAGTAGATGCGTCTCTCAAGAGACGGGTCCTTTTGGCTGGTTATGGAGGATACACACGCTTGACGAGAATTACATTATGACGTTTCAGAAGAAAATGATACAGAAGACTCGGTGCTGCTTTTACAAGAGACAAACCCTTGGGATGTAAGACAAGAATCTTCCCGCTAGGAGAAGAGGGCCATCTTCGACTTTTGATTGTCGGGACGGCAATCTAAAAGAGGAGGGGGTAATGTGATATCCTCGCGCGAAAAATGAACATCACGTTGTTTTTGTTTATATCGCGGCCGTTTGTAAATAAATAGTTAGTTATGCGCGAGCTGTATAAGCGAGAGGTTTGACCTCCATGTTTATTGTGACGTTAAATAAAATCCAAGTCTTTGTAATTGAGTGTGCGCGTCTCATATTTAGTCATTATCGAGAATCCGGTTACAACCATATGTTAAAATATAATTCTTAAACTTCTTAATTCAGTTTCATTGTCTTTGTACGATTTCTCGAAATTCAAATAATTAGAATCGTGTAAAAAAAATAAATATAAATGAAAGAATGGAATTGTTCAAAAACTAACTGACGCACAAATCTCAGCGTTAGGATATACTTTTATACGAATGACTATTTTCAGCCAAGTTTGAAAACAGTCAATCAAGGTATGAAAAAGTTAGTCGAACCTCTCGGCATTGATACCCTTGGGGCGAGCGCTCCCCCGGCACTGATACTGAGATAGGTCCGGCGCGCTGGCCATTAAGCGTCGAGCGCCAGGACCGTTTCTACTGTACATAATGCACATTCTTCCCGTGGTTTTTCTGTGATTAAATACAACAATTTATTTTAATAAAGTTATATTAATGAAACTTTATAAAATTCTCTATAAAATTATAAACCTTTTCTTTAACCTCTTTGTATAATATTTTTGGTGCTTACCTCTCATGCACGATTTTTCATGGTTAACTACATTGCAGAATAATTAAATAACGATTTAACATAGATTTTATAAAACGTTTTAATACAACATTTAATAAACTTTATAGATTTGTAATATACCCTTGTATCTTATTTGTAAATTTATAAAATTTATAAATTGTCGTATTTTTCAATTTGTTTTTAAATTTTTTGGTACGGCGCAATTATTTCGTATTTATAAATAAAAAATAATTTTCATTAGTAATGTTAATTGAGTTTAGAATAATGTGTCTACAATAAATGAATATACGCAGAATTTTGTACAAAAAATTTTTGCGCTCGGGACCCAACCCATGCGTGAAGCCGGACGTGGTCGAGTGTCAGTGCCATGAGGTTGAGACAGTATCAGTGCTGGTAGAGAAAAAGTGCCGTCAGTATTAGTACTGGAAGATTCAATTGTATACAAAATTAAAATATTCCGATTTTCTACGTTTTTTTTTGCATTTTAAAATCATACTAACTGATCGATTTCACCTTTCATGTTTTATTTTGTACGGTTTTTTGGACAAAAGATGCATTTTTTGTTTTATTTCAAATATTATTTTTTGAGATATAAGACATAATAAATGTGTTTAACAACTTTGCCGATTATTGTAGACGCTTCTACAACTTTTGTAAGACTCGTTTTATGTAAAAAACACTCCAAATTATGTTTCCTACAATGTTGTATTTTTATTAGCAATGATTTTTTTACGAAGTACAAGTACAATTCAACCGTACTTATTCTCTTCCCTTATCTATCTGCTTTCTATCGCAACAAGGTTTTAAAAAGTTAGTTTTTCTTTACCTGTAGGATATATATTTTATTTCATTTAAGTTTTACTAGTATTTAGATTATAACTAGCCTTACTTTAATACTTAAATGTGCTAAGTATTTACCTTGACTTTAGCCTTTTATGTTTGTACGAAAACAAGATCTTTTCTTTATGAAAAATACCGATCTTAGTATTTTTGGGATCGCTCTTTCGATTTTCAGTGAGAAAATTTGCTAGAAGTTGCAATTTATAGAAGACATTAACAAAAATGTAAATAAATAACCAATTTTAAGAGCTAATATTAGGGAATGTGCATGAACATGTTTTTCTTGTCGGTGTCTGCGTTGTCGATAGAGACCCTAAGCCGCCTTTTAAATCCGTTTGAATTTTTCAAAACAATTTAAATTAAAAAGAATTATAGCTTCTTTAATTTTCTTTGTCACGTCACACTGTTGTAAAGTTCAAAGGAGACAACACAGCAATGTGACGTCACGACTATTTTTATACTGCTTTATCTTCTTTCATTTTGTATGTATTGCAAAAATTTTAAAATGGAAATGCTCTATCATACATTTAACATGGCGGTACAAATGTGGCGGTCACTATGAAGTGAATTTTGTTACAATTTAAAACTTTTTCAAATACTACTATATTTCATATTTATGATGAACTTTGTACATAAACAATTTTATATGTACTACAAAATATTTTATGTCTATACACATGATACTATGTGTAACTCATGATGTATATGTATGCATATAATCGTGTCTGAAAGCGAGTGTATAAAGCGTACAGGGTATGTTTACGCGTTCTTTCGCCAATTTCCAATATTGTAGGCAGCAACATTGCATAATTAATGTTGGATCGGGGTAATTTAATATAAATAATTTGAAAAAATACCAAAAAAAGATTTTAGGAACAACTAAGGCAAAAAAGAATTGTTTATCAGTCAGTAACAAAAAACTTAGAAATTTAAAAAAATGTTGCTTCATATCGTTTACTATTTAGGTACCGCAATAGCGAATTAAAAATATTAAAGCAAATTTTTTAAGTACAAATATAAGGAATACGTTATAAACAGGTTTCCACGATGATAGAAGTCACCATTTTCATAGAAAAAACTACAAAATAAAAAAAATTAGCTCTTAAAATTAGTCATTTTTTTATATTTTTAAAAAATTTTGTATAAATTGCAGATACAAAGAAATGGGTTATATCTAAAAAAAACTTTAAGAACATTTTCCAAATAAATAAAATACTAGAAACCAACTTCTCATGAGGAAAAGATATGAAAATTTGTTAGATTTTTTAATTTGTCAATTTTACTTATTACATATATAATGATTACCTATGTCTTGAATAAATTCATAATTTACCTCTACAACATAAATTTGGAATGAAAGGATTAAGAAATTACAAAAGTAGAATTAAACTAAAAAATTGCTTATACCTTCGGACATGTTCGAGTGCAGTTCATGATTGTATGACAACGGTATACAGAATAAGGATCTTTCAATGTCTTTAAACGTTCTAGCATTGCATCATCTCGTGAGTCGATGATCCATCTGTAAGCCTGAAACATGTGAAAAATATATATATATGTATGTGTGTATGTATGTGTGTATGTATGTATATATGTATGTATGCATATATATATATATATATATATATCCTTACTAATATATAATACATATAAATATATATACATACATATATATATATATATATATATATATATATATATATATATATATATATATATATATATATATATATCCTTACTAATACATAAATGTAAAAGTTACGAAAGACAAAAGACTGAATCAAAAAGACCGGGAAGATAAAAGTCCGAAAAACGATACGATTAAAAACACAAAATTGAAAACACATGATAACATACGTTGATTCGACCAAAATTAACCATTAGAACGTAAAATGAGTCTAGAAAAACAATATGAATAGCTGATTTTGTTATAAAAGTCATTCTACTGATCTTTTAATTATTTTCAAATTTAAAAAATAGTTTTCTAATAATTTTATAATGCTTTCAAAAAAAAATTTTTTTTCCATGTTGATTTTTCCAGATCAACACTTTAAATTCTATATTTCCTTTTTAATTAAGTGTTTTGGAATTGGTTCTTTCTTTTCTATTTAGCATTAACGTTAAAATACATTTGAATTTAAATGGCTACCCGCGGCTATAGCGACACTACAGAAAATTTCCTTCGACAGTTGCTCCGCCGATCGACTGAAGATAGCATCTTTCCCTCACCTTGCATTTGTTATAGACTCATAAAGAGAGTACCAGGGGTTTGGGTCACGAATTTGTATGAAACTTTCGGATATATCTTCTTGTACCTCAAAATAAAGACTATGCATGGTAAGAGCGCCTAACTGTACCCCAAACATGAGGTATAGCTGTAAACATTAGTTATTACCTATATATATGAGGTATTTCACGGCAAGTGTCTTGAGCCGAAAATAAACGGCAAAATCAGCGACTTTTGCGTTCGATATAAATAATATAAAACTTGTTTCTAAAAAATTTATCAATAATGGTTTTTATAGTTTTTCTTCACGAGACTTTTGATGGTGATAACCATTTTCCAAAATTTTCATAATTTGACCTTGAAAAATCAAAAAGAAAACTAAATTTGCATTTTTCTGAAGAAACGTAATTTTTTCTTTTTTAATACTTTTAAATGAAAGGTCAGTTTTTTTACATAAAAATCATCTTAGTCTCAAATGGTTTTTTTTTGTATTTTCGAATAACAGAACTTCGAAGAACGCGTGACCCTCCACCCCGTCAGCGCTGGGGCAGCGCAGCTTCTACCTCATACAAAAGTGTAGTTAAGATGTACTATGTATGATACATACACGTTTCTTATCTGTTTTTTAAGTTTTCTTTTTGTTTACATTAGAATTTTTTACTAATGTAACTTTTTTTAATCGTATTGTTTTTCTTAGTTTTGGTTTGCTTCATCTGTTTTATTGTATTCTTAATTTTTTTTACTCAAATTAGCTTTCTTGGCTTTAATTCGCTTTGTCTCTTTCACTCTTTTAATAAAAATGTGGTTCTTTGTAGACGGTGAAAATTTCTTAATTTTTAGTTTAACACTTTCAAAAGGTATAAATGCGTGATATTGCAATGTACCTGGAATCGTCACTGCGTTATCGAATCTTTCTTTTAAAGCATTCGCAGTTAAATCATAACTTTGTTTGGTACTAAAAAATACCTCTGTTTCTTTACAGTAATTTTTTGCCCATGAATATCCGGCTGTAGCATCAAGAATATGATTTCCTGCAGAACATTGTCAGCTAGCCCGTTTCGCACCTCTTTTCAAATTGGCCCCTACACCGTCACATGCATCTTTACCGTGAGCTGTAGCAAGAAAATGCCACTGAGCTGTTATTCCGAAATCTTGTTCATGAGCAAAAAGATTGGCGAAACTACTTTTGTTCTTAAAATGCTGACCCGCTCTATCTGTGACGTAATACATTTTTGTAACCATAAAGTTTGAGTTTAAATAATCAATGATTATTTTTTGATATTCATAAACAGCAATAGCGTTATGATTTAAATTATCAGATAAAATAACCATACTTTTATGTTTAAGTTTACCAGCATCTATATAGTAAATAACTACTGTAAATACAGTAGCTTGATCATTATTCCAATGAAAAGATTGCACTGAATTTTGAACGACAAACGCGTAGTTTTCAGCAAAATCAAAGCAAACCATAAACTCCCCTTCGTTTTAATTTTCTTTAAGATTTTTTAAAAATGGCGCTTGCTGGTTAGCAATTAAATGATGTAATTTTAATTTAGATAATCATTCACAAAATTCGTCTACGAATTCGTGAACTTTCAGTACATAAGTCTTTAATGTGCATCTATTAGTTTGTGTCCATGTATCAAACCTAATTTCTTCAATATCTTTATTATCGAAAACTTTTGTTCAATAATTATTAATTTCTGCTACACCAGGACTATTTTTCCACTCCCCTAGAGAACAAGTATAGATAGATAGATATATATTCTTTTTATTTATCACTAATGGCAAAAATGTACAGCTGTATGTACATTTTGTTAAAATTTGTTATCACATTATCAGTCATTACAGTTAAAAAAAGTTGGGTTCGCTATCACAGGTCGTCAATTATTGTCTAACATATCATGATGTAGTCAGTAGTATCACATATGGTTTCGTCAACTTAATAATATACAAATAAATAGATAACAGCAATATACACACATATACATTTATATTGCACATATATCTATCACGTCGGAAAATAAAACGCTTTACATTCTTCTTTCGTTCATACACTCATTCATGCTAATAATTACACTCACACTTCACATTTAAAACTTAAATAACTTAAAGGCTACAAGAATAAATAATACGCTTAGAATAAATAAGGACTAAACAGAATTTAACGAAAAACAATGACGAGATTTTAATTGCGGATTTATGGAGTTTTGTCACCGTGTAATTCTTTACGGTGCCTACCCAATTGGGCCCTAAAAGAATATAGGCCCTTAACCGTGCGCGACCCCGGACACGTGGTCCTCGGCAAAATTCAACCGAAACGTGTTTGCACTTTGGATTTTCCTTTTGCATATGATTTGAGGCCCTTTCAGGACCACATTTCAGTAGAAACTAAAATCGAGGAATGAGCACTTTTTTTAATTCAATTTTGAAAATTTTTTATAGGTAGTCAATGACGAAAATTTTTTTTCATGGGTAATCTAGAAAATTTATTTTTATTATAGTGTTTAACAATTGAATTATACATTAATTACATATTTACAGTACACTTTCTCGCAAATATGTACAGAAATATATGTTACATTATAAATATAAATTTAAAATAATGTTTTTTTTCTGTTGAAAATATTATCGCGGTAAAAGTTAATATAAATCATATACTTTCAAAGTATTTTAAAAAATTAATTGAAACTGAATACTAGTGGACACTAATATATTCTATAAGTACCTTGTAAGGATGAAAATGTGTATAGCAATATACCTTCAGTCAAGATCAAAACCATTTGTAAACAAAGCGTATATATGTGTCGCGTATATTCGTGAGTGTGTTGTCGAGCATGTGTTTGTATATCTGAAAATTCCAACGATGTTAGTGTACAATAATTCAGTCAGTCCTTTTGTAGCAGTCTATTTAACACCATGCCGCCGATTATTATAAAAAATCACGCGCGTACTCATGAGGAAAATCACTCTGTTATTTGCTTACTTTGTTGGGATAAAAGTAAACGGATTATTGACATAACATCAGCTTTGAGAGATAAAATATGTAAACTGTTTAAAAGTTATGACGAAAAAAATGAGTGCCTTCCAAAAGTAGTGTGTGCATCTTGCAAACCCAATTTATACCGTAAAAATCTCGACGAAAAAAAGATCTCGCCAATAGATTTTTTGCAATATAGGTTGAAGAAAGATACAAGATCAAATGCAAGTGCAAAGTGTAATTGTTTTTTTTTGTGAACGAGAAAGAAAGAATGGCAAGGACAAAGTTATTCCCAATAATGTTTTTGGAACTCAACGTAAGTCTCAGCTGAATGAAGAGAAAAAAAGAAAATCTCCAGTTATGAAATGCTGCTCAAAATGTTTTTCTAAAATACATGCAGGTAAAAGTCATATTTGTAGAGAAGCTACTGTAGTACGCAAAATTTCAAGCTGTGTTACTTCACTAGATTTGAAATCTAAAGAACAGATAGCTTGCAATTTGTTAAAAAAGGTTCTTAAGAAGAAAGGTGAGTCAAAGTCAGTGAAATTATCGCAACAGCAAGGGGGACAGCATCTTCAAGTGACAATAGGAAAAGTAAAAAAACCAAAAGAAACTTTATTTACTGTACAAGACTTTCAAAATATTAGAAATACATTTAATTTGAGTTACAAAGTTACTAGTGGCATTGCAACAGCTATTCGCGTGGCAGCGAAAAATTCTATAATTATTGAATTTGATCTAAAGAGAAAATTATTAGATAATAATCACATTTTGGATCACCTATTCGATCGTAAAACTTTTGATTTTACTCATGTGAAAGGGGTTGATATTTCTAATAACTCGGAGCATGTAGTGTATTGTAATAATTTAAAAGAACTGATTGAATTTGTAACGGAGTCACGTGGTATTGAGACAAAGCATTTAAAATTTGGTATTGATGGTGGAGGCGGTTTTTTAAAAGTTTGCTTGAGTATGCAATCGACGATTAATAGTTTACCACAAGAGAATGCAAAAAAACGCACTCGACAATTGCACAGTGATGGTGTAGCAGCAAAATAATTAGAAAATTCTAGTGTAAAAAAATTGTTTATTATAGGTATAGCTCCATGCATTCAAGAAAATTATGAAAATGTCACAGAACTATGATCAGAATTAGGGATTAATGATTTTCAAGGAACTGTTGCTACAGATTTAAAACTCGCGAATATTATTGTCGGTATAATGTCTTAATCGAGTATGTGTCCATGTTGTTGGTGCTATGCAAACAAAAACAGTCTCCACGTCATTGGCGAATACCGTACTGTAGGTAACGCGTTCAAATAATACATTGAATGGTGTGATGCAGGGAAACAGAGACATAATGCTAAAAACTTCAAAAATTGTATACACTCACCCATTATCGAAACAAATAAGGATAGATTAATTTTAGATGTAATTCCTCCGCCAGAACTCCATTTGTTACTAGGGGTCGTCAATACATTGTATTCACACATGCTTAAAGATTTTGAAAAGGAAGCCAATGATTCGGCAGAGCACTGCAGTGTTCAGCGTGAAATGACTCATGGAAGTCCTTCTTTTAAAGGAAACAGTTGTAAGATATTGTTAAATAATATCGATTTCTTGCGATCCAACCGTAACCTGGGTTGTGTGAAATATGTGGATGTATTTGAAAAGTTCAAAACCGTTGTTGACTCTTGCTTTACTGTTTCTTTAAATCCGAAATTTGTTGAATATATAGATGCGTTCAAAGATGCGTATCTATCTTTAGGTATATCTGTAACACCGAAAGTCCACGCAGTTTTTTTTCATGTAAAAGAATTTTGTGTTGAACATAATCTCGGTCTCGGCTTTTATAGTGAGCAAGCTATGGAAGCAGTGCATTATGATTTTTCCAAAACATGGGCTAAGTATAAAATATCAAAAAAACATCCAGATTATGCAAATAAATTATTAAGAGCAGTCTGCGAATATAATTCACAACACATTTGAAATATTCTTATAATTATTAATCTTATTATGCGTTCATTGCAGTATAAATTGTGATTATTTCTGTATATATTTGCGAGAAAGTGTACTGTACATATGTAATCAATGTATAATTCAATTGTTAAACACTATAATAAAAATAAATTTTCTAGATTACCCATGAAAAAAATTTGTCGTCATTGACTACCCATAAAAAATTTTCAAAATTGAATTAAAAAAAAGTGCTTGTTCCTCAATTTTAGTTTCTATTGAAATGTGGTCCTAAAAGGGCCTCAAATCATATGCAAAAGGAAAATCCAAAGTGCAAACACGTTTCGGTTGAATTTCGCAGAGGATCACCGTGCGGAACTGAGAGCTCTTTCATACCTCCCCTACTTGAAGTCCTTGCCTGATTTTTTTCAAAGAGAGCAGTAAGATACGTTGGCTGCCGCATAACAACCGCTTTATAAAGCAGCAACCCCATAAAATACTCTCTCCTCGCCTTGATATCTAACCAGCCCAGGCCCTTCCTGTAAGGAGTGATATGCTCATCCCACCTAACACCACATATATATCTCACACATGAATTTTGTAAGCGTTGCAGTCGTGTCTGAAGCTCGCCTGACACATCAAGATTAACTACTGAGCAGTAATCTAGGTGAGGTAATGCCAATGCACATGCCAACTGCTTACGCAGGGCCTCAGTAGTGCAAGAACGAAAGAATTTCAGGCTATAAAGAGTCCTGTTTACCTTCTTGCTAACCGCATCTATTTGCGGCTTCCACGTAAGTCTTCGGTCCATTACCACACCGAGGTTAGTGACTGTGTCAACAAAGGGTACGAATACGCAGTCCTGCACCTGAATGCCCTCTAAGTCAAGGCTCTGGATCTGCTTGATGTTGTGATCAAAACCAAAGATGATCGCCTGTGTCTTGCTGACATTCAGTCGCAGATCAGCGGCCGAGGCCCATTTCGACACCGCCCGCGCTACTGTCGACATGCGCCTGATACCCTCACGAAGATTCCGCAGGGTTACCTGCGTGTAGGTTTGCAGGTCGTCAGCGTATAGTATATGTTCGACGTTGCGTACGTTAAGTGCGTCTTTTAGGTCGTTAATGAATAAGCTGAAGAGCAAGGGACCCAGGACCGAGCCCTGCGGCATGCCAAGATTGGTGGTTAGCCAATCTGATTCTCCGTTTATATTAGTAATGACTTTTTGCCTACAACCTGTAATGTATGACTTAAGCCATAGGAGAACGCTCCTGGAGAAACCCATGCGCAACTGCTTACGCAGCAGCTTTGAATGTGAAATATTGTCGAATGCTTTGCTAAAATCGAATAATAGTAAAATTGTCAACAGTTTCTTTTTGTTATTAATTCCTGTTCTGATGTCTTCGGTGAGTTTCAGTAGTGGTGTCTGAGTGCTATGATGTTGTCGAAAACCTGTTTGCATCGGGTCAAGAATATTTTTTGACCTTAAAAAGTTAAAAATTTGGTCATGGACAATTTTTTCTAGGACCTTGGAAAGGAAGCTTAACAGCGCAATGGGTCGAAAATCAGAAACCGAAGATAGAACTGGTTTCTTCTTCAAAGGCACAAGGTGGGCTCCCTTCCAAGTCCCCGGGAAAATGCCATTTGAGAGGAATTTTTTTGATGTACATGTATGCTGTAGACTAATCCTCGTTTATATTTTTAGGATGTATGCTGCAGGCCTCCTTTATGTCTAAAGAAGCTGCCGCTCCGTCCAAGGTGGATCTCTCTATGCTCTTCAAGGTATAGAATCAGGTGGGTATCCTTCCAATACTTTATACTTCTCTTCCTAATTTCTAATCTTTTGTGTGTCTTTTTAGGTTGGTTCGAGGGGACAGGAGTGAGGAAAGGAGACGCCAGAGCGTGCTCAGCGTACCCCAGCCGAGGTCAGCCAGCTTATACCTATGCGAGGCTTAATGGGGAGGCCGCTACACGTCTTCTTCAGCTGCTCCAGGGCATGAGAGCTCGCTTGCTCTGTGTCGTCCGAGGGGATAGTGTTTGTGTATGTGAATGTGTATAGTGAGTGAAGTTGGTAGGTCGTGCGATCTCATTCACATTGTGTAACACGCACAAAATATGGTGTTACAAACTGCCCCCTACTAAAACAAAGCGCGGTTACGCGGTTCGCGGTTTACTATGGGCGTGCTCACTCGGTACGCAACTAACTATCTTATGTGCTAACCTAATCTATGCTAATCATTCTTTACGCTTCTAACTAGATAAATACTTAGCCTACGCAAAATGTATAATTTAGCTTAAATACTTCATTTAGTCTCATTTCTTTTCGTTCTCTTGTTGAACACGATCTGTAAGTATTCCTTAGGCGCGATGATACATTTAAATACCGATAATTACTTACATTATGCTGTACACGTGGTTAAATCGTGGGTAGTACGGTTGAGTCTTAAAAAAAAAACTAATACATAGATATATATAAAGTTATTCTTATCAACTAAATTCTTAAAGTCTAGATTTCCTAACTTAGTAAGGGACACTTCATACTTGTGCTTAGTAGAATAACATTCTATATAATCGTTAATACCAAATTTTTGTGCATGTAGCTGGCACTAAGGTACATGCCGATTTTACTACTAGTTACTTGTATCCAGTGAGTGGATGCTCGGTGCGTTCGCGTAACGAACCCACACCCTAATATACGATTGAAGTCCCTTAGCAAGATAGTTAGGATCAGTCTTGGCGATCACATCTGTCAGTTTTTTTTTATATATACCTTAATTTACTTTATACTACTTTATACCATTTTATACCATGTACTCCATTTTACGTATGCACAATCCCTTACATTTTTAGGTTACGAAATATGATTGCAATATTTACCAAGAAGGTTCGGTATAACGATAGGGGAGAACTAGTTTGGTAGGGCATTATTGCCGATAAGAAAAAAGAAACAGGGTTGGTATTTCGATAACAGGTGTCCGGTATTGTCGATAGGAGGGAATCCGTATTGCGGAAGGGAGGGGGTTGGTATTTCGATA
Organism: Gastracanthus pulcherrimus; assembly: GCA_949152435.1. Taxonomy (NCBI): domain Eukaryota; kingdom Metazoa; phylum Arthropoda; class Insecta; order Hymenoptera; family Pteromalidae; genus Gastracanthus; species Gastracanthus pulcherrimus. Next base: position 86,151,080 of record OX424574.1, read on the forward strand.
AAAGGTTGTTCGGTATTGGCGATAGGAAGGGATCCGTATTTCGGAAGGGGGGAAAGGTTGGTGTTTCGATGAAGGTGTTCGGTATTGGCGATAGGAGGGGATCAGTATTGCGGGAGGGGTTGGTATTTCGATAGAAGGTCCCTTATTTCGGAGGTGAGGTGAAGTAAACAGTCGCTCCCGGCATCACTACCAGCACGGGCTGAGAACCATCGGCTCCTGGAGCTACGGTTGCCGCGATAGGCATGGGCGCAGGTGTCGGCTCTGGTGCCGGTAGTGGTGTGGGGCTCGCTTTGGGTTCCGCCTGCTTGTGAGTTGGTGGTTTGCAGGGGAGGTTAAGCGACTTCGCCGGTCCCATCGATGGTGTTCCCGAGCATTTCGGGCAGGTGTATACGTCAACCCCCTGCTGGCCGCACCGGTAGCAGAATTTGTAGCTCCGTCGTTGTTTACATTTCGCGTACCGGTGCCCCTCTTCCTTACAGTTCCAGCAGGACCCTTGGGATGACACGGAGGCCGAGTCATCTGTCTCGTACAAGGCTGGAGGCTGGATCCTCAGGTCCATTAGGTTAGGAATGGTTCTCTGCTCCGCGATCGAGGTCGACGCGAGCGGTACTGGGCTGGGCTGCTAATGATTTCTTTGGTGCGTTTTGGCTTAGGTTTACGATAGGAGGGGGGTTTGATGGGGATTGCGCGATAGGGGGGTAGTTTTTTCTCGGATGGGGGGGAATTGGTGGGAATTCACCCTCTTCCGGGTCCTGGGGTTGTCCGGCTTGTCGAGTTGGTCGTTTAGCTCGGGTGGAGTCTACCATTGGTGCCCTAAACACCGTTAGTGTTTTGCACGGGTCAAAGGGACACGCGCCTCGATGTTCCTCCTCCCCGTACGACCCTTTTGGGATGGTCCCCTTCGAGCGGTCAATTTGAGCCACCGGTTTCCTTGGTTTGTACGACCCTGAGAAGGGGTCGTATAGTAGCTCGGGTTCCTCCAGGGCTACTGTCTCCACCGGTCGCTCAATCACCGCCCACGGGGATGCCACCTCCCCCGGGGTGAAACCTCGACCCGCTGGTCGGGGTGAGGGGGGCAAGACGACTCGACCTGGGCCGACCGCGCCGACGCCGGCCTGCTGGCGGTTCTGGAGCCAGGCTCCCCTGCCAATTCCTGGGCGGTCGAGAACCGTTGTTGGCTTGGCCGCTTTCCCTACTTTGGCCAATGCTGTTCTTCGGCCGATTGCGGAGATTGTAGCGCGGACGCCTCTATCCGTCAGTGCTGTCCCGGGCCGGGCCTCGGCCATCCGGGGTAGCTTGTAGCCGCGACCTTTTCCTATACTCTGCATCCTGGTCCCTGAAGCTGTTATCTGTTGGAGAAATACGCTGTTGTGAGGGAGCTGAGTATGATTTTAGGTCTGAAATATGCACTTTCGATTTTTTCTGACTATTAACGTCTTGCAGTTGATACACGACTGGTGACAAGACTTTCTCAACTTTCAACGGACCCACAAACTTTGGAGCGAGCTTAGCTGCAAAGTTATCTGCTATTGAAGACAGCACGTGGTTACGACGGAGTACAAGGTCTCCCACGTTAAAAGTTATATCTCTACGATTTTTATTGTAATACCGTGCTTGTCTTTCACTTGCTTTCCTCAAGTGTTTCTTAACGAAGTCGTGTATTGCTGCAAGACGTTTTACTCTCTCCGCCCATGCTACGGAATTTGGGGAACTAGGAGTTTGAGGATTTTCGAGGAATTGTTTGAGGGTTTTGGATTGCCGCGGGTTCCTAACAAAATTTAAAAATGCGGATGTCAACAGTGTTGACGAGTGCACCGCGGTGTTAACGGCAAACGCGAATTCATTTAGGTGAATGTCCCAATTACGATGATCTTCTTTTACAAAGATCGAGATCATTTGCTTAATAGTGCGATTACTACGCTCAACAGGGTTGGCTTGAGCGTGGTAAGGGGCTATCGTCGTTTGGATAATTCCTAATTCATCCAGTTTTGACGTCATAAGCTTATTCGAAAATTCCGTTCCGTTATCGGTTACGAACTATTTAGGACATCCCCAGCGAAAAATTATCAGTTCCTCGAAAGCTTTTACTATGCATTTAGCGTTAGCTTTCCTAAGAGGTCTAATTTCAATGTATTTCGTAAATAAGTCTTGAAATACTACGATATAACGACATTGCCCTTTACTATTTGGCAATGGACCCATGACGTTAGCTGCTACTATTTCCCAAGTTTCTTCTATTTTCCTTTGGGTCATAAGTCCCATTGGTGCCTGTTGGAGAACTTTGTACATCTGGCAATCTGGGCATTCTTTTATGTAACGAATAACATCCTTCTTTATCTTGGGCCAGAAATATGATTGTTGAAGCCGATGGTAGGTTTTATCGACTCCCATGTGCCCAGATTGTGGAGTGTTATGACATTCGAACAGAGCTCTTTCTCTATCGAACTCTGGAAGTACGAGTTTCCAACTGTCTAAGTCGGTTACGATCGAATCAATCATGAGGTTGGGACGGTGTTTGTAAAGGCATTTATTTACAATTTTCCAATCTGGATATCTTCCCAGATTTTTCTTTACCATCTTTATTCGATTGGTATGCCAGCTATCCCTATCCAATAGTCCCGTTGTTGCTAAGCAACAAACCTCGTCAAACGAACGAGACAGCGCATGAGGTACTTTTTGGAGTGCTCCCTTGCGGTGTATAATCTTCATGTTGTAACCTTGAAGAGCTGTGGCCCATCTGGCTAACCTGCCAGCTGGGTCTTTTAAATTGTGCAGCCAGGTGAGGCTACTGTGGTCGGTAATAACAGTGAATTTTTCTCCTAAGAGATATCCTCGAAATTTGTCTACCGCCCATATTACAGCCAGACATTCTTGTTCTGTTACTGTATAGTTACGTTCCGCTTTTGCTAAGGTCCTGCTGGCGTAGGCGATGGGATGCTCTTCTCCCTGGATTATTTGGGTGAGCACCGCCTCTAAAGCGTAGCTGCTACTATCAGTTTGTAGGCAGAACGGTAGGTTGGGGTCTGGTCGGGCTAAGACTGGGGCTTCAGTAAGAAGTATCAACAGTTTTTCGAAGGCTTGTTGTTGATCTTCTCCCCAGGTCCAAGGGACGTTTTTCTTCAATAGTTCGGTAAGAGGGATTTTTATTTCTGCAAGGTTTTTAATAAAGCGAGCATACCATGCTACCATACCGAGGAATCGGCAAAGTTGCTTGAGGTTTCGAGGTGGGGCATAGATTAGAATGGGGGTAATCTTGTCTGGGTCTGTTTGGAGTCCTTCCCTGTTCACGACGTAACCCAGGTATTTAACTTCCGAGCAGCAGAACTCTGACTTTTCTCGGTTGATTTCTTAATTTGGAATCTCGCAGTTTTTTCAACACTTTTTCCAGCCAATATAGATGCTCTTCGAACGTGTTTGTGACTATGATTATATCATCCATGTATACGAACACATGGGGTCGCCATTCTGGGCCAAAGAGGCCGTCCATGGCGGCTTGAAAACTTGCGGGGGCGTTCGAGACGCCGTACGGAAGTCTTGTGAACTGGAATAGCCCTTTTCCAGGTAGTCCAAATGCTGTATACTCTTTACTCTTTGTTGCTAGGGGGATCTGGTGATACGCGTGACTTAGGTCTATTTTCGAGAGGAATTTGGTGTTTCTTAGGTTGTCTAATAGCATGTCCATGTGAGGTAAGGGATAAACGTTTTTTCTTGTAACGCCATTTAGTGCTCGGTAATCGATACAAAACCTTATTTTACCGTCCGATTTCGGTACAATTATGGGACAACTACTCCAAGCGCTTTCTGAGGGTTCGATAATTCCCTCTGCTAGGAGACGATCAACCTCAGCGTGGGCAGCAGCTAAAAGTTTTGGGGAGATTCTACGAATACGTTGTTTTATCGGACTGCAACCTTCTACAATTATTTCATGAGGTTTTATCTTAGCCACTCCAGGGGTTGCGTCCGGTGGTGGGATGGTGAGATCGAATATAAGTTTATCTAGTCTACGTTGTTGTTTTCCCGATAAGTGGGAGGTCCCTCCGATTGCTGCCGTCGCCATGATTGCTCCCGGATCCTGGTTTTTCGGATGGAATTTTCTCACTATTCCTTTGTCCGTGTGCCAAGTTCGGTGTTGGTGGTCTATCATCATCTTCAATAGTGCCAATAGGTCCATGCCCAGTATGATGTCGTAGGTCATTGTTTTGGATACTCTGAGGTCCGCGGGTATTTCTCTACCTTCGAGGTGGAATATAAATTTTGTAGTACCTTCGATTTTCTCTAATTCGCCGTTTGGCATAATCATGCATCCGGTCTGGGGTATTATTTCAGCCCCTATGTGTCTCACCGCTTCTAACCCTATGAAGGAGGCAACTGCTCCGTTGTCTACGAGTGCGGGGAAGACTTTTCCTGCTATATCGATATTGAGGTACAGACGATTATCATAGCTTCCGACTGGACCAACAGGCATCGGTATTTTCTCTCCATAACCCGAGTTGACTAGGCCTGAAGCTTTCGGTGTCGCTTTTGGCGTGGGTATTTGGGCCTGCCCAAGTTTAGAGGTTAACCTGGCCCTTACTGTTTCCCTCTTTGCTCGTTCCCCGCATTTGGAATACCACATTTATAGCAGATGTTCCCTGTCCTTTTCGGACAGTCTGCTGCCCAATGGCCTGTGTCTTTGCAGACCCAACATGGGTATACTTTTCTAGTTATCGGGTTTTTCTTACTTAATTTTAGGGGTTGAGTGGGCTTGCTATTGACGGTAGGTTTCGTGTTTTGGGGTTTTCGGGGAGGCGGTAGGGGGGTTTTCTTATTATTGCCGTTGTTCCAGTTCTTTTGTTTCGATATGCCTGGTGTGTATTCGACATCTTTTTTTCGTGCGAATTCGTCCAATGGACCCGTTTTTGTTTTTACGATGTTGTCGACAGCTGCAACTTCGTTAGTGCCTTCTTCATCGGTTGAATCACTGTATTGTTGTACTGTTTCGATAGCGGCAATGCGGTTTTTCCTCGGGGGTGGTCGATAAGCTAAATGAGGGCACAACGAATGTTCAGGTGGTGGTGGGAGTCTATATTTCTTCTTCCGCTCCCTTCGCATCTCTTCTTGTTGTCCCAAGGCCTGCAATTCTTCAAACGTATTGAATTGGTACCTATTTATCTTAGCAAAATAATCCTCATGTAAATTGCGATAAGTTCTATCCAGTTGAGCTATGACGGTCATTGGGGGGATGCATTGATTCATCAATGCTCGGATATTTGCAATGAACGTAGCAATTGATTCTTCGGGTCCTTGCGATCTTGACCTAATATCATCCTCTAATTGTAATTGGAAATCCAGTCTGCCATATTGTTGTCTTATGGCGTTTTTGAATTCCTCCAATGTGCGCCAGTTTTGTAGCAACGGGCGTGCCCAATACAAAGCTTGGTCTTTTAAAATAATGGGAATCATTTTCAAGATATCCATTCTGAGTCTGTTGGTGTAGTGGAGGAGATGTTTGATTGGTATGAGGTGGGTACATTGGTGTGGGTAGGTATGTTTGTATGGTAGGGACGGTAGTTATTTGTGCGGGTTGATGCGTGTGAAAAGTGGGGTATATTGGTGTTTGTGAAAGTGGGAGGGGTTGGGTGGTAGCGTATGTCGGTACTTGTGCAGGTTGGGATGTTTGGACGGTAGGGTTGTTCGGTACCTGTGGTGGTTGGGATGTTTGGGCTGTAGGGTAATTCGGTATTTGTGACTGTTGGGGAGTCTGGGTGGTCGGGTAGGTTGGTATTTGTGGAGGATGGGGAGTTTGGACGGTATGGTTGTTCGGTATTTGTGTAGGTTGAGAGGTTTGGACGGTAGGGTAGTTCGGTATTTGTAGCTGTTGGGAAATCTGGGTGGTCTCGTAGATCGGTATTTGTGGAGGTTGGGGAGTTTGGACGGTAGGGTTGTTCGGTATTTGTATAGGTTGGGAGTTTTGGGCGGTATGGTAGTTCGGTATTTGTGTCTGCTGGGAAATGTGAATGTTTGGGTAAGTCTGTATCTGTGGAGGTTGGGTACTTTGGACGGTAGGATTGTTCGGTATCTGTGAAGGTTGGGAGGTTTGGACGGTAGGGTTGTTCGATATTTGTGGATATTGGGTTGATTGGGCGGTATAGTAGGTAGGTATTTGTGAGGGTTGAGAAGGGTTTTGGATGGTAGAGTATGGTGACATTTGTGGGAGTTGGGGGGTTCGGTAGGTAGGGTAATTAGTTATTTGTGTAGGTTGTGGGGGTGGACGATAGGGTTGGTCGTATTTGTGGATATTGAGGGGTTTGTACGGTACGGTAGTTCACCATTTGTGAAAGTTGGGGGGTTTGTACGGTAGGATTTGTTTCTTGTGTTAGGTTCATTGGTGGATTATGGGTATATAGCGTAGAGTTGCTTAACGGTGCATCTATGGGCGGGGAATTCGGCGAAATGTTTCCCATTGTCCCTCTGGTATGTTCTTGCATGCCAGATGCCTGTAAAGGTGGAAGTTGAGTCCCCCAGAGATTTTGGTTCGCCTGCGAATATTGTGAGTTGTAGTTTGTCGAAGCCGGATCCACATTGTTACCGACTGTTGGGTGATTTGGGTTTTCCCTTAGTTGCTGTTCTTGTATAGCCTCGCTCCTACTGGATTTGATGGTGTAGGCGGTGTGGTGCCCTCATCAACTGTACTGTTTTTTGGTTCACCTGTTTCGACAATAGTGGACATTTCTTGGAAGCTGAGAGTATTTTGTTGATGGGCTCCTTGACGCCCTATAGGTTCTACAGGTGTTTCTAGTAGTTGAGGTCCCGGCGGAATATGTCCCGTCCCCGTATTCGGGGTACTATGAACGAGGTTCAACCCTTTATTTAATGATGACCCCTCGTGGCCCTCATTTAAGGTTGTTTCAATGAAGGTACGCCTACTACTATCTCTCGTCCTATCTGAGGTTTTCTCCGCTTCTTCGAGAATATCTTCTGTGTCCAACGACGGTGATTCTTTCCCTCGTTCAGTGGCATTATCTATTTCTGGGTCCCACGTAGCCCCTTGGTTACCGAATAGCCTTCGCAGGTCAAATCGTACTAATCGGTCAAGCCGTTGTGCTCGTGTGCCCTCTGTATTTAGCCTTGATCGCCGTAGACTATTTGCGACCAATTCATCCGAGTAAATGTTAAACAGTTCTGTTATACGAGTCCTTTCTAATTTGATTTGTCTAATCTTTGGCGGGTCCATCTCAGGTAATTAATCTGTATAGGGGGGGGGGGGGGAGTTACGTTTCGTTAAGTTACGAGTTAGCTCACTTTTCTTTGCTCTCCTACCGAATTTCTCAGATGTGGGTTTTTTTTCCTCAGCTTAATGCTGTATAAAGGTTAAAAAAACAAAAACGAATAGAGGAACAAAGCAGAAAAAAAACAACCAAACTCAAGCTAATAGGATAAGAAAATAAAATAAAATATTACAAAAAAACTTAATTTAGAACTAGACGAAAAAAGAAAATGAAAAACGATGAAGTTCTCAAAGAGAAAATCACAGATGAAATATTGCAGAGAATGCAAAAAGAAATGAATAAGCGAAAGCAAGCAACGATAGGAAAAATAAATTTTTTAATAAGCAGTGTGTAAAGCAAACAAAAGTTGAAGCGAAGTATTACGATTGTCTAAGCGTAAGCGGGTATGAGGTGTGCAAGCAGGGATATATTGGGTAAAAAGGTAGATGGTGGGTTTCGATCAAATACGATATTGGGTGAAGGGGTTCAAAACTAATGCTACGAAGAAAATTCGAGTTGTTTTCCTAAAAAAAAATCTTTTACGAGGGAAAAATAAAAAAAATTTACTTTCTTATGATTTTGATATAAATAAAAAACAATAAATATTACTAGGAGTTTTTTCTTTAAATAGACAAAAATAAATCCAGACGAACTTTATTAATTTAATATATTTAACAAGAACCACAATGATAATGTTTTTGTTCGTACAAATTTTCAACTTAATATTATTTAAGAAATCTGGAACTTTTTTGTTAACTGGGATTAAAGATGCGAACAAACGAAAAAAATAATATAATTAACAAGCAAAAGCAAGGTCGTAAAGCGGAAATTCCATACAAGTATTTCTGCGTGCATGCGGTAGGGATACATAAGGTAAAACTCAAATACTGGCAATTTGTAGTCGGGTGGGGATCGATAGGGTCTCGTGATGTTGTTTACGTTCAATATGGGCTGAGGAATGTGTGTTCGATAGGTGGAATATTACTAATTCGAAATAATATTGTACACTTATTTTAACGAAGGTGGATTATTGTAAGCTAGCGTTGTTTACAAAAAAAATAAAAATGTATTGCAAAATTAAAGAATATTGCAAATGAAATTAAGGGTTTCTAACTAATTACGAAATGATAAAAAAAATTTTTGTAGGTAATAACAAAAAAACAAAATTTCAAAATGATCCAAGTTTTAATTTAAATTTACAATTAATTACCATGAAAGCAGAAAATTTTATAATTCCTTTAGTCAGGTCCAAATAGTAAATTAAACTTTTATACGAAATATTTATTCAACTATACGAGGTAGATAGAAAGTATTTATACTAAGTATTTATCCGACTATACGAGGTAACGAGAAAATATTTATACTAAATATTTATTCGATTATACGACGTAAATAGAAAATATTTATACTAAATATTTATTCGACTATACGAGGTAACGAGAAAATATTTATAGTAAATGTTTATTTCGAATTTTAATACGAATATTTACTACAAATAATATACTATACAAATTTCAATTTCCAAGATTTTGAACTGAATATTAGAAAAAAGTTTTATACGAAATTTTATACAAAGTGTACGAACTAGATTGGGTATTATCTATTCGTAACAAAACCAACAAAATTTATCGAAGGGGTAACTATTCACTTATTTTTGATAAATCCACTTTGCAACGATTAAATCACTGTAGTGATTATAGGGTTCATGGGAAATAGGTGTAAATGTTATTGATCGGAAGATGGGAGTTTCTTTGTAGCGATAGGCGGAGAAAATAAATATTATATATTACAAAATTGTGCATAAAATACATAAAATAGGGTACATGTGCGTAAAATATAAAATTATGAACATATAATAGTAATAAAAATGTTACCTTTTATTTTCGAGTGAGTGAGGTTTAACTTTATACTTTTATTCAAGTTCCAGAAATTTTTTTTGTAACGTCGTGGCAATTTACGAATATACTATCATTATACGAATATACTATTATTATGTGAATATACTATTATTATAGTAGTGATGATTAATATTAATTTATTAAATTTGTGTTGTGAATATTCTAATTTTAAAATAAAAAAAATAAAAATAAAAGTATCTATTCAACGTTTATTTAATTGAAAATAATTTCCACTGCGTGTATTTATAAGAAAAATGTATTTAAATCTGAATATAATTGCTCCAGTTCTGTACCATTGCTAATCACATTTACTAATTTCTGTAAATATTTTTTTTTAATCAAAACAAAATTTTATTTGTTATTGTATTATTTAAAATCGTTAAACATATGGAATAACAATTAATCACAAAAAGATTTTAACTAAACTGATTTTTTTTTAAATAAAAAAAAATGTTGAAGTAGAGTGTAGAGTCTATACTGTATTTACGAACACGTGTTGCCAAAATTTATTTTCAACTATCTTCTAAAATTCTCGTTTTGATATTACACAAAAATTGTTGATAATTATCACGAATTTTATTTAAATATATTTCAAAATTATTACTCGAAGAAAATTTTTCGAAACTTCACCACGCACTAACTCACTGTTTAATATACTAAATTTAGTATTTATACAATCCTAATTATTTAGGATATACGTATAAATTTTGGGGATATATTTTATTGTATTTATGCCAATGTGCAAAATGCAAAATCATCAGCATAAACTATTAATGCCAAGTAATGCTAGCGTGGCCTACTGCCTGACGCCAACGACAAAAGATGGCTGCCTGCGAGACGAACTCGCGGCGCACATGCAAAAATGGCCAGCTACAAGCCGTCGCGGCGTTGTCAAGCGTTTCGCCGCGGTCGCGTGTATCTCACTCGCGAAAATTGCAACGATATATTCCAGGTGCCAGTATATGTTTAATTACACCTGCACTGTCGTATTCTACGAATTATTACTCATGAATTAATTTCCTTCAAATTTTAATTTAGTTTAATAACATAATTCAAATTTCACCGGAATTTTTTTCCTCGACCCCACGTTACCGCGTTAATTTTATAACACGTTGGGCGTCAATTTTATGACAATAATTTTGGCTAGTTTAACCAATATTATTGCGCCGCACATGCAGGCTTTAACATTATATTTATTCGAGGGTTAAAAGAAATGATACACGGGATTTAGGATAAAACTGTGAACACTTGTGGTTTATTCTATTAAGCTTGATGAAATTATTATCGGGGTATATATATATATATATATATATATATATATATATATATATATATATATATATATATATATGATTCTGTACCCGCACTAAGCACAAAAGTAATCTGTGCAACTTACTCTTTCTAATCGAGTGTGGCCTTCTTCGATGTCGCAGATGTGTAGGCTCACACGATGGACGCAAGATACAATATTGGTAATCACCACGAGGCGTTCTTTACTAGCGAGAGTTCGTACGGAGCTATTCGAAAAAGCGAAGCGTCGGTGTGCGTAGCTCAGTACGAAGTGGCCGCGTCGTCCTTCATCACCGCGGCGCTCAAGTTTTCAGTGGTGTGGACAGAGCCCGCCTGGGGGCGCAGTGCGTGATTTGGCGAGGGAGAGAGAGAAGTGTGAAGGAGGAAAGGGGAAGCGTCTGCTCGCGGTGGCGTCATGCTATGCGGCATGCGGCCGACGGCTTGCGGACGGAGTTGGAGAGGACGAGGAGGGACGAGTGGCTAGGGCGAGGAAGTGCGACGAGGGTGTTGAGCAGGAAGGACATCCAGACGATAGTGCCGACGGAGGGCACGATGGCGATAGCTTCAGGACCCCGGGCGGCGTATTAGCAGCAGGAGCAGTGTGCACAATTAACCTCGAAGAGGTTATGTTTATATGCAGCTCCCACTGCATTCACCCACTGCTATTATTACCAGGTGAGATCAGTGTTTAGTATTTTTCGAATATAACTGTGATCTCCCTTTCCTAATGAGGTGTTGTTTCCAGGTGTCTAAATTGAGTGCTTCGGAGGCTGTTGCTGCTGCTGTTATGGGGGAGCGGCCCACGAGTTGAGCTGCATTACTGTATCAGTGGGACCACCCTGCCTTTGCAAACCCTCCAGACCAGGTAAGCGAGTTCCTTTTTTATGTACATGTATGCTGTAGACTAATCCTCGTTTATATTTTTAGGATGTATGCTGCAGGCCTCCTTTATGTCTAAAGAAGCTGCCGCTCCGTCCAAGGTGGATCTCTCTATGCTCTTCAAGGTATAGAATCAGGTGGGTATCCTTCCAATACTTTATACTTCTCTTCCTAATTTCTAATCTTTTGTGTGTCTTTTTAGGTTGGTTCGAGGGGACAGGAGTGAGGAGAGGAGACGCCAGAGCGTGCTCAGCGTACCCCAGCCGAGGTCAGCCAGCTTATACCTATGCGAGGCTTAATGGGGAGGCCGCTACACGTCTTCTTCAGCTGATCCAGGGCATGAGAGCTCGCTTGCTCTGTGTCGTCCGAGGGGATAGTGTTTGTGTATGTGAATGTGTATAGTGAGTGAAGTTGGTAGGTCGTGCGATCTCATTCACATTGTGTAACACGCACAAAATGTGGTGTTACAAAGTATTAAAAAATAAAAAATTACGTTTCTTGAGAAAAATGTAAATTTAGTTTTCTTTTTCATTTTTCAAGGTCAAATTATGAAAATTATGAAAACTGGTTATCACCATCAAAAAAATCGTGAAAAAAAATAGTTTAAAAAAAAATAGTTAAAAAAAAAACCATTATTGATAAATTTTTTAGAAACAAGTTTTATATTATTTATATCGAACGCAGAAGTCGCTAATTTTGCCGTTTATTTTCGGCTCAGGACACTTGACGTGAAATGCCGCATAAGGGTGATTGTCAAAAAATGGAGCTTTTGGTGTCTTGCTTTTAGCTATCCTGTTAAATATACTTCAGAACATATGACAGACCTACACATTTTTTTGAGTCTTATAATGCATTATATAAAAGATGTTCCTTTGGTTTTTAAAGTCGAAATATTAGATTAATCTGAATAAATCCAGTTTAATGGTCGATTTGTCATTTTCGTGGAATTTGTATTGTCATTTTCGCGGCATGTCTAATATACGCATTTGTTAACGTTAATACTATATTTAGACTTTTGAAATAAATGGATTATCTTCTATGTCATTAATTACTAGTAATATTACTGTAAAAATTTTGATACACGTTACATATGTAGTGCAATAAGCAAATCTGTACTTGGTACTGCATATATAATACGTAGTCAGATTTTTTCGGTAACATTATTGATAATTGATGAAATAAAAAATATTCCTTCTGTTCGGAAAGTCTAAATATGTTATTATCGTTAACAAATGCGTGAATGAGGCACGCCACGAAAATGACAATAAAAATGCCACGAAAATGACCAATCAATCATTAAATTGGATTTATTCAGAATAACCTAATATTTAGACTTTCAAAATTAAAGGAATATCTTTTGCATGATGTATTATAACACTAGAGAAAAATTCTAGGTCTATCATATGTTTTGAAGTACATTTAATGGGATTGCTAAAAGCAAGACACCACCAGCTTCTATTTTTTGACAATCACCCATATAATGTTAAAAGATGGCATATATAGATACAGATACAGTTGCAATATTAACGTTTCCAACTGTATCTCATAATTGGTAAGGCGTTAGATTTTCTTTTCATGCAAACTCTTTATTTTAAGGTACAATGAAACATATCATAAAGTTTCAAAAAGATCTTTGTCGCAAACCCTTGATACTCTTGTTACCAGTGCAATAAATACAATTATTTTTATTGCATAAATCTACAGTCCGCTTATTTATTTAACCCTGATTCATAACATTTGGTCGTTAATAACTGGATCGGAGTCGAAATAAGTAAGTTTTCTAAAGTATTTACTTGGAGTTTGTCGCGTGAGCACGTTGGACACCAGTCCGTGAGAGCGGAAGCAATAGGTTTGGCATTGCTTTATTGAAGAAGTTATTTGATACTTTAAGCGTTTGTACGCGAATCTCTAAACGACAACAACGTTAACTGTTGTCTGCCTATTGGTTGTTGTTTGTAGGGGAGTTAAAAGAATTTTCAATAAATAAAAACCCAACATCATTTCTCGAAATGTTTTCGAGACCTGCTCGATGGTAGTTTTCTCGAATACGATCCATAGGAATAGGAGCGTTATCGTTAGCCGGACGAGTTCATTTGAGAGGGGAGGAAACCTTGGTATCCTAGCATGCGGCGAACAAGTCCATTTTAACGGTGATGGGAGGAAAGAAGTTCAACTACAGTTTTTTGGAGCAAAGAATCTCCAAGCCAGCGTTTTTGAACATCTGGAAACTCTCAACACTCGACCTTTTCTGGGAGTTGTAAGACCTTATCGAGTGCCCTTCGGGGGCGGCGGAGAGGCTTAAGGGGGTCACCTCGTGTAAACGGCTAAAAATAAAGCTAATTTTGAATGAATTTTTTTAAAGATTTGTTTTTATTTAAACTCCATAAAACTTTTTGCCTATTATTATGGTATATTAAGAGTAGTTAAAAAAATGTTTCTTTTTATTAAAAAATAATGCATACATACATATAGATATAGGATGACGTTGTAGCAGCTCTGGTGATGGAGACGTTGTAGCAGCTCTGGTGATGGAGACGTTGTAGCAGCTCTGGCGATGGAGGCATAAAATAGCGGACACTCTAGCATCGGTTGAATTTGTCTAAAACAAACAAAAAACAAAAAGAAATCATTTTCTTTATCAGATTACACAGCTACTGTATCTAGAATAATAATAAAAAACGCTAAATTGATAAAATGGTCAAACTTAAACAAAATTTGAAATTTTTGAGAAAAAAAATCGTGCTTTATTTTACAATAACAATTATATTATTCGATAATATATTAATTTTATAGGTACAGTGGCTGTGAAATCTTATTAAGAAAACAATTTTTTGTTGTTTTTTCTTTCTTTTAGGCAGCTTTAGTCGATGCTAGAGTATCCGCCGTTTTACGCCGCCATCGCCAGAGCTGCTACAACGTAAACCTATATATATATATATATATATATATATATATATATATATATATAAGTATTCATTATCTTTTATCCAACACTTTCTTTTTCCTTTTCTTGACATACCTTAATAATAGGCAAAAAGTTTTAAGTAGTTCAAATAAATACTTATCTATACAAAAATAATTCAAAATTATCTTTTTTTCTTGCCTTTCTTATGAGGTGACCCCTTAGGGGGATCCCTACCATTTTTCCTAAAATAGTCTCTTGATTATAATATTGTTTTCAAATTTTTACATATGATTATATAATCAAAAATGAAAGTTTTTGGAAAAATTATGCATATTTTACCGCATATATATTGATTTAAAATGAAAATTTAACAATTCTTGTAGTCAAAATGGCGTAGTTTACCTACGTTTATAGTGCACACAGAATTTTGTATACAGTCTGGAAAAATTCCTACTTATTTTGTTGGCCAATTTGAAAATATTTGTACATTTTTAACCAAATTTAATACAAGTAACCATAATTATGGAAAATACTATTTTATTTAAATTAAAAAACAGTATTTTTGCGTAATCTATAGCTCATTATTATAAATAGTTAATTTGTATGTGATCCAGATCAGCACACCGCACATTGGCGATGTATGAATTTCTTCATAATGCTAAAAAGAATATGTTGAGTTAAGTTCAAAAAATTTCGACAATAGCTAATGTATCTAGAAAGTTTTGAATAAAGAAAAACATTATCTGTAGAAATAACTGTTTTTGTTAAACGAAATACATTAACCTTATTGACTGTTCGACTATAGAATATAATTTTCAAACAAAAAATTTGACGGAAATCAATTATGCAATGTCTTTCTGCGTCAAGAAACGTTTGAAAAATCGAAAAACATATAAAGAAAAATTAACTTTTTGGTAAAAAAATAGTAGGAATCCTCCATAATCATTTAGGTTCTAAAACTTTTTTGTTCTCAATATTGGATTTGCCATTTTAAATTTTGATATTTTTACTATGGTTTCGTAATCACCGACCTCGAAAATCCCTATAACATAAGTTTCGGTCAAATTATACCAAATTTTAATTTTACTCCAATATATTGGATCCACAATTTTGAATTTTGAAAGTTTTACTATGGATTAGTAATCAGCGACCCTTAAAACCGAATTTTATAATAAAATTAAATTTAAAATTTATTTTGTATGACCTATTTCTGTGAAACTGATATTTTCTATTTGTATCTTTGCGGCCATTTTTTTCGTGGTGGCCAAGATTTATTCGAAAATTTACCAACGCATTCGAACTTAGCATACTTAAAAACATAAGAAATAACCAAAATCAGCCACTTGAACGAGGATAATCACTACATGTTAAAATCAGAGCATGTTCCGCTTGCCTATAATTACTAACAAGGAGAGTGCACACGCTCTAGACATCGAATTTCAGACGGACTTTGGGAGGCGGTTTCTGGTACCTAGAAACGAAGCCTAACACGCACAATTCATTCAAATGGACCCTTGTTGTCGAGATATGGGGTATTCGAAAGATGCGTCATTTTAATGAAAAAAGTACCTATTCTGCTGATCATAACTCTTCAAGTTTTTATTATAGAAAAATGACTCAAAATATAATAAAAAGTAGACCAAAAGCTTTAATTTAAACTTTGATACGTATAAAAACATTAATCTGATAAAAATTTATTAACAATTTAAAATGATGACCGAAATAGCATGAATATTCACTCAGAAATTTAACTCATTAAAGTTTGCTGATTTTCCATGTATTTTTATTCACTATCTTCAATTTTTAATAACTTTTGAGCAGATTAATACTTTTATACATGACAGAACTTAAATTAAAGCTCTTTCCTCCTACTTTTTGTTATCTTTTGTGTCATTTATTCATAATATAAACTTCTAAAGTTATAGTTAGAAGAAGAGGTATCTATTTTCTTTAAAATAAGGCACACTTCGAGTAAATTACATAATATCTCGATAACATGGGTCCATTAGAAAGAATTACGAGTGTGTGTGTGTGTGCGGCGAAGGCCACCGTATTTCGGGCTGAAATTTTGCATATATATCAGAAATCAGGGTCATTACCCAACATAGAGCTGATTAGATTGTTTAGCTAAATGGTCAAAACTTACTGTTTATTTTAAAAAATATTAAAATTAAATAAAAATTGAAAAAACAAATTTTTTACAATGCGTTTTTAATTTTGAAATTTTTTTAAGATTCAGAAATAGTTGTTGTAAATGTATACATTACAGAATTAAAAATGCATGAAAAATCAACTAAATTAAAGAGTTAAAGTTTCTCGAAGTTTCATGCAATTTCGGTCACCGTCTTCAATTGTTAATAGCTTTAAATCAGATTAATGATTTTACATGTAACATAAATTAAATTAAAGTTCTTTTAGCCTACTTTTTATAATCTTTGAGTCACTTTTCTATAATAAAAACTTGTAAAGTTATGGTCAGATAAATAGGTACCTTTTTTTTAAATAACGCATATTTCGAGTAAATTACCTCGTATCTCGACAACAAGGGCTCATTAGAATGAATTACGGGTACTAAGGCTTCATTATTTGGGGCCAGAAACACCTCTTAGAGTCTGACCGAAATTCGTTTCTCGGGGGTTTGCACTTTCCTTGTTACTGCAGCATTCCTAAAATTACAAACCCTAATTCCACAAACCCTAAATCCATAAACCCATAAACCTTAAACACATTAACCCTGGAACTATAAATCATAAACCTTTAACCCATAAGCCCTATACCCAAAAACCGGAAACCAATGACCCATAAATCCAAGACCCATAAACTGGTATAAGCGTCTGGTACATATGGGTCTAGGTTTAAGGGTCTAGGATTCGTGAGTTTAGGATTGGCAGATTTATTGGTTCAGCGCTGTGGCATTATGGTTTAAGTGTCTAGGCGTTATGAACTTAGGGTACAGGAATTATCTAGGATTATGAGTATAGGGTTTATAGGTTAAGGGTTCATTGGTTCGGGTTCATGGATCTATTTGTTACGGTTTCATAGATTTTAAGTTTTAGTGGGTATCTTGAACACGCCGCTGTTGTCGTTTCTTCGCTAACCGAAGACCAAATAATAAGAATTCGCCGGAGATGTTCGCGATATTCCTAATGTGCGCCTGCCCGACTAGAGATCTCAAGAGTCGATACCTTTATCGCCACAGCATCTCTGGACGACACGTCTCGAGGCCAACCGTCCGCGGGATAGCGTATACGCTTTTCCTTGCCTCCTGGTCTCCCCTTATATGAGATACAAATGTGGCCCGAACGACCCCAATGACAGTCCTGCACGCTGCCCACGCAGCTCAACTGTCACTGTAATCGAGCAGTTTAAATACATCTGGAACATCCTTCCCCCCCCCCTCCGTATAAAACCTACGGGTTTTGTACTTCTGTAAATTGCACTACCTTTCTAGTACGTCTTTCAAAGGCACCGCTCGCGGTTCTAACCTCTGCTATTCGAATTTGCCGATCGGAGCCCAGAAGAACACGAGTAATTGCGCCTTTCCGCCATTGATTTATCTCAACCTTTTCGTCTAAAATAAGAAATATATCTCCTACTTTCAGGGGCGCATTGGATCTCGCCATTTCTTTCTAGGAATTAGGCTCGGCAGAAACTTTCACAGCCACCTGCGCCAAAACGAATCCGCGAATACTTGTGTGACTTGCCATTGTGTTCTAGTACACGTCATTTGTATGTCGCACCTATTTATCTTAACGCGCCCGGATAAAGATCCTAATAAAAAATGATTAGGCGTTAGAGCCTACTTGTCGCGCGGGTCTACAGATACATACGTAAGAGGTCATGAATTTAAACTATGTTCGATTTCCGTTAACAAAGTCAATAAGACTTCCTCTTTCGGCGCTTGTTCCTTAAATACAGTCGCTAAGGGAGTTTTTACAGATCGTATAAGGCGCTCCCATGCTCCTCCCATATGCAACGCAGTCAAGGGATTCATTTTCCATTTTATTTTATTATTATTATTAGCGCAAACTGTAAATTTATGTGCAATTAATTTATTTAAGTGCTTGCATTAATTCTGTATTCAAACCCCTAAAATTTGTTCTATTATCATTATAAGTCTATACTTAAACTATGTGCGAGATCAATACGTATTACTCTTGTAGTCATACATGTAAATAAAGCGCCCTGTCTTTTCTCTCTCCTTCTACCTATTTTTACCCGCATAGGTCCAATGTAGTCTAAACCGCAGTGACTGGTAATGTTTTATTAATAACTGAATAAAAGTTTCTTTCGAATCTAAAATTATAGATTGAGTGGAAAACCCGTCGCTATCAAAATTTTTAAGACGCCCTTCAGCACGCAAGATGCCATTTCCGGCTAGAAAAACATTAATCCCAGAGCTGTTTCTGGGTCCCTTCACTCCTCAGACAGAAGAGATGTCATTTGTCGTTGTAAATCCTGAAACTATTTTTTGCTGAGTCGATTCATGGACAATTGTTTCTGTTACATCGACGAAATAATCGAAATTAACGGTAGTTCCTTGCTGATCTACCTTAACCCTTTGTATCTCTGCTCTTACATAGCCGAGAACGGCTTCGACTTGTTGCTGCTTATAGTTTTAGCTTATAGTTGGAGGAAGCTGATTATTTGATAAAGCATCTCTATGGTGTTCGCATACTCTTGAACTCATAAGTATACAAAATCGTTGCTCTGTTATTACTTTAGCTATAACATCTGAAGAGATGCGCGACGAACAGAAGTAGAGACATAAATACATTTTTTGTCTGTAGCAGCTGCATGGGGAATATCTGGTGTAATGTCATGGGGTTGGTCAGGCAAATCTTTTTGTGTTGATTTGTTCTCTTCTTTTTTCTTGCTTCGTCGAAACCGCTCATTGCATGAATGATAAATATAATAGTTAGGAAGAATTGAAGCAGCTGTACTATTACTTACCAGGTTTCGAAAAAACTCAAGTCTGTCTTCATTGTCCCCTATTTGATATTCGATATTTTTTTTGCTTCAACAAGGACCGTCCACAGTTTTTACAGTGATTTGAATCTACTAATTGTGCCCAACTTTCTTCTTCGAAATATGTACCAGCTGCTGGCTGACTCCAACTGGCGCATTGAACGCCTGCGATTCTTCCCCTCCAGGATCAAGTCTAGAGGCATCACCACCATATACATCCAAAGCTCGACTTTTGCCTGCCATGACGGCACAGAGTTTTCCAGGAATTTCGCCGGAGAAACGCCCGTTACCTACCGTTATCACATCGAGGTATTCTGGATGCAGACAAAATCACACGACATTACTGCAGATGTAGCAAGAAGAGCGTGTTAATCGAGGAAAGTATTGAATTCGTATCTTCTTGCATGACTGGTGTAGATTGGAACACGAAATGGTAAATCTAATTGATATTCTAGATCCCCCACTTCAGATTCGCCTTATCTCTTCATTACTGAATTTTAACATTCTAACCTTGAATTCGTAATTAGCATCCCAGAAAATCCCTGTATACCAAAATTTATGAAAATCTGGCTGGATGGAGAATGTTTGCTTCCCACGGTTAAAAAACTTTGTTATGACTTTAGAAATCTGTAGCTCTCTACTGGCACGGTTTAGGAGGTATATATATATATATATATATATATATATATATATATATATATATATATATATATATATATATATATATATATATATATACCTCCTAAACCGTGCCAGTAGAGAGCTACAGATTTCTAAAGTCATAACAAAGTTTTTATATATATATATATATATATATACACCTACAATGTAAAAACAATATAGCACCCAAATTCCAAGTCACTAGGTTTAATGGTTTTGGCTCGGCGTTGATGAGTCAATCAGTTAGTCAGTCAGTCAGTCAGTCAGTTAGTCAGCCAGGACATGTCCATATATATATATATATATATATATATATATATATATATATATATATATATATATATATATATATATATAGGGGTTGAATTTTGAACAATTAATCTACTTTGCTGTTGATTAGGAAAAAACTGTGAAATTACTTTTTTGAAACTATCGTTATTAAATATTCTAAACGATATCTAGTTGACCTTTAAGATTTAGAATGAATCCGTAAAATCCCATTTTGCTATTTTTTACCAATTTAGGTTTCGAAATATGAAAAATTTTCCCATCTAGTGGCGGATTAGGAGAAAGATAGAATATACATTCTATAAATTCGTATTAAAAAACCTATAAAATTATAAAAAGGTCGATATGTCATCGAGCCTTGGAGAATTGAAATGGTTCTGTGAAAACACATTTAACAGCTTTTAACCATATAAAAATTGAAATTTGTAAAATTTACCTTCTTAGAGTTAGAATTACGTAAAATCCCTTCTTATTCATAGCCACAATGTAAAAAAAATATACCAGTCAAATTTCAAGTTGCTTCAATTAGTGGCTTTGGCTCGACGATGATTCAATCAGTCAGTCAGTGAGTCAGGATATGTCTTTTTATATAGTTTATATCTAGTTTTTTTAGAGTTTAACAATAAATTCTATAAATAAATTATAGGTACTCTAATCGGGTTTTGTACGAGCACTTGCTTCGCAGAAATCACATCGGTAGCCCTAGAAACTAATTGTTTAAATAAATTAAAAAGTAGAGTATTGTTGTTCAGAAGATATGTCGATGACTGCTTTTTAATTAATAAATCTACAGATAGAAATAAAATGTTAAAACATTCAATAATTATAATAAACAGTTACAATTCACGGTAGAGATGGAAAAAGACAAAAAGATCAGTTTTATAGATCTCGAAAGAACACAAAAGGGTGGCGGTAAAGCTATTACCAATTCGTATAGAAAACCTAAGGCTTCGGGTTGTTACATTAACTTTTTGTCGCACATGATCTTCCGCAAGAAATTGCTATAGATTATAACCTTGTAGATAAGTGTATCAATTTATCAGACCTGTCCTTTCACAATGGCAATTTATTCGTAGCAAAAACATATCTCCTGACTAACAATTACCCAGAAAAGTTTATTGATAAACACATCAAAAAAAGATTGCAATTTATTAACAGTAAATCTAATGATAATAGTTTAATTAATGCCCAAAAACGATCCATGCTCAGCAAACCAAACACGGTTCTTCCCTATGTTAATCCGTCACTCCGAAAGTAAGCCAAGACCTTAACCAATTTAATGTTATTTCGATCAATAAAACTATACACGAATTTAACGGTATGATAAAATTAGGGAAGGACAAATTAGATAAGCTCGATAATTGTAATGTAGTATACAAGATAGACTGCTAGCAGTGCCTTACGACTTACGTTGTAATGACAAAAAGACGCTTAAAAACGTCAATATGAACACGATAGAGCCGTAAAAAAGAAGACTAATGCTTCTGCACTGGCGAACCATGTGCAAAAAACTAATCATTGTATAGATTTTAAAAATATAAAAATTCTAGACCAAGAGAAAAATTGGAGTAAAGGTATTTTTTCTGAAATATTAAATATCTATTATCATAAAAACACTCTTAATAAAATTGAAGACACAACTTTCTTTAAAAACATTTATAAAAATTATTTGAATCTAATAAAAAACATTTAAATTAAATTCTTGTATAATCTTATATAATTCGCATTTATCTTTCATGTTTTTCATATATACTTTTTCATATTTTTCTGGTTTATTTTATGTTCCCTGGTGGAAATATAACTGTCAGAAAATGTCAATTTCTATCAGAAATTGTAAAAAAATGTTAAAAAACGTCGGATTTCAGACAGGAATTGCTGACAGTTTTCAGCTAAAATTAACATTTTCTGGCAAATGTTCACATTTCATAATATGATGAAAATCAGAATTTTCTGCTTTAAGAAAAGTGTTAGAAAAAGTAAAAAAACTATTCAGAAATGTTAGAATATGTCAATAAATGTTAGATTTATAATACATTTTTATTTTATAACAAATTCTGACATTTTTAAACATTTTTTAATAAATTATCACATTTAAAAAAACTTTAATAATAAAAATAAATTTCCTTTTCTTAACAAATTTGGACATTTTTTAACATTTTTTAATATATTATGAAATATAACAATTATAAAAAAAATAATAAAATATAGGTATTTCGTATAGGATATTTTGTAATATCAGTATTGTAATGTAATAAAATAAATGGTAAGATTTTTGTTTAAATGCACACTATGTAACTAATTTAGAACGATTTTCGTAATACTATTCAATATTGTTTTAAGAATCTTTTGCTATTTTTTAACTAAAAATTAATTTACAAGTCAATTATCAGAAAAAAAAATTTAATTGAATACTAATTATATCAAGGGCAAGCATTGTATTTATGTTTATTAGAAGTGAAACATCAGTAAAATACTAACATCAATGAAAAATGATAGGTATAATCTTGACAAATTCATCATGCAGGTATATAGTTATACTGCCCTGAAATAAAAGAAAACTATCTAGAGAATTTTTTGTCTCCGTGTTTAGTCCTACAAAAGTGAAAATTACTAAATGCTGTACATTTTATATATTGAATCTGCACTGCCAAAAAATAAATTGCACTTAGTAAAAGTTGTATAAAAAGGCAATAATTTAAAAGGTTGTAAAGCAAAATTCACCTAGTGAACACTTGACTGTTCGAAGACTATGTCATAGTACGTACTCAGCTAAACTTTACTTACTCATGCAATGTTAAAAACCAAATTCTCATCCAATCCCCTTGAAACTTTTAGGAAATCTTCAAAATATGTTTTCACTTTGACTAAATGCAACACATTTTTAAAAAGCTGAAAATTTTTAAGAAAGGTGAATTTTTTTCAATTTTTTGATTCTATTCTAAACCTAAAAAGTTTTTTCTTCTTCAAAAACTCAAATTTTAAAAAAGTTTTTGAATTTGAAACTTTTTAAAAAAGTGTTCTACTGATTCAAGGTAAAAACGTATGTTGAAGATTTCCTTAAAGTTTCAAGCGAGTGCTTGAGAATTTGATCTTTAAGCCTGCAGCAAGTTAATTTTGGCTGAGTATGTACTCTGTGATGGTCTTCGAAGAATCACCAACTGTTCGATAGGATTCTTCTCTAACTTCATAATTCGTTTAACAATTTAATTCTGAATATAGATGTACAGAGTAAAGAAAATGCATAATTCTCCTCAGCGAAAGCATTTTAAAATAAAATATAAACTTTTTTTAACGTAGTATTGATATTTTGAGACCTACAAAAGTACCTAACATTATTTCCTTTTCGAGAAAACTTCGGAACGCGAAACATTTAATACAAGCCTAGTATGTGTCGCTTTGATTTTTTTAATTATTAGATAATGTTAGAAAGTGTTACAAAAAGCTAAATTCTCCTGTCCAATAGCTGACATTTTCTAACAGTTTCCCACACAAATTTACGTTTTTACGTAAAAACTGTCAGAAACTGATAAAAATTTACAGAAATATTTCCACCAGGATTGGCACCACATTTTCTCTCGTAGAATGATTCGAAGTCCTTACGTAATTATATCCAGTATCTGTAATTATCAAGAAGGTACTTTCACACTCCCTGGCCTCTCTCTGTGAGCATTCTTTCTCTCGACAGAGGCTTAGAGAGAATAAAAAGTGTATCAGGAGCGCATGGTGTGTGTGTGTGCGCGTGGAGGGGTCGCGGTCTGTTGATCGGCTCTCGCCCCGTGGGAATCCTGGTGGCATTGTGGGATTTCAATTAATTTTTGGAGTTTTCGGGATATTTACAGGCGCACGGATATTAGCACAGCAGTAGTGCCCGGTCACGCCGAGAACTAACATCATGCGTCTCCTCACGATCTTTGACGCTTGTCGCCCCCCGGAACTACGGTTCTACAGTGTGCAATTTATCTTCGTAATGAGTTATATATAGATTTATATTTTTATCGCAATTTAGATAGTTTTATTTTGTTTAATTTTATATTCCGCTTTTTAAGGGTACCATTCATTTTTAGATTTATTTTGTTACGGCGGTCTCCATGAGAGATTAAGGTGGCTCTCTGGTCAAATTTAAAAAATCCCCAATTTTTATTCTGTTAATTTGCCACTTCACAGGTATGTTCCTAGTGATTTTTCTAAGTTATGTATCAATTTTGAGCGATTTTTATTAAGACGTTTTCAAGGTATCTAGGATAAAGTGATCTTTTTCGATTAAAATGCAGGTATCTTTAAATTTGTCCTCGCACGTTACACATTGGTATACGCCTTTACAAAAAATTCTATACATACGGAGTATACATACAAATAGAACTGCTAGTTTACATTTTTTTAAATTGAATCAATAAGTTTGGAAAAAATTGATTTAAAATTTTGTTTTTAAATTTACTAAGAAAAACCTTATATTTCAGATATGAACTACTTTAAATAAGCTTTTATATTTGAATTTCGAAAATCTAGATCAGAACTTCTTTTTAAAACACTTTCAAATATATATTCTGAAAGTTTCATAAAAATCTATCAATATGATTTGCGCCAGGACAATTTTTAATCCTTACAAGTTAATTATCCAGAAAACAACGTTTTATACAAAACTTGTATTTTTACAAAATTGTTTGTTTATATGTATTATATTAATATACAAATTTACCAGTTTTCCTTTGGTTATTAAATGACTATTTAGATTAGAACCCTTAACGCAAACATATTTTAAGTACTCTGAAATAATGATTAACGGTAAAAAATTATTTAAATCGTAAAGAATTTTGGAATTTAATAAAAAATATTTCTAAGCATGTTGTATTTTTTTTAAGTTTAAAGTGTTCATACCATTATTAAATTATTTTTTATAGCTGAAGAATAGCTTCAACTATCTTATAATACGATCACATAATTCGACATTATTACCAATATTTGACCAGAGAGCCACATTAAGTTTATAAAATTTAATAGGTATGTAGAATAATTTCTGTTGATAATTTATCTGCGTGCCATTATTTTATTATTATTATGTATTATTTGAAATTTATAGCCATGAAAAGGGAAGTACCCAAATAATGACAATGAATAATATCAAAACAGCGCGAGTTAGGTTGGTAGAACTAAAAATTTTGAAAAATTATTTTGTGTACTTAAAAGCTCTTAAAAGCTTGTGTACTTAAGCTCTTAGTTTGCCGTGTACTTCTTTGTACCATTTCTGATTGATATTTTTCAACGTTAAAATGCTAAATATGCCTTTTTCGATTCAATCTGTCTTTTTTTGACAAAATTTCAACAATTTTTCCAGGAAATTCCAATCAAGAAACTATTATAAAAATATTATTTATAGTAGATTCAGACAATTATTAACTGTGTAGCAATAAGTGCAAAAAATTCATAGTGTACAATTTTTTATTAATGCTAATTGTTTTAATTCATCAAGTATTTTACAATTTCTATCAATTATATTATGTTCTATAGGTAATTAGCTATCTATATATACATTATTTGTAAGGATTTTATATAAAATAAAAATACCAAATTGAGGACATTATAAATTTTACTACATCCAACGTGTACTACTCTCCCCTAGTTCGTGGAGATCGTTCAAGCCTGTTTTATTTATAGTCATTTTATGTTTCTAGACTTGCGAGAAAATCGATTTTCTATTGTCCACGATAACTGGCGTAAAACAGCATGAATGTTGCTAAAATTTCCTATTTGAAAGGTAGCCATTCAATATGTATAGGCTGAGTTCTTTGGCCAGATAATAAACGCTTCTATTAGGACTTTTGTGTACAGCATAACAGTAATGAAACCGACGCGTCCACGCAGCGCGCTCGCAACATCGCTTGTCTTCTTTCCTTACACTGTTTTTGCACCGACGAACTATATTAACTTTTCCAATAAATAAATAAAAAATATAGGTTGTAAGAATGTTCAACTATGTTTGAGAAAGCTAAGTGCCAAAGCAACGGTTTTTATTCGCGCTACTTAAATCAAGAAGAGTCGGGAGAATGTTATGACAAGTATATGAAAGTTTATTGCGCATATTTTGACCCATTCTACCTTGGGTTATGCCAGAAGGAACGGTGTTTTATTAGTATTTCAAACATTGTCAAATATCAGTGTTAGATTTTCCATTCGCGATAATCAAATCTATTAAGCAAAAACTCGAGGCAGGTTCAGGAGAATGCTATGACAAGTATTTGTGGATTTATTGGACATGTTTTGACCCATCTTACCGTGGGTTATGCCAAAACAAACGGTGCTTTATTAATATTTCAAATATTGTTAAATATCAGTGTGAGATTTTTTATTCTCGCTAATCTGCTTTGCTGATCTGCTCGGACGACCCGAAAGACCCGAACATTCCGCCCGCCTCGTTCCGTGAACGATGAGTCCCAGTCCCGAGCTCTAAAGCTCGCCGCACGCCGTCATCCACCGGCCGGAATCGCTGCATGTAGAGGTCCCTTGGCTCTGACTCTTTCTGGTGGAGCAGTCGGGAGGCAGACCAGCCTGCTAACTTGCCTAGTGTATCGGCCGTCAGTGGGCTTGGCTGTCGCGACTAGAACGAGCCCATCCTAACCGGGGTAGACCTCGATGGCTCGAGCAAAGGGCCACTTTCCATTGAGTTTCAGCAGAGAAGGGTCGATGATTACGACAAGATCCCCAATGGAGAGATTCTCTCGAGGTCGGGTCCACTTCGCCCGCTTCTGCAACATGTTAAGGTACCAGAAGCTGTGTCAGAGCCCGCAAACCAATTGCCAGTGCGTCAAGTGATCGAGTTCAATCTAGACCACGCTCGGTTGCGGGATGGAGTGGAGCACATCGAGGTCGTCGACGCATCCTGAAAAGGGGAAGATTGGTCGGCAGTTCAACACCATTTCGATGTCGACCAACAGCGACGGACTGAATCAGTTGAACGGCGAGCAACGTCGCGTGGAGCTCCAGCCGCGGGATCGTCGTCCTTGGAGCCAGTCGATCGGGTGCACTAGGCTCTTTATGGGAGTCAGCTTCGTCTTGGCTGAGATGAAGCTGAGTGTGCTGGACCGGTCCCATGGTCCACCCGGACGTAGATCAGGGCCGCGATGGCGCATCGACTGGCGTCTGCGAAGGCGTGCAGCTGGCTGCTGCTGCAAGGTCGACAGTGCAACTAAGAGGGCAAAATGATAGCCTTTAAGTCTGGGATGATCTGCTCGTCGACTTGGTGGCCTGGACGGGAGCGAAGGACTTCAGCATCCTGCATCTTTCCTTGAGGAATTAAGACAGCTCACCAAAAATCGGTTGGATGGCATAGGATGGTCCAGCTGCATATTCGAGATCCTCGATCTCTTCTTCCCAGCTTCGACGAGGTACTGGATGCATGACATCTGAGGCAAACAACAAAAACCATCGCAGCTCTGTACTGGGCGGCCCAGCGTCTCCAGCTTCATCCGATGCCGCTCCAAGGCGTCTGCCAGTGCTTGAACCCCAGTGGCCGACTCCTCTCTGAGCTGGTGAAGGGGCTTAAGAGCCGCGCAGTGATCTTGAACAAGGAGTCGCCGATTGTCGTACCTCGACTCAAGAACAGACCAAGTGATTGCGTAATTGTCTCCAGTGACTTAGAGACTGCTCAACTCATCTGTGGCCTCTCTGTCGACGTGCGTCTTGAGGTAGTAGAGTTTGTCTACATCTGTTAGACTTGAGTCAGAGTAGACAAGAGAGCGGAACATATCTCGAAACAATTCTCAATTTTCTTGGCGCCCCGTGAATCGAGGAAGAGCAATCCTTGGCAGACGGCTGGTGCAACGAGAGCTTGAGATGACCCAAGTCAAGTCGGGCGTGAGCATCGTAGAGGAGTGCTCGAGCCGAGATGAGATGAGCTTTCACGATGTGGTAGTCGTTGTCGGTGAGATAAAAGTCCGCGCGGATGTCCTCGAACGGTAACAGTTCGACGTGTTTCACTTGGAAGTCCGTCCAATAAGAGTTCAGAAGCTCCAGGCGAGTCTGGACGAGGCCCATCGTCCACTCGGTCGTGTGGGCGTCGTAGATTGCTCGATCATTATGCGTTGAGCCCTTTACGCAGCCAGTGACTCCATTGTCTTGTAAAGGTCAAGATGAGTCAGTCCGGTGTACCGAGCCAAGATGAGCCAGTCCGCCGAACGATTTGTTATTGTAGAGCTGGGTTATGCTGATTCGTAGTTTCAGGGAACGCACGGAGTCAGTTTATCAAACTTTACTGGTACAAAGGTGTCCACCTAGTGGTGGCACTCTGCACTAACCGGTTGTCGTCAAGAGATTGTTTCCGTCCGATTTCATGCCCGAAGTGCACGCGCAGTTAAGAGGGGCGCGAAAGAGAGAGAAAGATTCATCAACGCGCATTGCAAAATGCCGGAATGCAGCAGCGCCAGCGAAAGACAAAGACAGAGATAGAGAGAGAGAGAGAGAGAGAGAGAGAGAGAGATGCGTGTGCCGCGACACCGGTTGGAACAGTGGACTACAAGAGAGATAAATATATATTTATCTCTCTTGTAGTCCACTGTTCCAACCGGTGTCGCGGCACACGCATCTCTCGAAAGAGAGAGAAAGATTCATCAACGCGCATTGCAAAATGCCGGAATGCAGCAGCGCCAGCGAAAGACAAAGACAGAGATAGACAGAGAGAGAGAGAGAGAGAGAGAGAGAGAGAGAGAGAGAGATGCGTGTGCCGCGACACCGGTTGGAACAGTGGACTACAAGAGAGATAAATATATATTTATCTCTCTTGTAGTCCACTGTTCCAACTGGTGTCGCGGCACACGCATCTCTCTCTCTCTCTCTCTCTCTCTCTCTCTCTCTCTGTCTATCTCTGTCTTTGTCTTTCGCTGGCGCTGCTGCATTCCGGCATTTTGCAATGCGCGTTGATGAATCTTTCTCTCTCTTTCGCGCCCCTCTTAACTGCGCGTGCACTTCGGGCATGAAATCGGACGGAAACAATCTCTTGACGACAAGATATATATATATATATATATATATATTATAGTACTCAGTATATATAATGTATTTCGATGTAACAACAAAAAAATACAGCATTTAAAATACAAAATATTTTTTTCGTAATTCACAGTCGTCGTAATTGTTTTTGAATAAGATAGTCTTATAATCACAGCTCGTTATAAATTCGTGTTTATCACATATCGCCAATAGTTATAATCGCTCATCATACAGTTAAAAGTTACATAGCATACGCAC
Source organism: Gastracanthus pulcherrimus (assembly GCA_949152435.1). Taxonomy (NCBI): domain Eukaryota; kingdom Metazoa; phylum Arthropoda; class Insecta; order Hymenoptera; family Pteromalidae; genus Gastracanthus; species Gastracanthus pulcherrimus. The sequence continues at coordinate 86,180,452 of OX424574.1, forward strand.
AACTTACAAATGATATATCTATCGCATCAAGGTTTCAAATACTCATGCACACATCCGCCATATTCCTACAACTATTCATGCTTATAAATACATTCAGACTTAGCAATAATATAATCAATTAATAAAAGAATAAATTAGTAAATAAATTAGGACGCATACATCGATTTAAATAACGAAAACAACACACACATTCAGGCACTTAATTTAGTTAGCCATCGCTCTGTTGCCTGAGATATTTACCTAAAGCAGTTTTAAATTTACATACAGACGGAAGATATCTCACGCCGCAAGGGAGGGTGTTCCAGAATCGCAAACCTTGGGTCTTAAAAGAATAGAGGCCGAAAGCTTCTTTACACCATTCCTACTGGAAGTCCAGGCTGTGTTCTTAGCAAAGAGAGTCGCAAGATACGGAGGTTGAACCATAGTAATATTATATAATATCAACTCCGCAAAATACGCTCTTCTTTCCTTTATATTGAATCAGCCAAGGTACTTCCTGTAAGGAGTGATGGGCCCGACCCTCTTATAACCGCACATATATCTCGCACATGAATTTTGAAACCTATGCAGTTTAGTCTCAAGGTCATCCGTCACGTGAAGATAAACTACGGAATAGTAATCTAAACGAGGTATTACCAGTGCACATACACGCCGTTTACGCAATGCCTCGGTGGTGCATGAATGGAAATATCATAAGCTGTAAAGAGCACGATTAACCGTTTTACTTAATCTACCTGCGGTTTCCACATTAGTTTAGTGTCCATAACAACACCGAGGTTTGTGACAGTGTTAATAAAGGGCACATATACGCCTTCTTGAAACTCACTGCCTGGAAAATCAAGCACTTGTAACCGATTGATTTTGTGTTCGGGGCCAAAGATAATAGCTTTCGTTTTCAAACATTGAGACGCAGTCCCGAAGCATTGGCCCATTCCGACATTCTCCGTGCCGCAGCCGACATACGCTTGATGCCCACATGAAGATCCTGCCAAGTCACTTGAGTGTAGGTTTGTAAGTCGTCTACGTATAGCAATTGTTGAACTCAACCACCAGTCAGTGCAACTTACAGGTCATTGATATACAGGCTGAATAACAGGGGGCCCAGGACTGAACCCTGTAGCACACCCAAATAAGTGGTTAGCCAATCTGATTCCCCATTATTATTTGTTATAACTTTCTATCTACGCCCGATAATATATGATTTGAGCTACTGAAGAACCGCGTATCAGCTTACGAAGTAATACAGTATATATTAAAAAAAAAGGAAGAGCCACTCTGATTAGAAATTTAAAAATTCCTGCTTAAAATGCTGTGCCTGATGATAGCGGTATCTGCTGAGCAGTTGGAGAACTCGCAGATCAGTGTTACCGAGTGTCTTGAGGTGATGGTGTGCTGCGCCCTGGTGGCGAATGTCAAAAAAATCGGCCGTGTAGCACTGTCAAGTCCGTCAGAAATACCTGGTGGACGAGGCGCAAAATTTTTGCGTAGCAGCATTGCCAAAACCGAAATCGGAGAGAGAGAAATATATATACTATAACCACGAAATTAAAAGATGTCTCCTTCCCTACTTTTTCCGGCCCTTGAACGATAAGCCCTTATGGGTGACCCATGCAAAAAATCCGATGTCGCTGTCTCTCTCTGAAGATGACGATGAAGATTATAGGAGAGATATCTGCAATGGTGAACAACGCACTTCTCGGACGCCATTCTGTCAGTGACCATGTATTCAGTTTTTATTTCGTTAATATCTAATCCGACTTCTTTAGCAGTTTCTATTAGTATTTCAACTTTTTTTATTATGGTTTACATAATTTTATTAAAAGACCCGTTTAGAGTTATTCTCGCCCTGCTTTCTGGTACAGCCCTGACTACGTATTCTCATACTAGACTGAATAGAAGGGTCGATAGCGAATCCCCTTGTTTCAATGCATTGTGGATTTCGAATGACTCTGATAAGCTGGTTCGTTTTTAGTGTCCCTAGTAATATACTAAGACGTGGTACATTTTAGCCCTTATAATCGAGTCGTACACTTTTTTAAATCAATAAATAAATGGTGCACCGTGTCGATCTGTTTTGTCGAAATCCATACTGGTAATCTCCGAGGATTTCTTTTGCAAGTGTCGTGAGTCTTGTAATTAGTACATTCGACAAAATCATATAACATGTACATATTAGAAAAATATCCCTATAATTATTGCAGTTTGTTTTATCACCTTTTTTGCGAATTAAGATTATGATTAAGTTTCTCCATTCCTTAGTCACAATTTCCTTTTTCATATGGTGCATATAAGAATATGAATTATTACACCAAGTCGTCTTCCCCCCTACTAACACAATTCTGTTGGTAATTGGTCTACTCCCGTGGATCTGTTATTTTTCAACTTTTTGATTGCCACGTTGATTTCGTTAATGGTGGGTCGCTCGATGTGGAGTTCAGCAGTATGGATTTCGCTGCAGTCCGAAGCGGTTTGTTGTTTGTGTACATGTAGTACCTCGTCAAAATGGCTTCTTCATCTGCTAGTTATCCTGCAAAATTATTAGATTCACTTGTTCTTCCCTTTGAATATCAGAATTGTTTTGGGATCCTTTCCTTGTTAAATTTATACCTGCATATATTTCGCAAATATTATTTCTGCTACTATTTACTTGTACAGCTGAAACATTCTTATTTGCGCATTTTATATTTCTCTTTCGGAAGACTCATTTGGCTTGTTCCCTTATGCTACGGTAATGTGTAAGCGTCGTTTCGGCAGTGTTATTGAGGCTAAGCATTTTTGCTTGTTGTCTTTTATATTCTGAAAAGATGCGTAATATTGTGCTATTTCAAACGCATTTTTACTGAATCAATGCTATTATTTCTAACGTAGAAAAAAAAAAGAAAAACTAAAAAGAAATATCGAAAAACGGCTAAACATCAAATATACATCAAGAAACAAAAAAAATTACTTTTGAACCGCGTTCCTTTACAGAAACAAAAAAATATGATCCCCAAAACAATAATTTTCTTGTATATTCAGCGTAATGCCGATCCAAGTCCACACACACACACGCACGCACGCACACAAACATCCATTCATCATTTAAGGAACTCAAAGGCTTGGGACTCCTGCCTAAAACAAGAGAGGAGCTTCATGGTTTTTCACCGGATGAGCTTAATGCCCACTTTGCTGGGGTGTCGGTCTCTCAAAGTGAAAGTAACGAAGATCTTGACAGTCTCCTTGCCTCAGCCAGTGACGACGGCTTCGTTTTCAGAGAAATCACCTTCTCTGACGTAGTCCTGGCTGTTTCCCAATTCTCGTCACAGGCTAGAGGTGAGGACGGAATCTCATAAATTGTGGTGGCCAAGGCTCTTTCGTTAGTGGGTCACCATACCGCGAAGACCTTTAATTCCTCCCTCTCAAATGGCATTTTCCCGGGGACTTGGAAGTGAGCTTACCTTGTGCCTTTGAAGAAGAAACCAGTTCCATCTTCGGTTTCCGATTTCCACCCCATTGTGCTGCTAAGCAGAAATGATCGAATTTTTGAGGACAAAAAATATACGTGAGCCGATGCAAACAGGGTTTCGTCAACATCACAGCACTCAGACAGCGCTACCGAAACTCACCGAAGACATCAGAACAGGAATTAATAGCAAAAAGAAATTGTTGACTATTTTATTATTATTTAATTTCAGCAAAGCATTCGACATTATTTCACATTCAAAGCTGCTACGTAAGCTGTTGCGCACGGGTTTCTCCAGGAGCATTCTCCTTTGGCTTAAGTCATAGATTACAGGTCGTAGACAAAAATTCATTACTAATGTAAATGGGGAATCAGATTGGCTAACCACCAATCTCGGCGTCCCACAGGGCTTGATCCTGGGGCCCTTGCTCTTCAGTATATTCATTAAGGACTTAAAAGACGCACTTAACGTACACAACGTCGAACATATACTCTACGCTGACGACCTGCAAACATACACGCAGGTGACCTTGCGGAATCTTCGTGATGTCGAAAGTAGCGCGGGCAGTGTCGAAATGGGCCTCGGCAGCTGATCTGCGACTCAATATCAGCAAGACACAGGCAATCATCTTTGGTTTTAATCATAATATCAAGCAGATCCAGAGCCTTGACTTGCAGGGTATTGAGATGCAGGACGTCCTATTCGTGCCCTTTGTTGACGCAGTCACTACCTACGGTGTGGTAATGGACGGAAGACTTACGTGGAAACCGCAAATAGATGCGGTTAGCAGGAAGGTAAATATGACTCTTTATAGCCTGAAATTCTTCCGTTCATGCACTACTGAGGCACTTCGTAAGCAGTTGGCATGTGCATTGACATTACCTCACCTAGATTACTGCTAAGTAGTTTATCTTGGTGTGTCAGGTAAGCTTCAGACACGACTGCAACGTTTATAAAATTCATGTGTGAGGTATATATGTGGTGTTGGGTGGCAGCGAGGAGAGAGTACTTTATGGGGTTGCTGCTTTATAAAGCGGTTGTTATGCGGCAGCCAACGTATCTTACTGCTCTTTTCGAAAAAAATCAGGCAAGGACTTCAAGTAGGGGGGTGGGGGGGTGTATGAAAGAGCTCTCAGTTCCGGGATCGCGCACTGATAAGAGGCTATATTCTTTTAGGGCTCAAGGTGCACGTCTCTGGAACTTGTACCCTTGCAGTGTAAGGTGTCTGCCATAACTATGTAAGTTTAAAACGGCGTTAGATAGGCACCTTAAAGAATTACACGGCGACAAGACTTCGTAAGTGATTAGTCATAGGCCTGCGGCTCACGTCAAACCGCTTGTGATTGTATTTCGTTAATTTCTATGTAGTCTTAATTTATTTTAAGTGTTAAGTGTGAAGTGTGAAGTGTGAGTGTAATTATTAGCGTGAATGATTATATGAACGAAGGAAGAATGAAAGGGGTTTTATATTCGACGCGATGGATATATGTGCAATATAAATGTGTATGTGTATATATTACTGTTATCTATTTATTTATATGTTATTAAGTTGACGAAACAATATGTGATAGCACTGACTACATTATGATATGTTAGAATATAAATTGACGACCTGTGATAGCGATCCAAAGTTTTAAATTGTAATGACTGATAATGTGATTACAAATTTTAACCAAATGCACATACAGCTGTAAATTTTTGTCATCTATCTATCTATCTATCTATCTATCTATCTATCTATCCACAGACACTCTCACATACACGCACCCACGCACACACGCATGCACGCACGCACGCAAACACCCACAGACACTCACATACACACACGCGCACACACACATACACGCATGCACGCACCCACCCACACAACACACACACACACGCGTACAAACACACACGCACACATACAAATGCGCACACACACACGCAGACACACATACACACACATACACGAGCCCATACACATCCAAACAGACACATCCATAAAGACATTTTCTAAAGATAGTGTATTTTGATTCCGGATGTTTCAAAACATGTTTCTATAATGATTTTAGCTTAACTTTATTTTTACCATCACGAAGCTTCCCCTATGAGAAAGCAAAATGGGCCTTATTCAACCTACAATAGGTTTAAAATAAAGAATTATAACAATGTATTTTAATGTACTTTTTACGCGCAATCCAAATTTATAGAAAAATTTGCGGGTCTTATTTAAAAAAGTAAACTTTGGACTCAAAAGAGGCCCTAAGCCTAAAATCCAAGTTCGTCACGTATTATCCCACTGAAAATAAGAAAAGAATTAACTCTTGAACTACAAAAGAAGTTGTATTTCCGAAATACTGTATATTAGTGATTCCATGTCAAGTGAGTATGTCGAAAAATTTAAATATTACAATTCTCGGTACATCTGTCCTAAATGATGATCAAAGCACAGAAAAAACCGCTACTAATTCATTGGCACGTAGCTTCTTCAAACGTTATAAATTGTTCCAATATGAAATTATTTATTCTGTTTAATTCTGTGGTGAAAAATCAATATGATGCTCTAAGAATTACACTAAATTAATCATAATATTTTTAACATGAAAAAACAGAAAAACTAAAACTCAAAAATCGATAAACAGCTAAAACAACACTATACTATACACTTATTTACTATACATATTTAGAAAATTATCCTTATACACTCGCTTATACATATTAATAGATAAACAGCAATAACTGCTATTAATGTAACATTTACTACTACAATAAAAGTAAATATTCATGTATTGTCACTAGAAAAAATAGCTGGAAAGATAACAAAAGTAGGCATAAAGAGGTTTAATTTGAGACCTGTAACATTAAAGAATATTAATTTCAGCCAAAGTTATTAGCAATTAACGATGATGACTAAAAATGCATGAATATTTGAGGAAATTAAACTGCTTTAATTTCATTGATTTTTTTATGTAGGTTTAGACAACGTTTTTTGCAAAATTATTTTTTTCTTTACTGGACATTCTTCTTCAACTTCTTAATCACCAAAATTATTTCAAAATTTTTCCGTCATATGTTTCTGAGATAGAACGTTTAGGTAGAAAATGACATTTTCGTGTATAACAAAAGAAAGAAATAACCTTATCCAAACTTTCTGGTCAGAAAAGTTAGATAATTTTATGCTCTTTCAAGTGCACTTTTGCTGGATCGATGATATTATTTCTAAGGTATTAAAAGACCCGAAAAACTAAAACTCAAAAATAAAAAAACACGCTAAAAAATAAAAACGAATGTAAGAAAAAAATGTTATTTTGCCGCCTTCCTTTAAAAAAAACAATTAATCGAGCCCTGAAACATTAAGTTTCATCGTTTATATGCAGAATAATGCAGAATGCTGATCCACGTCCATACATACACACAGACACACACATCCATACAGACATTTTTTAAAAGTAGTGTATTTTAATTTCTTAAGTCTTAAAATATGGCTCTAATATGATTTTAGCAAAACTTTCTTTTTTTACTATCATAAAGTTGCCTCTTTGAACTTAAGGTTAAGATCATCAAATTATTTCAGGTCATAGTTCATGATATTTTTTAAATTTAGCTTTTCATTAATCTTTGACTATTTTTCATTCGTCTATATTAAACTTTAGAGAAAAAAATGTAACAACACATTTTTTGAAAATATTGTCAAGAATTAAAAAATGTTATACCCTTATCTTATCTTTGTGGGCACCTTAAATTATGGAATATAAGTAACTTCACTCTGCGATTTAGCGCCCTAATGTTTTGCAAGTTTACAACTCTCAAAAGTTTCCCTTTGATAACACTTTTTAAGCAAGATTTGTTAAAATATGGTACTAACGTTGGTACAATTAATATAGATTTTTTAAATAACAGTATTTTCCACATTTTTGATAATTTTATGGCTTTTATCGAGTGAACTTCGTACTAAGCACATTGCTATACATTTCTAATGGTGGAATGCATAGTAACTACACTACTGGAATTATATGTACATTAAAGAGCCGTACTATATATTTTAGTGCTATATATTTGCCATACAAGTATAATACGTTTTAATTATCCAACTAGCACCATAATCTAACAAATCTTCACGATGCTAGACATAAAAAATTGCGGAGTGCACTACTTGGACCTAGTTATCGGCTACTATACCCATCTAAACATCGCATGCAGCTAATATGTGCATCTAGACACAAAAGCTACGGAGCGCACTACCTAAATCTCGTCCTCGGCCACCATAACCAAGTAGATACCATATACAACTAATATGTGCTTCTAGTCATCAAAAACTATGGAGCTCACTACTTGGTCCTCGCTATCGGTCACCATAATTACCTAGACACCGTCAACAACTAGTATGCACATCTAGACATCAAAAACTACGGAGCGCACTACCTGGACCTCGTCATTGGCCACCATAACTATCTAGATACTGTCTGCAACTAATATATGCATCTAGACATCCAAAACTATGGACCGCACTACTTGGACCTCATCGTCGACCACTATATCCATTTAGACACCATCTGCAACTAGTAGGGGAGAATGGTCCAATATGGCGCACCTAAGAACGATTGAGATATTTACTATGAAAAATGCATTAAAAGTAATTGAATAATGTACGAGTACGATATTAAATATTAATATCCCTGCTATGAATGTTCGATACTTTATTTCCGTTTGAATCATGTAATCATTAAATAATAGCAATTTCTAAAAGGTTAATTTGCTCTGAATTGCCCCATGCATCGTGGAATGTGGCGCACTGATATTTTTTCGATTAGGAATTATTTTAAAAGCTTACTTTTTCGACTATAATCTTATTTTGATAAAATTAAATACATAATTAACTATACTCTTGGTTTTATTTAGCTATTAGTAATAAGTAATGTTTGTAAAATAATAGAATTTGGGGTTTTCATTGAGAGGAAGATATATTTTTTATATTTTAATAGTTTTTATTCTTTATATGCATAGCATGAAATATATAATTGACATATTATTCGCCTTACATTTTTTTAGCACGTACTTAACAAATAAAATTACATTAAGAACACCTTCTAGGCAAGTTTTACATCTTATAAATTACAAAGTAACTTATTTATCTAAATCACAGTTGAGGTAGATTTACTTATGTTGATTTTTTTTCCTTTAACTTTTACGCATTGTATATATTTATATAATATTAGGTACTTTTTAATACTATTTTTTCATTAACAAAGATCACATTTTTCTAAAAACTAAATATTATGTTTTGATATTAAAATCGAATATTTTTCTTCTTTCTTATTTCATTTTTGTTGCGAATCATTCTTCGACTTTCTTTTTACCTCTCATTTATTTTTTCTTATGAGCTTGTTCTTCTTTTTCTGTCGTCCTTTTTAGTCTCACTTCTCTTTTTTGACGAATTTTCTCCATCTTTTCAGCCTTAAGTTTTGCTTTCAGATTCTTCTTTTTAAGCCTTTCTTGAATCTTTTCTATTTTAACTTTTGCTTGCAATTCTTTCTTTACTTGTATCTGTTCTGCGTGCCTGAATATTTCCTATTTCTTTTCTTTTGTCTATTTCCAACATGTGTTTTATTGGAGATGATGTTAGTATTTCTGAATGCTGCTTTACCCTTGTATTTAGTGAGAGTACGTTTAACAAATTCTTTGGTAAAGGACAACTCTTTATTAGATAATTTTTAAATTCCTGCATTAACTCAAGTTTGATATTAATCTCAGCAACTTTATCATCACAATATTGATCGTTGCTCATATGATTATAATTAAGTTGCTCATTGATAATATTCATATTATTCTCGTTACTCTTGTTCATAAGACTGTGACTTTGCATTGTACACATAGGAAAATGTTGAGCTATTGTAGAGATAATAGTTGATTTTTCAGTTAAAGCAGCTTCCTGGATTACTGAAATATATGTGTCTACCAGAACTTCAGTTCGAACCTTGTTATCAACCACAAACTCTGCAAAATTAAAAATATTTGGATCAATGGGACAGATCCCAGTTACCTTAAAGCCATTAAATCCTTTTTCAAACGAGGCAACTCTGTTGTAAGCTTTGCTAAAAAGGTCTGTAATGAAATACATTATATGACTTTATTATGTTTTAAATGTTTTAAATACCATGCTTGAGTTGTAAAAACATGATTTTTATATAAGTCCGTAAAATAGTATTTTACATGCTCAAATGAGTGCGTAAACTCTCATTTTACACATTCTGTAGCAAAATTTTTTTTTAATTTTTCGATTAATTTAGCTAAATTTCTGTAATTCCACGAAAAAATGTGTTATATAGATGAGAATATGTGGTAAAAAATGGTCTTTGAAATACCGCTGTACTTATATTTATTATTTCGATAGCCTGATCCAAAGAGATTTATACTCTCAAAGCTTTTCTCAAATATAAAATATTTTTTTTATGGTCACTATTCAGAAAAAAATTGTGACAATTATATTTCAAGAAAAAACAAATCTTTTTAACAGGAAAAATCCCATTATTTTTTAATGGAATGCAGTGCCGAAAAATCATGTGTACCATTGAAAAGAGCTATTTTTTAAATACACTAGAAGCTGATTTTGCGCGCGCATGGACATTTTTCTTGCTGGGTTATAGTGGGGTTGAATATTTTTATTATAAGGAATATTATATATATATATATAAATTCTTATCATTTTTAATACAATATTACTTACTTCACGTAATCATTGGTACATTTCTTTTGCTTACATGTATTATCAAATCGATCGACTAAAGTATTGCTAGACATTTTCTTGGCCTACTGTAAATTGGTCGAGATCGGCTGAGAAAGAGAGAGATTTTAAGAAACATGTAATTGAAGTTTAATATGAGCTACTTAATATTTCTTTATGTGTTCGTTTATAACTAAAAATATTGAAACACGTATTTTTATTTTTTGGTCAAAAAAGTATCTTCTGTAATTAAGTTGAGCAAACTCCGCAATCCAAAGGATATGAAATCCTTGTCGTTAGTTAAAAACTTATGTGTAGGTACTTGACTACATCTGTGGGTAACATTAAACCAGAGATTAGTAGAGAGATTGCCAATGCAATGTTAAAAAGGTTAGGAAAATTTCAGCGTGGCGCTGTCTGGCGGTTGCCGCCCGTACTATACACATAATTTCAGACAGCGCGATAGAGGGGGAAGCACGCATGAAAAGCGGCGGAGGAGAATGTGTGTACGGCCAGGGGAAGCACGCATGAAAAGCGGCGGAGGAGAATGTGTGTACGGCCAGTGGAAGCTGGCGGGCGCGGCGGCGCCGCGTTTACAATTCTGTTTTGGTTCGCGCCTAATCGAAAGATTTATATATTTCTTTGAGTTTTATATTATTATTACCTTACAAAATGTTATACTAGCATTTATTATTTGTGCAATTTTCCTCTTTCTCAATACGTCGAGCGCTGAGCTTGGGAGATTGGCCGTCGGATGGCGCTCGGCGCACCGCTCTCGGCGACGACTCCCGGCTTGGCGGCCAACTGGCCGCTCGCCGCGTTCAGTCCGACTTCAACCAGCGACACAGCCGGAGCTCCGCCGATCTCACCAGCAGCTCGAGGAGATTCATCTTCGTGTCCCCAACCAGCGGTGTCCATCGGAGTGGCGTTCTGGGAGCGGCGATCGGACGCGCTACAGCCGGTTCCGAATCGACGGTGTCGGGCCGCAAGCAGCAGACCAACGCCAGTGTTCTTCTCAAGTTTGTCCTTGTTCAGGGATTGCCGCGCACCAAAGTTAAAATATTTATTTGTGAGATTATTTCCCATTGATCAACGGCTTGGGTACATGTGAGTCTTATTCTTTTGTCATTAAATAAAGTGTAGTTAAAGTTTACCCAGTGCTTCATTGGACCGCCTCCTCGCCTCACATTACTCCTATTCGACATTAAATTTAACATTATTATTATATTAAGTAGGCTTAGTTTTTGCGATTCTTTAAAGAGCGTAAAAATGTTTGATAAATACTTGCATTATGTTTTAATGCAAAAGATTAGTATGTGTTATATTTTATTGTATGAGATATAATAAAGATTATATTTATAAAATAATTCATCAACAACACGTGTTTAATTATTTACTATCAATGCAATTTTATTTCTTTATTAGTTTTATTGTATTTATTTCATACTTCAAATACGACAGTGAAAGATTCATTATGGCCCAAAAAACTTTTGTGCAAATAATATCAGCTATTATTAATTTTTAAAGTAATATTGTAATTTTACCGTTAACTCATATTGGTTGTCAACAAATGTTTCTGTGTGTGTGTGTATATATATATATATATATATATATATATATATATATATATATATATATATATATATATATATATATATATATATATATATATATATATATATGTATATGTATATATATACACACATATATATATATACAAATTCTAATTTTCTACACTTTGAAGTAATCACCATATACATTAAATAACGACACGTTAACACGTTAATTATTATCTAAACTTATACAAGTGATAAACAGTACACGATGGTATTTAATTATAAAGATGTTCACAATCCTTATCTAACTTTCTGTAGTGTCGCGAACTCCACGTGCTAATTGACAGGACAATAAACAAATGCAAGCTTTTTGAAGCAAGGGAAATGGCGTTTTAACGGTCACATGACGATAACTATACATGACCGTGTAAATTTATGAACAATATATAGTTTTATTTAAATAAAGGAGCTCGATGTCCCCGTCTTCTACCGATTTATGTATCTTGCTTTTATGTACAATATAAAGTGGCTATATGGGTAAATCTCTAGAACCTTTAACCTATGTGTCATAAACTTTAAATTACTTATTTTACATGTTTAAGTAAATTTTAACTGTTACATGCATGCTTACACTGTTGTTTAAGATTTAAATTTATTATTTTTCATATTTTTAAATTTACTTTCTGTCATAAATTAATTATACTTATTAATTAAAAACTTTAATATCATTTTTTGCGTACGTAAAATGCCCGATTTCAAATATATTTTCGGTAATCCTCACTATAAATTACTAATTAAAAATATAAAAAAATTACCTTAACACTTGAAACATATTCAGGAATCAAATTATCTGAATAATAATTACATTTTTTTCATAAAACCGGAATTAAATGGATTTGAATATGGTCATAGATATTTTACATCGTAACGCAAAAAGTAGCTTAATGATATACAATTAAATTACTTTAAAAACTATTTTTAGTACATAGAACATAAAAACACTATTATTTTAAATAAGATGTTGCTTTATTTTTATTCTTAAAATAATCCTAACAGATTTAAAACAATTTTAAATGAGCTGATTTGAAAATGAACGAAAAAATGTTGCGTCTGCAACGCTTGTTTATGTGGTGAATATTAATTAAAATGAATAAAATACGTTATTAAAATGTACTTTTCACATACAATTATTTATGATACCTAAAATCCTTCTATTTATCAGTAAAATTGCAAAAGTACATCTATTTGTCGCGTCCGCAATATTTATCCGCAACGTGCGTTTGTTTGAGGAGTCAGATACACCTTAAAATTTTAAATTAATTGATAATGAGTGATTGTCAAAAAGTTGGTTCTTTTTAAAAGTGTGATTTTCAAAAAAATAAAGCCTTTGAAACCGAAAATAAATATGATGTAATAATATTAATCATATAAATAAAGAAAATTAAATTGGTCGAGATAAAAAAACACTTTTATGTAGTAAAAAAATATTGCAATGTTGAAAGTTTCTTATAACTAATTCTTTTAAATTACTAATTTATAGAGTATAACTTTCATTGAATATTGTTCGATATATATTACTGTACATGAAGTATCTCTTGTTTAGCAGAAATTAAAAATTGCATCGCTTATTACAGAATATGAACGATTGTGATCTACGCTTAAGGGGTAACACCAACCTAAAATTTTCAAAAAATCGATTTCTTTTTTTGGCTTAAACGATACTTTGGACCCTTAAAAATCATATCCAATTGATTTTATACAGAAATAAAATTTGTAAGAGGTCTAATTCTCGATTTTGCCGCAGCGCCTCGGAGCGTGCCGTGACGGCTGAATCAGCCACCACGGCGCGCTCTGATTTATCGACTATGTAGTGCTCCTACCTGTCCAAATTCTATTGCTTATGGTCATTGTGGTTCCTCAGAAGTCCACCAGGGTGTACTAACACTGAATAGAAGTATGTGTACGTGTGTGAACTAGTACAGCTGCCAAGCGACGCCGTGCAGACGCTTTATTTTCTTTCCGTACATTTTCGTTCAATTATAATAACGTGTTTTGTTATTGTAAAAGTTTTAGAATAAACAATATGAGTTTGAGAAAAGTCGTGTATTGTGACAAAAAAACCGGCCAAGGAGGAAGGAGTAGTGCAAAAAGACCGAGAATATTAAACCGACGCCCGCAAAACCGTTACGAGCTGGAGAAGCCAAGCCTGGAGAACGTTAGTACATCGGCTAAAAAATTATCAGATGTAAACTTCGATGATTTTGAAGTAAATGAAGGTTTCGGTTACCGAATTCTGAATTTTGTAGCAGTGTTCTCCGCGATATCGCAAGCTCTTGTATGTATAAAACGCAAATCCGATGTAACGTTCACTGAAACTGGAAAGCGAGGCTTGGGTTTCAAAATTGTGATTTCCTGTAAAAACTGTGATCAGATTACTATTCCTAGTTGTCCATTTATTGAGAAAGGATATGATATTAATCGCAGAATTGTTCTTGCCATGCGATTACTAGGAATAGGATTGAATGGCATTATAAAGTTTTACGCCTTCATGAATCTCCCGCGGCCAAATGGCATTACTGTATCTGGTGATGGTTCGTGGAGGAAGCGTGGTTTTTCATCTTTTTACGGGTTCGTTTCACTTATCGGCTGGTATACTGGCAAAGTAGTCGATGTTTTGGTGAAATCTAAATATTGCAAAGCTTGCGAATTTTGGAAAACCAAAACTGACACCATCGAGTTCAAGGAGTGGAGCCAAACTCACAAAGATGAATGCCAAGCGAACCAGGTTGGCTCCGCAGGAAAGATGGAAGTGGACGCCGTCATCCAAATGTTCCAGCGCTCAGAGTCTTTGCACAATTTGAAGTACGCTAATTACGTGGGCGACGGAGATTCAAAAACCTCCAAAGGAATCATAGATTCTGAGCCCTACGAAAAGTTCACCGTAAAAAAAAGGATGTATCGATCATACGCAGAAGCGGATGGGTTCTCGTCTCCGTAATTTGAAAAAACAAATAAAAGGACTTGCAGGTAAAGGCAAGTTTACTGGCAAGCTCATAGACGAGTTGGCAATTTATTATGGTTTAGCAATTCCTAGGAATCATGATTCTGAGAAGAAAATGCGCAATGAAATCTACGCAACGCTGGACCACAAATTGTCTACTGATAATCAACCGTGAAACGAAAGATGCCCGCGCGGAGAAACTTCATGGTGTTCTTGGCAAAAGACTCAAGCTACTGGAGAAGATTTGGTACATAAACCACCTCTCTCTGAAGAAGTTTATAAAGCGATTTCGCCAATTTATAAAGAGTTAAACAGTGACGATCTACTTATGCGTTGCTTAGGCGGCTTCACACAAAATAGCAACGAAAGTTTCAATGCGACTGTCTGGTCTATGGATCCAAAATCTTTCTCTAGTGGCAAACACGTGCTCGATACCGCAGTATATATTGCTGCAGGTATCTACAATGATGGTGTTTCAAGTGTCATGAAGCTGATGCAACACTTAAGCTTGACAATCGGACCGAACTGCTATAATTTCTGCGTGGAGGCGGACGCGCGTCGCATCAAGTTTTCCGAGAGATCCCTAACAGACGATGCCAGAGAGGCCCGGATGTCCTTAAAATCAGCCAGGAAGGAAGAGGAGGAGTCAGACATTAATGGAGATGGCCAAATATACGGTGCAGGCATCGCAAATTAGAGGTATACAAAAATTTCAAGGATTTAAATGCTCCGAAAACTTTAAACGCGTTTTTCTCGCGTTGCATGGATCGACTTGCAATTTTTACAGTAGCTTCACAAGTCTATTCTCCATCGACGTACGTAGCCGTTTTTTGATATTTTGAAAATTGCTTGTTTTATTAACAATTTACTACTCTTTTTTTAGTCGAAAATTTATACGTTTTGTTCAAAAGTGCACAGTATCTACAAAAATTGGAATAAAAAAAAACGACGAATTTTTATTTTTTGGTCAAACAAGTATCTTCTGTAATTAAGTTGAGCAAACTCCGCAATCCAAAGGATATGAAATCCTTGTCGTTAGTTAAAACCTTATGTGTAGGTACTTGACTACATCTGTGGGTAACATTAAACCAGAGATTAGTAGAGAGATTGCCAATGCAATGTTAAAAAGGTGAGGAAAATTTCAGCGTGGCGCTGTCTGGCGGTTGCCGCCCGTACTATACTAGAGGGGGAGCACGCATGAAAAGCGGCGGAGGAGAATGTGTGTACGGCCAGTGGAAGCTGGAAGAAAATTTTTGGTTTTTTGTTCCAGCTCTCACGGTTTTCGAGGAATTGGTGTGCCCGCGGAGCACCTTCAAAAAAATCTTTTTCCGCAGATCTGCTGTAGCGCCGCCATTTTGTACAAAAATCATAATAAAATTTTTTTTTTTCATACATCAATATGTTTTAATTTGCAAAATTAGGCCTTTTTTTCGGCCTCTAGAGTGGTGTTATCCCTTAAATAGGTTAAAATGTTGTTTATTTACCTATTTGTCGTATTCGATGCTACCGCCTTAGATTGTTTTAGTACATTTAACGTAAACATAGGAAGGACAAGACATTTGTGCCGTACATATTTTGTTAGTAGTTTATTTATTTAAATGCACCAGATGTATGTGAAATTATGAAAGAAGTAATTCCTCTGTCTTTTTAAGCGACAAATTCGATTTAAATATTTATTTTTTAAACTGAATGCTCCGTTAAAGAATTTTTTGCTAGACAGACAAGACATATAATAAAGGTACGGTAGAAGAAGTGCAACATTAACTAATTATTTGTATAAAACAATACTAATAAATAAGTATATGTGAACTTTTTTTACAAAATGTATATAAGAGTTATAAGAAGGAATAGGTTGCATTTTAATTTGTAAGTATTTTAATACAACTTTCTTTGAATAAAGCTCTTAGGACGGATAAGACATCAAAACTAGGGGACACATTTATAAACAGAATACACGCATTAAAAGGTAGCGCATCATTTTTGGATAAAACTAAGACTTATATTAATCCTCTGTATAATTTTTTTTTGGTTAAAATTTACTGTATTACTAAATTTCTTGGTATATTCGGATGAAATTAAGGCTTGGGACAAGGGACGGACAAGACATTTTGCACAGTTTTTGATTTTTTACTCAGCATAGAAAATACTTGATATTCTGAAAAATTTGCAGATTCTTGCTTACGATAGTCCGGTTGTAGAACTATTTTTTTGAGAATCATATAATGCCGTGTTACCTTGTAAAACAGGAGTGACAAGAATTGTTCAACTTTTTGACAAACACCCTAATACATTTTACGGTAAAACTAAGGCACTTATCATATATTACCTGATTTTTTCGCTAAATTTAAACATTTTATCAGAATATAACTAAAAAAATTTAAAAAATTTTTTTGAATGTCGTTAGGTCCAATTGATTGGCTATAATGAAAACCTCTATATTTCTTATTATGAATTGACGCTTTCAAGGTTTTATTATGTTCAAAATACGTGTAGTTAGGGTATGGGTGTGGGACTTTGTATATAAAAATTATTGACCAAAGTTATAGTCAATTTAAGCCATATTTCATAATAAAATTTTTAAACAACGAAGAATTTTTGCTTAGATAGACTATAACTCTGGTTAATAATTTTGAAATACAAATTCCCACACCCATGCCCTAGCTACACGTATTTTGAACATAATAAAACCTTGAAAGCGTCAATTCGATAACATTGGCTCTCTAAACCTTGCGGTAGCCGAAGAAATATAGAGGTTTTCTACATTTTTTTAAAAAATGTATAGGTATATTTTGTTAAACTGTTCAAATTTACCGAAAAAATCAGGTAATATATGATAAGTGTCTTAGTTTTACCGTAAAATGTATTATCAATTAATTTAAAACATGGCCTCTATGTATACTAAATTGGTTCTTTTTCGTCGATAATACATTTTTAAGCGAGCTAAATATTTAAAATTTATACGTTACTACACAAAGCCTCTCAGCTTTTATGTTTATGTAAAATAATATATGATCACACAATAGACCAAACCATTTTTTAGATAGAATTGTATATGTGCCATGGTAAAAACTGAATTTTTTCCATGCATCACGTTTTTAAAAATTGTGTATTACACGTGTTAGTTTGGTATATCAAGGGGCACATAAATGCGTCATGGATCAGTTACTTTGTTTTTTAATCAATCATAAATAATTATCAAAAATAAATATTAAATTCCGAATTTTTAGAATTCCGAGACACATTTTTAAAATGTCATAACTTTTTGTTCAAAATGAGGCATAGAAATGAGAGTAAACTCAGATCTGTAGTTTAGATTTTATTAACTTAAGGGGTCCTCTGGTGATTTTATCAAAAATTTTAAAAAAGACTTCATTTTTAGGATTTGGTTAAAAATTGAAAATTTTCTGCCGATTTGGATTACTTGTGGGGTATATAAAATCTAAATAATGAAATTTGTTTAAATGAAATCTGACTTATATTTCTTAGCTTTTATCATTTAATTTTAGTGAAAATTTTGGATAGGAGGAAAAAATAAGAACTATAAAAACCTTACGAAAGGAGTCGTAAAATCAAGAAATGTCTGTGAAAGTCGGTTAATTAAACTATAATTTTACGAAAACTGTTCCAAACATTTTCATTTTATATATATTTTCAATAAGTATAGCCGGTATTAGATGAGGTATTAAACTATGGATATTCGCTTTATCTAAGTTGGCTACTCTAACTTAGCCCTACTCTTTCCTATTAATATATGTGATCACTGATTACTGATGATAAAATTAATATATTTACAATTTACATACATGTATATTAGAAAAGCACTTCTTTCCGTAATGCTAAAAAATTCATGATTGATCATAACTAATTCCATATAACAAACAACCAATACGTTCAGGCGTGTACCATCACAGATATGTCACATTAGTGCAGTGCATGATTTATATCAAAATAGTCCTTGTGGACTTTTTCTCTAATAATTTAAATGTTTTGATGCAAATAAAATTTGTTTATGTGCAAAATATGTACTGGATTAGTAAAAAACACTGCTTAAATCTTATTTGATGCTGACAAATATCACGAAATTTAAGAAAATTTGATTAAGCAATAGCAAAGAAGATAGACCGTAATAGAAGCGCAAAGCCTTATGGGTAACTGAGGCACCCCAAGGGATAGTAAGCACCCCGACCACGCGCAGCGCGACAGTCGATTTCCAAATGTTTTCAAGCGTTATGTAGGTAACAGAGTATCTCTCGGCCGATAACATATCGGCAATATCGATAAAAGTGTGTATTTAAAAAATGTACATTAGAAACATGTCAGTTATCGTTTGCAATACTCAAAAGATATGTAAAAAACCTAAAAACATATAGTAAAACAAATTATACTTAAAACTCCGAACCTTATCTACAAATGGGGGAGCAATTTATATATTAGATCTATTATTCATCATTCGTCGGCAGCGATGGTCCTGTGGATAACGTATCTGACTGCTGATTTTTTGATGCGGGTTTAAATCCGTCCTTATGTTTTCTTTTTTTATTTATCGATATTGCCGGTATGTTATTGGCCGAGCGTTATCCTGTTCCCTACATGACGTTTGGAAATATTTGGAAATCGACTGTCGCGCGGCGCGTGATCGGGGTGCTTATTAGCCCTTGGGGTGTCTCACTTTCTTTCCCAGCTTTGCGCTTCTATTCAGATCTATCTTCTTTGGCAATAGTGCTCTCACTTTGATATGTAAGCCATATAGTAATGTCTGCTTTCCTCTATACGTTCCCAAATTCGTCCGACAAAAGTTATGAAAAATAAAGCCTAGTACCCGTTATTTGTTCCAATGGGCCCCTGCCATAGAGTTATAAGGTATTTAACTCCTATTATGCGTAATTTTAGTAAAAATATTTACCTCTTCTTCTGACAATAACTTTGCAAATTTTTATAATTAAAATTTTACCCAAAAAATAATAATAAGCGGTGCAAAGAGCTTTAGTTTGATCTCGATTTCATATAAAAATATTAATCTGATCAAAAGTTATTAACAATTAAAGATGGTGACTAAAATTACATGAATATTCAAAAACATTTCAAATTTAAAATTTAATTTTTTAACTCTTTTAAATTTTTTTTCCTTTTTATGCAATTTTAGTCACCATATTTGATTGTTAATAACTTTTGTTCAGATTAATATTTTTGTACGAAACTAAACTCAAATTAAATCTTTTTTTCCCTACTTTTATTGTCTTTTGGAAATGGTCAGAAGAAGAGGTATCTTTTTTTATTAAAAGAACGCATATATGGAATAAAATACGTCGTATCTCGACAGCAAGGGCCCATTGGAACAAATTAAGGAGGCTAGGCCTCATTATTGGGTTACAATAAAGCACCCATCAAAGCTATATGCACTCTCGTTATGAGTGAAATAATATTTAACCAAAACAACGTATTGCACCTTCCTATCCGAAAACTTTAAACGCTTATTTCTTGAAATGATGACACCATATACACATTTCAAAGATCTTGAATACTTTATCTATTAAAATTAATATCATCTACCTAATTAACTTCAAATTTTGGAACAATATAATCCAGAGAACTACATCGAAGTTTTACGATCTATTGAGTGGCTTCGCCATTATCTTAAAGCTGGATATTTTAAAATAATATCACACCTTTACGTAATAAAGTTTCTGTTTTTAAAGTGGCTCCGTCAATTTTTCAAAATCCATCATTAACAAAAAATAAAAATGCCACTGAAAGTGTGCATTTTATACATTCTATTAAAATTTTGGTTGGGAGAGAAAAAAATGATTGAAATTGAAACTCTTAACATGGGCTCTTACGGCGAAATATGCATTTATGACTATAACTGCATGAAACTCCATGATTTTTTTATTAAACCACCGGGCATGTTATCTTTTTAATTATAGATTCCGATTGTTTAATAAAAATACCCGATTGCCCGTAAATATAAAAAATATTTAATAAATAAGTAAAATTAGTGTATTTATGTATGCATATATATGCGTATTGTTATTATTTCTAATAAATTATAACATATATTTAGGTTAGTAAGTCTGACAATTGATATTGAATCATTTTTATTTAAATTGCGTTAGATATTAGAAAAAGTAAATTATGTACCCCTACGGGGGCCCGCGTAGATACGGAACTACGCGACGGAGCTACCTTAATTACGACTCATTATTTATTATTCATTTAGTAACAATTATGTTTGAAAATTAAAATTTTTTAATCCACTTTAGAAAGAGTGTCATTAAGAGCTGTTTTCAGTTCCAAAGGTAACAAATTATTTTTTAGATAACCGTTTAAATTATAATATTAATTAAAAACAAATTATAAAGAAATATTAAAAATTTTAAATTAGTTTTTCTCACTACAAGTATGCCATGTAACATGTATAATAATAATGTAGGTGTTTTCTAGCGTCGTGAAAAATAAAATTAACAATAACTGACTTCTTACCTTTGGGGCCGAAAACAGCTCTTATGGACCCTCCTTCATTGCGATAAAAAATATATACAATGTGTTGAGAATATTTTTCTATGCTCATATATATATATATGTATATATAGGCTAGCATGAATGCTGTGTATGAGAGAGACAGCTCGGGCGCATGCTCTATCTCTCTAGCGGAGCGTCGCTTCGTGCTGATCTACGCACGCACCAGCAGTGAGCCACGAGAGCGTGCACTGTTAGCCTCGTACGTTAGAGCGGTCGCTTATATCGAATTTCAGAAATCGGAGTAATCTTACCTTAGTTTGTACCTATATATATATGTTACTAAAAATAAACCTAGCAGTCACTCATCATACCTATTTGCTACACATTCACTCTTCCTGTCATCCACTGAATAAAATTTAACAGGGTATGAGCCCAGTTGTCGCACAGTGACAAAAGTGAATAGCAAAATAGGGCGCGAATGAAAAAGTATTGGTACGGAGGTAAAGTGCGTCAAGTGTATTTCAGCAAAAATTCACGCGAGACAAGGTGTGAGATGGCAGGTGAAATCACCGCACGCAACTTAATAAAGTTCAATGGAAAGAACTTTCAACACTGGAAATTGCAGATGACCACTGCCTTAGTCGCAAATGAGTTGCTCGGGCATGTAAATGGCGAGGAGGCCGCGCCGGAGAACTTGCAAGACGCTGTAGGCAAAAGCTGGGTAAAAGAAGATGCTAAGGCCATGTACTTGATATCTGCTGCAATGGATCCGGAGCAAATGAACAACCTGTTGGTATGTGCCACTGCGAAGCAGATGTGGGATACTCTCAGTTTGATACACGAACAGAAATCGGAGTCTCATAAGCTACTCATGAGTCAAAGATTTGACGAGTATCGCATGAATCCCACCGACACAGTGGTTCAACATATTTCAAAGGTACAAAATTTGGCTAGACAACTTATTGACATTGGCGAAAACATTCCGGATTTAGTAGTCATGTCAAAAATTCTCGCGTGTTTACCATTGAAATATTGACATTTTCGAACTTCCTGAGGAACAATGGAAGCGTCGCGGCAGAAAATTGAGCTTCTACAGGCGCGCTTGATAGAAGAAGAAGAGTATTTGAATGTGGAAGAAGAAGAAGCAACGGCCTTAGCAGTAACAACAAGGAAGGTGACACCAGGTGGCTCCAATCATACGAAGAAGAAAAATAACAATTTTCGCAAGTCGAAAAACAATGTCGAGTGCTACATGTGTTCTGAGAAAGGTCACTATGCAAGAGAGTGTCCGAAGAGAAAACACAAACACTCAAATCAACAGAGCGGGTCGGCAAGCAATTGCGCGCTGTTTGCTTCGAGTAAGGGAGCAACAAGTCACGAGCAAGGTGACATCGCGCCGAAAGCTTGTATTTGGGAGCCAACGCTTGAGCAGAAGCAAGTGCTGCTGAATGCCGACCAAGACGATGTCTGGTTTACCGACAGTGGGGCATCAGCGCACATTACCTTTCGAAGAGAATGGTTCGTTAGTTACCGTCAGAGGAGTGGTGGAAGCACCGTTGTGCTTGGCGATGATCGGGAGTGCGCAGTAGTCGGTGAGGGTTCTGTACAAGTGGAGAGGCTCATAGATGGCGAGTGGGTCGAAGCACAGATCCACAATGTGCTATATGTACCAGATATGAGTAAAATTTATACTCTGTAGGTCAGGGTACGTCACGAGGATTGGAGCTGCGCTTCAAAGGTGACGCTGTAGTGTTCTTGAATGAAGAGGAAGTAATTGCTGTCGGAGTCAAGCAAACTAACCTCATCTATAGGATGTTTGTGAGAGCAGTAAACAAGACTGAATGACAAGAAGCAAATGCGGCAGTAGCAGATCTAAGGACCTGGCATGAGAGGCTGGGTCATTTGAGCATTCAGTCACTCAAGGACTTACTGTCGAAAAATGTGATCGATGGAGTCAATGTAAAGGGTGCTGAGAATTTCTTCTGCGAAAGCTGTCAACTTGGAAAATCGCACAAACTTCCATTCAAGAATGAAGTTGAGAGGCATTCGGTTCCAGGTGAGATGATACACAGCGATGTGGGTGGACCAATCTACACATCACTAGAAGGAGCAAGATTTTATGTAACATTCATAGATGATGCTACTGGATATCGGTATGTTTATTTATTGAAGCATAAAGCTGATGTGGCTGATCGGTTTATTGTTTTTGTGAAATTTATACGTAACAAGTTTGGTCGTCCTATGAGGTTTTTGAGGAGTGATAATGGGAGAGAGTACGTCAACAAGAGAATGACAACGTACCTGGAGTCTCTTGGTATTACTCACCAGCTCACAGCTCCATACACTCCTGAACAGAATGGCAAGGCAGAACGAGAGAACCGGACTATAGTATAGTGTGCAAGAACTCTACTCAACTCCACAAGTTTACCTGATTCACTGTGGGCGGAAGCAGTGAATACTGCAGTATATCTATTGAACAGAGTATTATTACCTGTAAGGAATAAAAACAAAACCTCATACGAGTTATGGATGGGAAAGAAGCCGGAGTTGGAGCATCTCAGAAAATTCGGATCTGATGCGTTCAAGCTAGTTTCCAAAGTGCTAACTACTAAGTTTGACAGTAAATTCACAAAACTGAGGTTAGTTGGTTACGAGAAGGAGTCCAAGAACTACAGACTCTACTGTTCGGAGTCAAAGAAAGTCTCGGTGGCCAGGCATGTCAGATTCAACGAGTACAGTGAGCAGGAGAACTCATGGAAAGACAGAGTGAATGATGACGATCCATTATTCTTTCTAGTAGGTCCACAGCAAGCTGCTGGTGTAGATGAAGAGAAGGAGCTTGCCGCTGCTGATTCTGATGGAGAGGAAGTGGGCCAAGTTCACCCAGTCAACGAGGAGGGTGTACTAGCACCTGTTCCGCCAGGTGTTCAAAGGTTACCATCGCTACCTGCACCTGGAGTTCTGAGGGACACGTCTTCAATAAGACCTCCTGCAAGGTACGATGTAAACTTTGTTTCTTACACAGTACCAGATAGTTTTACAGAAGCCGTCAGTGGGCCTGATACTGAGAATTGGCAGAAGGCTATCGACAAGGAGCTTGAAGCTCATAAAAGAAATGGTACATGGACCATTGTGCCTCGAACAGCTGACACGAGGACACTAGACTCTAAATGGGACTTTAAAGTGAGTCAAAACACCGATGAGGGTCCAAGCTTCATCAGAAGTTATTAAACTTATACTAGCTGAATCGAGAAATGAATATTTTATCACTGTTGGTGATGCCAGTCATTTTGTAGGACTTCAAATTTATAGAAACAGGAGTGTGAAAAGTATGTGTATAAATCAGTCGCTATATACTGAACAAATTCTGTTGAAGTTTGGAATGAGTAATATTAATTCTGTCAGTGTGCCAGCTGATCTAAATGTTAATCTGCATGCGGCAGATCCTGAGTGCAAGAATGACTGTCGCGAACCGTATCGAGAAGCAGTAGGCTCTCTTATGTTTTTAGCTATAGTGTCTAGGCCTGATATAGCTTACGCTGTAAATATATTAAGTAGGTTTCTAAACAATCATGATTCTAATCATTGGATGGCTGTAAAAAGAGTGTTTGCGTATTTGAATGAAACAACTGATGTAGGCATTGCATATAGTTGGAATGAGAATGGTGTGATCCATTTGGTTATTCTGATGCTGATTTTGCCAGTGATATAGACACTAGAAGATCAGTGACGGGATATGTATTTTGTATGGGTAATGGTCCTGTGACATGGAGCTCACAGCGACAAAAATTAGTTACTCTCAGCACAACGGAGGCTGAGTACGTTGTTGCAGCTACTACTGCGAAAGAGATCTGTTGGCTGAGAAAACTAGTAAGTGGAATCGGTTGTCAATGTGATTTGAGTACAATTTTGTTTGTAGATAATCAAAGTGCAATAAAATTAGCTAAAAATCCACAATATCATAAAAGAACTAAACACATTGATATAAGATTCCGTTTTCTTAGAGAGAAGTGTGAAAGCGGAGAGCTCGAAGTAAAATATGTTCCTTCAGATAATCAGAAAGCTGATATCTTTACCAAAGCTTTACCTAGATATAAATTCATGCCATTGTGCGCTAGTCTGAATCTAGTTAGCTTAGCAATATTTTTCGAAGTATGATGTATGTACGACAAATCATAATGAGCGTATAAAAACGGCGGAAGTGTTGAGAATGTTTTTCTATGCTCATATATATATATATATATGTATATATAGGCTAGCATGAATGTTGTGTATGAGAGAGACAGCTCGGGCGCATGCTCTATCTCTCTCTAGCGGAGCGTCGCTTCGTGCTGATTTGCGCAGGCACCAGCAGTGAGCCACGAGAGCGTGCACTGTTAACCTCGTGCGTTAGAGCGGTCGCTTATATCGAATTTCAGAAATCGGAGTAATCTTACTTTAGTTTGTACCTATATATATGTTATTAAAAATAAATCTAGCAGTCACTCATCATATCTATTTGCTACACATTCACTCTCCCTGTCATCCACAGAATAAAATTTAACACAATGAAATGAGGTGTATTTTTTAAGAGTATAATTTTCTAATACAGCTTTCTATGTAGGATGGTTAAAAATGATGGTTAAGACATTAATAAAATTTTATATTTTAATGATTTTCTTAAGAAAAAATTGTATATACATATATCATAATATATTTAGAAACTGAATAACGCTTTGTATTTACTCTTGCCCTCGTCTTTCATAGTCATTGAATAATTTTTGTTTTTAAAGTTGTATTTAAATACAGCCGAGTCGCCGGGACTGAGAAGGCTCCGGACCAAAATTCTGGGGTACTGCAATGTGCATTTAGTATAGGAGCGTTTCAGTCCCCGAGACTTCCCCGTGCATGAGAGTATTGCAGTTCCCACGTAATTTCAGTCCCCGGGTTCTCAGTTCCCACGACTCGACTGTATGTATGTAACTGGAGCTAACCATTAAATTGAAATAAATTATGCAAAAATGTTGAGTGCGAATGTAAAGCACGACATCATTATTGGATTTTTTAAAACTTTCTGTAATATTGTAATGTTATTACAGTTGTTTTATCGAACTATTTAATATGTAGGAAGGCTTTATAATATTTCCCAATTCCAGACTTCTAGTATTTATTTATAGAATTTTGAATACTTTGAAAATGCAAAATGATATACATATTACTGTTTGATAATAAATTTATATCCGGGGCTAACTTTAACAGATTGTGATAGATAGAGGCTCCAAAACGAAAACGATACATAACCCCATATTGGAGAATAATTCCATGTTATTCAACTCACTAATTTTGAACATCATTCAAAATAAAATCTTAATAATTGAAACGTGTGCACAGTATTTCATAGCGTAGTATTTTTTTTGTGCGGAAACCAAATTTGTAACTTGTTTAATTTTTTAAATATTGAGTTGAAACAATTACGCTTTTCATCAAGAACTAACAAATTTAGAAAGTTATAAATTTGATTACCGTATAAGATATTTGCTTTACAATATTCTCTATACATCAATTATTGTTAAAATTATATTCCAGCCGTAGTCAAAATTAGCGAGCTGGATACTACTTATCCGCCAAACCCGCAATTCTTGGTATATTTTGATAAAAATAATAAAACTTCTAGAAAGCAGAATATTTTAATATAAAAAGAAATACGAAATCGCAGCATCCTATTTAAAATACGCAATAACACGTTTTTCCCGAGATATATCTGGAACTAAATTTAGATAAAAAGAAATAAAATTAAAAAATGGACATATTACTAAATTTACATAATCATTTAGCTATAATCATATACTTATTACTGTGAACTATAAAGTAGATTTTCTAAAAATTGTCAAATATAAAATGCATATAAAAATCTACATATTAGCCTTATTTACTCCCAATCCATAACCTTTGAGTTTGTTGATAAGACAATCAGAATCAGATTGCAGAATTTTTCGAGGTTATGTACGGTTATAAACAAACATCGAAAGTCCCTTAGTTGTTAGATCTTAACGTCGGGAATACAGCTCTGCTGGTCCGCTAATAGCAGGCTGAGAAGTAAGTCCAAAACCTCTTTAGTCGTGAATATAGCTCTGATTCTGCTCCACTAGCAGGCCTAGAAATACGTCTAACAATACTTTAGGCCTCCATGTCGATATTAATCGCCATGGTTCTTTTATAAATGGATTTTAAAAAAATACTTTATTACAACTTGTTTCTGAAAAAACCTGAAAAATAGTACTCAGGATCGTAATAGTACGTGACTTAAATCAAAATAACGTCTAACTTAGGTAAAAAAATATTTTTTTTAAAATGCCAGAATTATTTTATTTTTAGATTGCATTTTTTTTATTTTATTTTTACTTTTTATGATGTCTACAACATCGTAAATAAAGATAGCATATTAGCCCAGCTTAATTATCTTTTATATATTTTTTATTTGATTAATGAGAAAATCGCCTTATTAAAGGGGTAAGCAGAATTATGAATAGATAATTTTTCAACCTAATTTTCGGATGGAATAGACGAACTTTGAATAGAATTGCCATAAAATTGATAAAGCCGATGTAATTTATTCCAAGTTACTCAATATATTTTCAAATATAAAAAGTATAACACAAAATTATGAATAAAAACAGTATTCTATGCAAATAAAGTTCTATTTTGAATTCTCATTTTGAAAATCTCTGCATATATGCATATTAAATTTATTTGTCAAAATTACAGCCCGTAAATAATTTTTTTCTTGAAAATTAAATAATTTTACATATCGATAGAATAGACAAATTAACGAATTTTGTTACAATTCTGCAATTATATTAATAGTAACATTCCCAAAGGACTTCTGTTACTAATTGTCATACATTTTTACATTAATTACATATATTTTCGACACATAATAAAAATACGTGACAAACTTTTTAAAATTGCTTTATTTTTATCTAACATAATGTTTGAAAAAGATTTTTTGTTGTTCATATTTTCAAATAGGCCATTCAAAGATAATTTTATGTTAAAAAATACTTCAAATGATTTCTTATCAAACAGTCGATAAATTTACATTATAGTACAGCATTAAACAACGAATAATCAATAGGAGACTTATAATTCAGTTTTCTAACGATATGATATATTTCTTTTATACTGAAAAGAATATCTTATAATTGCTACAACAATAGACTATGGGTTATAGTAAAGAATATAATATATAGTACTTTACAAATTTTATCTGGGGAAATCGATGGAGTGGACAATTTGGCCATTCTAATGCATTATTTTCGTATGAATTGACGTTATCTAGACATTGCTGGAGTTAAATATGTTGAAGGATCTTAAGAACTGTAATGCAAGATTTTTTGAAATTTATCTAATGCAAAATATATGATATAATTGATGAAGAACGAAATTGGACGTTATTTTCAGAAATGCCCATATAAGTTGTTTATAAATATATTAAAATATAAGTTTTAAAAGAGTACATTAACACGTGTGTGTTGCGTGTGTTCGTTAGTGGATTCCATTCGTCGCTAGGCCGAAACCAGGCGAGATGTGCGTAAAGGTGGAGAAATGATCGAAGGTGGATTGAAATGATCGGGTAAGTTTAGTGACTAATATATTAATACAGATTAGTTCGAAAGAGAGATCGCGAGTGTAAGTAAAGTGTGGTCTCAGAGAAGGTTGGCGTCTCGACTAGTAGTGGTCCTCCCCGTGCGTGGTCACTGAGTCCTGACTACTGATAGTCGTCTCGTAGTTGAGTGGAAAAACGCTCATGAGGGGGCGTCGTACACTGGGCCCTATAGACATTTGTTGTTTCAAAATTCTCTACAGACCATGGTTTTTGACCAATCACAATAATTTTTTTTTTTAAATTGAAGTTTATTAAAATTCTAAAAGACCTATAAGGCCAGATTTTTTAAAAAATGTTATAATAATTAATTAAAAATCTAAGTTAAACAATAAACCCATAAACCTTAAGGCATGAATGGCCATAAGCAAATGGACGACTAACAATTTTTTTTGGAAATTCACTACTCCAAGGTGGGCAAATTGCAATTATAGAAAATTAAAAGAAAAAGTGTCTATAGACATTTGTTGTTTCAAAATTCTCTACAGTCCATGGTTTTCAACCAAACACAATAATTTTTTTTTAAATTTAAGTTTATTAAAATTCTAAAAGATCCATAAGGCCAGATTTTTAAAAAAATGTTATAATAATTAATTAAAAATCTAAGTTAAGCAATAAACCCATAAACTTAAGGCATTAATGGCCATAAGCAAATGGGCGACTACTGAAGGAAGCTATATATATTTGTAAGTGGTTCTTGGGGTCCCTGAGTATGAATCTGGCATTAGTTTTGCAAAATTAATTTGTTTAAATAATTTGTTTAAACAATTTATTGCAAAATTATCTTTTTATTCAAAACGACTTTGGTTATAGTAATTATGCCCGTAAAATTCAAAACTAAAGTCGTTTTGAATAAAAACATAATTTTGCAATAAATTGTTTAAACAAATTGTTTAAACAAATTAATTTTGCAAAACTAATGCCAGATTCATAATCAGCGACCCCAAAAACCACTTACAAATATATATAGCTTCCTTCAGTAGTCGCCCATTTGCTTATGGCCATTCATGCCTTAAGTTTATGGGTTTAATTATTATAACATTTTTTTAAAAATCTGGCCTTATGGATCTTTTAGAATTTTAATAAACTTCAATTTAAAAAAAAAATTATTGTGATTGGTCAAAAACCATGGTCTGTAGAGAATTTTGAAACAACAAATGTCTATAGGGCCCAGTGTGCGTCGGTGCTCCCTTTTATAATGTATGCGCAGGCTGCCCACTCTCTCCCCCGCTATTCGGGGCTCGAGAGTCGCGGACTTCGCCGGTGTGTTGCTATGGACGCGGAAATTGGTGGTCAGCGATTTAGAATACGTCCAAGGTCACAGGTCAATGATCTACCTCTACCACCCCCCCCCCCCAAATACCCTACGCGCGCATACTTAGAAAAAAACAGAAAATTTTGGTTAAAAATAAACGAACTTTCCATCTAATGCGTGCCATGACTCGATTAGTTTGTTTCCTCAAGAAAAGAATGGCTTCAAATCTACTTCTCCTTCGATCTCCCTGGCTGATGAATACCTGTAAGAGATTCTTATGTAATGCTTTTTCCTTCTTTTATCGTTGTTGTACGCGTGCTGATATGCAGCCTGGCATACGCGCCTATATTATTTTGATAATGCTATATTATATTTATTTGTCCCTACGATAATAAAACATATCTTTCTATGTTATTGATTTAAAGGATATATATTTTGCATTATATTGGTTGATTCGTTAATGTTTGCGATTAAATATATAATTATTTATGCTAATACTCTAGAAATGAATTATACATTTACGCATATGTATATCAGTGCATTCACAGTAGCGAGCGAACGAGGCAATTTTTTGATTGCATCTCGGACCCACGGGTATCGCAAGTGTAACTCGGAAGTTACATCCGCGCACTAGCATTGGCACTGGCATTGGACGAGTATATCGAAAATTTGCTTGCATCCGAGGGGCCATCGTGAACGCACGCAAAAATCCAGATACATGCAGAGACTCGCGATACCAGTGGGCTGAAGTAGATGCGAGTAGTTTACTCGCACGCGCATGAACAGTTAAATCTGTTCAAAAGTTTTTTAAAATCACCCGTGTTCCCCTGATTACCCTTGAACACAGGTGAACTCGACTCTGTCAAGGCCAATAGTCGCTCGTGATCCGAGTGCTGCCGAGGACACGAAAAATTAACGCGAGTTTGCTTGCCTCTTCGTGTTGCAAGCGCAGTGCCCGAAATTAGCCAAGGCAGACTGTTGTACCGACATGTATCATGGTCGCCCTCGCGCAACTCTTGCGCGTAGGCCTCTAGCCCGAGAGTGACCTCGGATCCCCTTGGGTGCTCGTGTTTCGCTCGGGTACGAGGGGAACACTAGCGGTCCGCTAGCGTACGAGGGAACTCTAGCGGTCCGCTCGCAATTTTGTCCAGAATCAAATGAGGTTATGTTGATCAAAATTCAAAGTAAATAAATATTCACTGGGCACTGCAGGACTTCACTAAAGGAAAATCTGCTGCTGTTTATCAAATAAGTCATCTTTTACCTGCTTATTTATTTATAATTAGGTAATCTTAATTTCTTAATGTCATTGACTTTTTGTTATTGTCGAGAAATTTATACCTTTGAAAAATGCAGATTACCTTAGATTTATTGATTGTCAAAACTATTGAGCAGTTGCTTTGTTTTAAATATTAAATATTGTTTTTAGTATTTCCGAAGGCTCAAAAGTATTTTACACAGAGACGATGTTCCTGATACTTGTGGATTTGTTCAACTCTGCTTTTTATAGTTGTAAGTAAATTATGTAGCATAGTATTACCTATGCATTAGGACACGCAGAATTAAAGTTTTTATAAATTCCTAATTATGAAGGCAGAACCATGATTTATATTTTAGTAGCTATAAAAATTCTTTATGGTTTGGATGGTGTAACAGAGTAAGAAATTAGTCAAATAGTAGGCAAAATAAACAGATATTTACATTTCTTTTAAAATTATTGATTTTTAAATGCTAGATATATAAAACAAAAAACCCAAGTTACCCTCGTAATTTCTAAAATAATCTCAAGATTCATGTATAATACGATAAACATATATGCTTTTCAGATTTTTTATATTTTAATCATTTGACTTTACGTTCATGCTAAATATAACTGCATTTAACTTACAGTATTGCATGGGTTATCAAGTCATGACTGTAATGTATATATAATAATACATTTGCATGTGCAGCCACATACTTTGAAAGGTAAGTGTACATTTTATCTTATAATTTTATATACGTACACACATTTACTTATAACATCTGGATATAATGGTATACTAATAGACATTAAATTTACAGGGTTTACTTACTTCACAAAACCTTTAAAACTAAAATCAAGCATGGAGAGATTGGAACACAAATAGATTTTAATTGACCTCAGCCTTTCAATCCTAATGAAAATGAAATTGGTATAGTATCTTGACCTTGCTTAAGAACAATGTACACTTAGCTCTGAAGCACTGCCGTCAAAATTTCCGGCAAAATACTATGCTACATATTTTACTTACAACTATAAAAAGCAGAGTTACTTGTGGATTTTGAACAAATCCACAAGTATCAGGAACATCGTCTCTGTGTAAAATACTTTTGAGCCTTCAGAAATACTAAAAACAATTTTTAATATTTAAAACAAAGCAACTGCTCAATAGTTTTGACAATCAATAAATCTAAGGTAATCTGCATTTTTCAAAGGTATAAATTTCTTGACAATAACAAAAAGTCAATGACATTAAATATATTGCTCTCATAAAGAAATTAAGATTACCTAATTATAAATAAACAGGTAAAAGATGACTTATTTGATAAACAGCAGCAGATTTTCCTTTAGTGAAGTCCTGCAGTGCCCAGTGAATATTTATTTACTTTGAATTTTGATCTACATAACCTCATTTGATTCTGGACAAAATTGCGATCGGCCCGCCAGTAAGGAAAATTTCAAAAGAAATTCGGAACGAACCCATGGCCAACCTCGCGTCATGAGCATTCCTCGCACGCACAAGCGATTCCCATGCGCCCTAGCGGATCGCTCGAGTTCCTCTAGGGTATACTATACTATACTAGCGTACCGCGCGCGGAATAGCGGACCGCTAGCGTTCCCTCGTACCCGAGCGAAATACGAGTACCCAAGGGGACCCGAAGCAGCCCGAGGTCACTCTCGGGCTAGAGGACTACGCGCAAGAGTTGCGCGAGGGCGGCCATGATACATGTCGGTACAACAGTCTGCCTTAGCTACTTTCGGGCACTGCGCTTGCAACACGAGGAGGCAAGCAAACTCGCGTTAATTTTTCGTGTCCTCGGCAGCACTCGGATCGCGAGCAACTATTGGCCTTGACAGAGGCTAGTTCACCTGTGTTCAAGGGTAATCAGGGGAACACGGGTGATTTTAAAAAACTTTTAAACAGACTTAACTGTTCATGCGCGTGCGAGTAAACTACTCGCATCTACTTCAGCCCACTGGTATCGCGAGTCTCTGCATGTATCTGGATGTTTGCGTGCGTTCACGATGGCCCCTCGGATGCAAGCAAATTTTCAATATTGAGACAACTGAACTTTGTACTTGGAGACAAGAATTTGTTACTTAAAGAGTTACTGGTTATTGAAAAAAGTAAAGAGAATAAAGTCAACACAACAGTGTCTTTTGCGGAAATACTAACACTGACAATCTTAATATAGTAAATTATATTACAGAAATAATAAATAAGGACCATAACATGCATGCGAAAGGAATAATAATAAAAAATGAATACGAAGTAATTATGAGCTGCGTTGATGAAAAGAGTGTCAATATTACTGAAGAAGTACTCAATGAAAATTTTTCCGAATACTGCATGATTGAAAAAGAACAAATGCTCAACCCTAAAATTAAAGTGGTTGGCATCGACAGCACTTTCAACATGAGTTTAACAGAAATTGAACAAGATGTTAATGAAAGAAATTTCAAAAACTACAACACAAAATGTCAAGCAGTGCATATGTATACAAATAAAAAAACAAATTTAAATAGTGTTATTCTTGAAGTACCAGCTGTTATTCACAAGCAAATTATGGAAAATAGCAAAAGTATTTACGTAGATTATCAAACATGTAGAGTTTTTGACATTATAAACACCAAACCATGTAAAAAATGTGCTGGTTTCGGTCATAAAAGCAAAAAGTGCAGGAAGAATACTATCTGCTTAATATGTGCTGGTGATCATGATATAGTGCAATGTGATAGTGTAGATAACCTCAAATATGCAAACTGTGTATTCAGTAATTTTAAATACAAAACAAAATACAATTGTAACCATTCAGCAACAGATAGTGAGAACTGTGATATTTAAAAAAATAAAATAAAAAAATATATAGCAAGTGTTGATTATTTAATAAAACCAAAAACCGCCTCCCGAGAATCGTCCTTCCAGTGTTCGACGGACGTCGACAGAGCTGGGAGTCATTCAGAGACTTGTTCCGCTCGCTGATCCATGAAGATGTATCTCTCACTGAGGTCGACAAGCTATATTACCTGAAGACCCATGTGCAAGGTGAGGCAAAGACCTCACTAGATAATGTACAAGTGACTGGACCAAATTACGCCATCGCCTGGTCAATTTTGGAATCCCGTTATGATCATCATCACCTGTTGGTCCAAGACCACCTAAACGCCTCGAAGCATCTTCGATCATTGAAAGAGGAATCCTCGGAAGGCCTGCAGACTCTGATCGACGAATTAGGACGACATCGAGACCAGTTGCAGACTCTTGGCCGACCGGTGACTAGCTGGGACGACTGGTTCATTTCATTTGCTTCGGACGCTCTAGACCCAGCCGCTAGACGGGACTGGGAGGAGGAGCTGGAGAACCTCGACCGGGTCGCGGAAGGTGAGCAGAGACGTACACCTAGCTTTGCCATGCTGACCACCATCCTCCAACGCCAATGTCGCACATTGAAACTGCTGGAAACTGGTCGCCAGGCAAAAGCCGCGACTAGCCTCGGAAAGGGGATCGCTCCCTCATTCTCAGGGGCTCGTCAAAATCGAACTCTTGCAGCTGCTACAGTCAACTCTTTTCGCTGCGGCACATGCAGAGGCCTTCATTACATGGGACACTGCAACCAGTTCAAGAGACTCAATACAGCTGAGAGCAGGAACTTTGTTATGAAAGAGCAGTTTTGCTTCAATTGCCTACGGAACGGCCACTCCGCTAGAAACTGTCCGTCTCCAACGCAGTGCCAACTCTGCGGTGCCCGCCATCACACCCTGATCCATGAGGGACCTCACAAGCGATCCGCGGCGCCCGTTGATTCCGGGATCCCAGCCAAGATGTCGAGGGATGCCACTGTCATGCTCGCTGCTGCCACGTCATTGGACAATGAGGCTCCCTCGCCACCATCGTCTTGACTAAGCCTGCTCCCCACGGCAATGGTCGAATTGGGACATAGAGGGAAGGCACGAGCGAGGATAAGAGCACTGCTCGATCTATGCTCCGAATCTACGTTGGTCACTCTACGTCTGGCTCGCCGATTCGGACGAGATTTGAAGAGAGTCAAGGCTCCACCTCCCTCTCAGGATCGAAGCTCACGGGCTCCAGCGCATCCGAGTGAAGACGCCCTCTCGCCGTCCGAGCATTGAGGTGGCCAGGCTGTGCGAAGGACTGACGCTAGCAGATCCCGATTTTATAACGCCGCGTGGGGTCGACATGATTATAGAAGCCAACGTCTACGGCGCACTGATGCTCCCTGGTGTGGATCACCGTGGCAGCCTCCTGATCCAGAAAACGGTTTTCGGCTGGATAATCACAGGTACACTCGAGGACGAATCTCCGAGATCCATCACCTCGGCCTGTACCACGGTCCCTGAGCCTCAAGAGGAATTCTGGCATGAACAGCTCATTGAACTAATGCAGAGATTCTGGTCGCTGGAAGAAGTCCCTGAAGTCATAAGACGATCACCGACCGACATGGACTGTGAGCGCATCTACGCGACCAAACACACTCGCGACTCGAATGGACGTTACCTAGTTCCTCTGCCCATCAAGGTGGCCAAAACCTGCTTGGCTCAAGTCTGGGACAAGCTCGCAGAGCTCTCTCCACGATCCATCGCAGAATGAAACAGGACAACGCATTCCGAGATGAATATGAGCAGTTCATGGAAAACTATCAACGGTCAGGCCACATGCGGCCACTTACTCAACAGGAAATGAACCAGTCCTCCCAGAACATCAACTATCTTCCTCATCACGGAATCTGGCAGCGGAGTAACGATGGACGGAAGCTCCGCGTCGTCTTCAATGCCTCTTGTCCGACGTCATCTGGCAAAAGCCTTAACGATACGCTTTATTCAGGTCCAAAACTGCAGAACGACCTCGCCTCTGTTATTACGCGGTGGAGGAGATGGCGAATAGCGTTCTGCGCAGATATCAAAATGATGTTTCGGCAAATTTTGGTCAATGCAGAAGACACACGCCTACAAGGGATTCTCTGGAGTCGATCAGAGAAGGTACCAGCAACACACTTTTTGCTCCTCACGGTCACCTACGGTGAGACTTGTGCTCCCTACTTGGCCTTGCGGACACTCCACCAGCTTTGCGACGATGAGGGCGCCTTGCGAGGCGGCCGCTCGTTGTCGTCGAGATCAGCTTATCCAACTGCTCAAGGCGGGCGGCTTCGAACTGAAGAAATGGGTGTCAAATACACCCAGCCTACTGGAAGATATATCCGTGGAGAGTCGACTGCACCCCAGCTGGTTACAACTGGCCACAGAAGGCCCCGTCAATGAATTGGGTATCGCCTGGGACCCGATCTCCGACTGTTTCCGGTTTGTTCCACCTTCTATCGATGACGTACCTCAACTCACGAAGCGCATCGTTCTCACCGAACTCGCTCGGCTGTTCGACCCCGCGGGTTGGCTATCTCCCGTCGTGATTGTTGCAAAGATGCTTCTGCAAGATCTCTGGCGAGCAAAGTTAGACTGGGATGAGAGCCTACCTGCCTCGATGGATCGCAACTGGCGCAGCTTTCGCACAAGCTTGAACGACATCACCGCCTTGACTCTACCAAGATGGTTTCGCTGGATTCCGGTCCGCAGCGTCCAACTTCATGCCTTTGCTGACGCGAGCCGTCGGGCAATGGCAGCTGTCGTCTACACAAGTGTCCAACTATCTGAAGGCTCAGCCAGTGTCACCATCGTCTCGGCCAAAACGAAGCTAACACCCATCAAAGGCTTGACGCCCCCCAAGCGGCCGACTCACCGGATGACAATTCCTCGGTTGGAACTCCGGGCAGCATTGCTGGCCGCTCGATTGCTAACCTCGGTGGCTCAAAGTTTAGACGTCTCGCTGTCCAATTGCTGCATTTGGAGCGATTCACGAGTGGTCCTGCACTGGCTGCACTCCACCGAACCTGTCGGAAATGACCTTGTAGATAACTACATCAGTCATATCCATGAGACGTTCCTCCAAGGAGTCTGGAACTATGTACCGTCCAGCCATAATCCAGCCGACATAGCAACCAGGGGCACGAGACCAGCTCAGCTTTGTCGAAATCAGCTCTGGTGGGCGGGCCCAGCCTGGTTGACGGAATCGCCATCCGCCTGGCGCCAACATTCGTCGAAAAATCCCGCTGCTTCGGAATGCCCACCTGAGGCCCCCTCACGAACATTGAATTGTCTCTTTACCCAGACAGCGGAGCCCTCATTCATCGAGCAGTTCTCTTCCCTCACGAGGCTGCTCAGAACCGTCAGCCGATGTCGACGCCTCCTTCGATCCAGGACAGAAATGAGGGACATGCCAGCACCACTTGCACCAGTGAGGGCTGACGAGCTCCAAGATGCCTTTCTCTCCACCGACCGGCTCAGTCAACAGCGGGTCTACGCTCTGGAGATTGAGGAGCTCCGTAGAGACAGGCCAGTCTCCACAAGAAGCGCCCTCCGGAGGCTCGATCCCTTCCTTGACGAAGCCGGGATTTTGCGTGTCGGAGGCAGACTAAGACACTCTCTTTTGTCGTACGAGGACAAACATCCTCCGATATTGGATGGGAGCAGCCACCTGGCAAAACTGATCATTGACTGGGCTCATCAGCGGGCGTTGCATGGTGGTGTTCGACTGACAATCTCGTACACCATGCGACGAGCATGGATCATAGGAGGTGAGATGAAGATTAAATCGCACCTTCGCAAGTGTGTAGTATGCACTCGCTTGACGGCCCGTCCCATGAGCCAGGTTATGGCGTCTCTACCTCCAACTCGGGTTGTCCCGTCCTGGCCCTTCAGTCGCAGCGGCGTCGACTATGCTGGCCCCTTTCAAGTGCTCAGATCTAAAGGTCGTGGGATCGTTTCATCAAAGGGGTACGTGGCAGTCTTTGTCTGCCTGAGCACCAAGGCTATCCATTTAGAGTTCGTCGGGGATCTAACCACGGCCAGCTTGCTCGGAGCATTAGCTCGCTTTTCGGGGCGTCGTGGCAAGCCCTGCGAAATTTGGAGCGATAATGCGACGAATTTCCGCGGCGCTGATCTTGAACTCCGCCGTTTACTCCATGAAGCCGAACTTGACTGGAAACTTGTCACTGGCACCTTGGCGACGGAAGGGATAGATTTGCGATTAATCCCGCCCTCGGCTCCTCATTTCGGGGGCCTGTGGGAAGCTGGCGTCAAGTCAATGAAAAATCATCTGCGCCGAATTGCCGGTACGCGACGACTCACATACGAGGAATTCTCTACCTTGTTGGTGGAGATCGAAATGGTCCTCAACTGCCGACCCTTGGCCCCACTCTCTGGTGATGCCGATGATCTAGATGCTCTGACACCAGCCCACTTTCTTGTTGGTGGCCCTCTTGTCTCGCATCCGCGGCCCAGCACAGCCGAAACCAACCTTGACTACCTGACCCATTGGGCACTGGTCAGAGGAATGCGCGACCACTTCTGGCACATATGGAGCCGTGAATATCTCAACACTTTGCAGCAGAGAAGCAAGTGGACACGACCTCGAGACAACCTCACAATGGGAGACCTGGTTCTGATTACGGACTCAGCTCTCCTCAAACCTAATGGACGATGGCCTCTCGGCCGCGTTATCCGCGTCTATCCAGGCCAAGATGGCTTCATTCGAGTCGTGCAGGTAAAAACTGCAGACAGCGACTTCACCCGGCCCGTGACCAGGCTCTTGCGCCTCCCCGTGACATCTCCAGCAACAAGTGCGAGCTGAACGCCCGACCTGGATCGGCTGAGACGGTGAACCACGGCTGGCGGCGACTTCAATTTTCATCGTTACAGGAACGAGGCGGGCGGCTTTGTGCAATTTTCCTCTTTCTCAATACGTCGAGCGCTGAGCCTGGGAGGTTGGCCGTCGGATGGCGCTCGGCGCGCCGCTCTCGGAGCGCTTCCCGGCTTGGCAGCCGACTAGTCGCTCGCCGCGGTCTGTCCGACTTCCACCAGCGACACAGCCGGAGCCCCGCCGCTCTCACCAGCAGCTCGAGGAGATTCAGCTTCGTGTCCCGAACCAGCGGCGTTCTTGGAGCGGCGATCGGACGCGCTACGCCAGTGTTCTTCTCAAGGTTGTCCTCGTTCAGGGCTTGCCGCGCAACAACGTTAGAACATTTACTTGTGAAATTTGGGTACCTGTGAGTCTTCTTCTTTTGTCATTAAATAAAGTGTCGTTAAAGTTTACCCAGTGTTTCATTGGACAGCCTCCTCGCCTCTAATTATTCCCATTCGACATTAAATTTAACAAAGGCTATTATGAAATCATGTCAAAAGAAAGAATTTTTATATAATCTATGGCAAATGGATCGTGATAATGAATATTTAAAAAGTGAGTACAAAAATTATGCGAAAATCTTAGACAACGTAATTTTAGATGCAAAAATTAAATACGAACAAAGTCTACTCCAAAACAACTTAAGCAATCCAAAAAAATTATGGAAAATTATAAACTCAAAAGTAGGAAAAAAAGTAAAATCAAATGATATTATAGATTATATATAGGTCAATAATGTTAAGATTTAAAATAAAGTGAATATAGCTAATACTATGAATTGTGAAATTGGTCAAAAATTTAGTGAAAAGATAGACAAACCAATAGAAACAGAATTAATACAACCAAAGGAACGAAAATTCAATGTTTATAAATCTAACAAGTGCATATGAGGTGACAAGTATAATAAATTCTATAAAATTGAAAAGCGGAGGTGTTGATAAAATAAAAGCTAAAGCACTCAAAGTAATTTGTAAACATATTGCTGAAACATTGTGTCATATAATTAACTTATGTATAGAGCAAGCTATTTGGCCAAATGCACTGAAAAAAAGCCGAAATAGTACCTGTATACAAATCCGGTGATTAACATAATGCCACTAACTACAGATCGATTTCGTTTATATCTAATATAGCAAAAGTTTTCGAGAAAATAATTTATAATAGAATATACGAATTTATAAAAAAACACAATATAATTACAGATCAACAATTGGATTTTATGAAAAAGGTAGGTACTAAAGACGCATTAAATTACGTAACTAATGTTTTATATAATAATCTAGATCACAGTAAACCTACTATAATAACTTTTTTGGATTTAGTGAAAGCATTTGATACTGTTGATCATGAAATATTGTTAAATAAACTTTATTGTATAGGAATTAGAGGTTAGGCGTTGGATTTACTGGCAAATTATCTTAATGATAGATATCAAAGAGTCAAAATTAATGATAATGAATGTAATTACATGAAAATTACTTTTTATTATCTACATTAATGATCTCTTGATACAAATCCCTCCTAATGCAATATCGGCTTATGCATATGACACTGCAATTGTAACTAGTGATGATACCTGGGAAAAAGCTCAGGATAGTATGGATAGATAATTATGTATAATCGATAAGTATCTAGCTAAGAACAAATTATCTTTAAATGTTGAAAAGACGGTGTATACATATATAACTTTTGGCAACAATGGTTATAGTGTTCCAAATCAAATAGATATTAAGATCAAAGATAAAAAAATAGACAGAGTTGAGAATTGTAAATATCTAGGAATGATATTTGATTACAACCTCAGATGGAATAAGCATATACAATATATTATCAAGAAAACTTGATATTTGATATATATTTTTTATAAAGTTTCCAAGACAATGTCAACCGAAACATTGAGGCTGATATATTATGCTTATTTCCACAGTATCATAAGTTATGGTATAATAGCGTGGGGTGGAGCGTTCAATAACAATTTAAATCTACTGCGAAATTTGCAAAAAAGAATTCTAAGAATTGTTCATAAAAATAATTTTATAAGTCAGGATTATTCCATGAATCTAGAACAATTATTTACTTATGAAGCACTAAGATATCATTACACAAACCTCAAAAATCAATTCATTAAATCTAGCAGTATTACAAGAGAAAAACATTTAATAATACCTAAATATACCAAAATAATTAGCACTAAAAATAGTTATATGAAAGCCTTAGCAACATACAACAAGCTACCGAGTGATAAAAAAATATTAGATATGAATATATATTCAAATAAGAATAAGCTAAAAAATTGGATAAAAACAGATATATAATATAAATTGTTATAATATGAATAAGTCAGTTAAATATTGATATAAGCACCGTTAAAAAGTAAAAAAAAATGTATTACGATAATAATTTTTAGTATTAAGTTAGTTAATTTCAGTATTTTAGTATATAAGTTTTATTTTATATTTTAATTTTGTATATGCCGGATCGCGTACAGATGCCTAGTGCATCTCTGCGATATTCAGAATGTAATTTATACATTATTGTATTTTTTTACTTACTATTATTACTATTATTTTATTGTAAATTTATGTAAGGTAAACTGGTTTCCAATAAATAAATGTATATCTTATACACTAGGGTTCTACCTTATCCATAGCATGAGCTGGCGTGGATATAAGCTTGAAACTTTAGAGGTCGTGGGTTCAATTCCCAACATGGGTATATATATATATATATATATATATATATATATATATATATATATATATATATATATATCTATTTTTTTGCGTTTATTATTTTAGGCGTTTAGCATTGCTTTCCAGTTTAGCTGAGGCATTTCTTTTTTGTTTTTACAATTATTTGAGAATCTGAAGTTTACGTGGGTATTCTTTTGAGGCTGATTACGATATTTAGAAATAGTACATCGTTTATTTATTTTTAACTTATATATGTATACCGGTACTTACGAATGTTTTTCTTTCAAATCTGATGATGATATGCGGTATAAGGTGAGGTTTCGTTTTTATTATAGTAGTTGCCATAACATATAGCTAAGAAATATTAATACATTTCTTGAGTAATTTCTATAATCTATAAGAAGTACCGAGTATTAACTGCATTTATTTATAAATGTAATTACCTAACAGTATATTTATTTAATAAAAATGCTTTATCTCTCAATGAAATTATGGTTTTATTACAGTAATCGTCATGAAGTATTCAATAGCTGTAGTGTAGACATTTTTATTTTACAGCGTATCGTGTATATATAAATATAAATATATATATACTTAAAAAGATTTTTTTTATATGTTAGCTAACGCTATAGGCATTGCTCAGTTACGTTATCTTCTCAATATTAATTAATATAAGGATAGACCCGTTAATTATTATAGTTCTAATTAACTTATACGTATCGATATAATGAAAAAGGTTAGTTTGATGATATACGACCTTTTTCATTATATCGATACGTATAAGTTAATTAGAACTATAACTATAATATAAATTCTAAACATTTTTTTTACTTTATATTTTGAAATAAATATAAATATAAAATAATAATAATAATACGAGGGTAGTTCAATAAGTCTTTAGAATAAAGTATAAAAACAATTTTTTTTGGGTAAATTTTTTTTTATTTTTCAACATAATCTCCTTGGAGCTCTATACACTTGGTCAATCGCTTTTTAAGTTTTTTTAATCCTTCAGAAAAGTGCGTTTTCGGAAGTTCCTCAAAATAAGCACTTACAGAGGCAATGACGTCTTCGTTGTCCGTAAATCTCTGTCCACCAAGCCATTTTTTCAAGTTTGGAAATAAGAAAAAGTCACTGGCGGCTAAATCTGATGAATACGGTGGGTGTTCGACCAATTCGAATTTTAGTTCTTCAATTTTAGCCATTGAAACGAAGCATGTGTGAACTCGGGCGTTGTCGTGATGAAAGAGAATTTTTTTTCTCGCCAAATGTGGTCGTTTTTTTTTTAATTTCTTCTTTCAGCTGCTCTAATAATGATGCATAATACTCACCAGTAATTGTTTTACCCTTTTCCAAGTAGTCAATAAGTATAATTCCACGTGCATCCCAAAAAACTGTAGCCATAACCTTACCAGCTGACTTTACGGTCTTTGCCTTCTTTGGAGCTGGTTCGCCTGTGGAAATCCACTGTTTGGATTGTTCCTTTGTCTCAGGAGTGTAGTGGTGTATCCATGTTTCATCCACAGTCACAAATCGACGAAAAAATTCCTCAGGATTCCGACTTATGCGCGCCAAAAGAGCCTCAGAGGCGACCACTCTATTGCGTTTATTCTCAGCTGAGAGCAAACGCGGCACCCATCTTGCCGATAGCTTTTTCATGCCTAATTTTTCATGTAGAATTGAAACAACTGCACCTATAGATATCCTTGTGGCCTCAGCTAACTCACGCACTTTTAATCTTCTATCCTTCAACACCATATCGTGGATTTTATTGATGATTTCGGGAGTAGTTGCTTCTACGGGCCTTCCTGAACGTGGTTCGTCACTTATTGATGTACGACCACGCTTAAATTCATTTACCCAGTTATAAACCGTTGCTAAGGCAGGGGCAGATGTGCCATGAACTGAGTCCAATTCATTTTTTATCTCATATGGAGTTAAACCCTTTAAATGAAAATGTTTAATTACCGCTCTGAACTCGTTTTTTTCCATTTTTCTTAACAAGCAAATTTTTTTTTTCAATTGGTTATAAAAACACGTAAACTCAGAAGATGTGGACTGTGACTGCACCATATATCTAGTCGGGAGTGGTGCTGACTGAAAACAGATGATTTGGAGCGATTCGCGCGCCATCTGTTGGTCATTCTAAAGACTTATTGAACTATCCTCGTAATAATAATAATATCCCTAGTGTGAGAAATCTATTAAATCCTATTCACCAATACAAAAATTGTATAATACATCCTATTCACAAATAGATCATTTCATATTTGGAAAAGGGAATTAATAGGATTTAATAGATTTCTCTCATTAGGGATTATATGTAATACATAATATTTTATATATATATTTTTTTAATGAAACACATTTTAAACAATTTTCTTGTTAACGATACGGTATTTTTACATTAACTATGAATTGTTATAATATTTCACTTTCACTTACAAGAAGAGTTCACGAAGCCTGAGTCACGGATTTAATGATACTTTGGGGATCGATTTTTGGTACCTCAAAATGATGGAAAAGCTCGATTAATCTGACCCAAAGTTATTAACGATTGAAGATGATGACTAAACAGGTATGAATATTTGTATAAATTAAACGTATGTAGACAAAATAACGTATATTCGGAATAAAATATCTTATATCTCGAATACAAAGGCCCATTAGAACAAACTGAGGGTGCTAGGCTTCATTTTTAGATACCAAGAAGCACCTCCTAAAACCTCATAAAAA
Organism: Gastracanthus pulcherrimus; assembly: GCA_949152435.1. Lineage (NCBI taxonomy): Eukaryota > Metazoa > Arthropoda > Insecta > Hymenoptera > Pteromalidae > Gastracanthus > Gastracanthus pulcherrimus. Next base: position 86,224,933 of record OX424574.1, read on the forward strand.
TCCGAGTTACGCAGGGTTGGTTTTCTCCTTGGCAGTGCACTCCCCTTGTTAGCCTATTAAAAAATAACAAGTTTTATTTGAAATGTTTGAAAGGATATTCTGTGCAAGTTTCAGCTAAATCCATCATACCTGTGTGCACCAGCTACTTTTTAAAGATTAAAATTACTTATTGATAAATTAAGGTTTTTGCAAATAAAACTATTTTTCTTCATAATATCTGGAACACATAAATAATTTTATTTATTGTACTAATTAATTTATATTTATATTGCTAAATATAATCAATGATTTCTGAAAGTCAAAGTGATGGAAAAAGAATAGAAAAAAGGGAACTTGGTATATTGGAATATCACTATGCTTTAGCATACTTATGTGTGTTAACTGTAGTTCTACACAACTGCATGTTTGTACAAAAATGAATTTGTACAAAATTGACTTACTAAGAAATGTACCAAAAACATAAACTGAAATGCGAGTATAGAAAAGAATGGGGAACTATATGCGTCAGCCCGAAATTCTCTTATGCCCTTTATGTCAAGTGTTTTAGTCGTACTAGAGCATCTAGCTAGAGCAGTCGCACACTGCTGATGTTATTCCTTCCTTTGCAAGTATGAATAAACGAAAGTTATTTTATTTGCAATATACATTGTGTTTTATCATTTATTTAACAGCCATTTCCAATAGGTTATGGCTGAGATACGTGGTTCAATAATTGTGATTTCTAGTGTGTAAAAATAACTGTTTATATTGAAAATCTCGATCGTTGTGTTCATTGTGACAGTACATTTTAGTGCACATTGAAATAAGACTTTAATCGAGAAGAATAAGTGAAAAACGTGTGAAATAGTACATTATATAACAAGGGCAAAAAGTCGAATATTTTTCCAGCGGGTGAGTTTACTGCCCGAGCGAGCGAAGCGAGGGTAGTGTCAGCCGAGGGAAAAATCGACTTTTTTCTCGAGTTACATATAGTACTTTATGTCCATCTCAACTGTGGCCACTTTTTGATTTGGAAAGCGGGACTAATGGACTGACGTAGAATGTTTGAAAACGTGGTCGGTGCGCGGTGTGGACGAATATTCTAATAAATTTGGTATAAAATGTCTATGCTTTAATTGTATTGGGTAAAACATTACTTATATTGTTAAAAGACAATCAAAAATCAGGATTATAGATAGAACTTGATGAAATAAAGGAATTTGGGTTAGTTTCTAGTGAAGTCACTTTTTTCCCGCAAATGCGTGAAAAAAGTAAATTTTCTCCCCTAATCCTATTTGCGGGGAAAACGTGTTATTTTGGTCTCGCTTTTCAGGGAAAAAGGTGTCCATTTTCGCTGAGATGGGCATAAAGATTATTTATTAAACTTATTATACAGTTTTATTTCTGAGTAAAAGTATGATGCCCCTTTGCAAAATCATATTGGTTATTGCATGCAAATAATATGTACATGATTTGCATTGAAAATACAGCAGTAAATATTTTAAGCTATGATCTGAAAATAAAAAATTACTTTGATATCTGTATGAAGTACTAGTTATATATCAATTGATTAAGTTAATTATGATTACAGAATTAATAATAATAAAAAGTACCACAGTTTACTTGTTTATTAATTAATTCTATAGTAGTTTGAAAAACTGAAACAGAATATATAAATTTTTGTTTATTAAATTAGAAAAGCATTGTAATAAAAGTCATTAGTATAATAAAAGTGACTATGAATATGTAAATAAAAGATTAACAATAATTATAATTTATGGAAATAATAATGGTTGTATTAAAACTGAAAACAGCCAAACTAATAATAAAATATCAAAGTGTATTGATATAATGTATATTTTTCTATAATCTATATGAGAAACAGTTTAAAAGGAATAAATTTCAATAAGTAATAATATTGGAATAAACTTTGATAAAACTGTTATTAACAGTTATGTTTACAACACTGAGACTTTGAATTTGGTTTTGACTTACTAAGAAATGTCCAAAGGTATAAACTGAAATGCGAGTATAGAAAATATTGGGGAACTATAAGCGTCAGCCCCGAAATTCTCTTATGCCCTTTATGTCAAGTGTTTTAATCCTACTAGAGCATCAAGCGTGAGCAATCGCACATTTCTGACGTTATTCCTTCCTTTGCGAGTTTGAATAAACAAAAGTTATTTTATTTGAAATATACATTGTATTTTATAATTTATTTAACACCCATTTCCAATATGGTGAGACTAGAAAACCGAGATATAAAGTGAATTTACGCCGGAAAAACACAAAATCGTTTAAAATGTATTCAGGAAAAAACGATTTTGTATACATCAGAAAACTTTTTAACTTATAATTCGTCTATATTATCAAGTAAGTGATGCACTCACTTATTATGCAATACATTTTTTTTTAATTTTTGCTAAAAAATCACGACTGTCCCAACTTAAGGTGAGTTTAGACTAATTTTTTCAAAATCGTTAAACATCCGGAATTTTATTTAAAAATTTTAATATGTTATTAGTAACCAAAAAAGAGAAATATATATCCATTTTGGGCAATTTTTACATTCCTAATCCTAAGTCATTGAACAAAATGCACTTTTTTGCAGTCAAAATAAAGGTTAATTGAAATAGTTCCTTGCGTATTTAAGTTTGACAATATCAACCTAATAAATTTTCACTAACTTTAGAACCCGTAACAAACAAAAATTATTTATTATAACTTTGTATCATAAAAAGCTTGAAAAAAATATACCTGTATTTTAAATAAATATATGACAAAAAATACCATGTTTTTGTATACATATTTAATCGGCAAAAATTTCTATGTACGCAATTTCTGAAAAAAATAGTAACTTCTTTAAAAATAGTCCTTGCAGGAATATTTACTGGGAGTTACAGCTAGATCCACCGACTCTAAATGAGCGAGGAATTTTTGGAAGTTAGAAAAATAAGTTTCGAGAAAAACGCATCTAAATATTCAGTTCTACATTAGAAGCAATGTTAATTATTTTCTTTAAATGGTTATAAATTTGTAAATTATGAAATTTTTTTTCTACTAGGTCCCAAAATATTCTTACAAATATAGAGCTTCAAAAATTGTTAAAATTTTTTTTCAATTTTTTTGACAAAAATCGTTGTAGACCCACCTTAAGAGGAGTCCATATCTATTGTCCTTGTCTAATCGCGTTTTTGCTATTTATTCAAATTGTAGTTTGTTAATTGAAGAACTAACAGTTGGCCCCAATTGGTATTAAAGTAAAAAATATTTTGAGACCTTAAAAAGTACTAAACTATTAAAAGACTCTTAAAAAGACTACCTTGAACATTCACGGTCAAAATTAATGTTTCAGGGCTGAATGATTTAGTTGTTTTGAAAGAAAAGGGGCTGTAAATAATATTTGTTGTTTTTCGATGTTTTTTGTCTTTTTAGCTGATTTACAATTTTTTAGTTTTTCGGGTTTTTTGGTATGTTTGAAATAATACCATCAATTCATTTTTTATGCATTTGAAAGGGCATAAAATTACCTATCTTATCCGACCTGAAATTTGAAATACGCTACTTTCTTTTTTCTGTTATCCACGAAAATGTGTTATGTTTAAACGGTGGTATCTGGAAAACATAAAATTTTTTAAATAGTTTTTGAAAAAATGTGTAGTGATTAGGAATATGGATAAGAATATTTTGTAAAACTTTAAAGCCTTTACCATTTTCCATTTTCGAGAAAAAAATAATTTTGTAAAAAAATCGTCTTTCGCGAATGATAACTTGAGTAAAAAGTCATTATTCCTTCCTAAAATTTTCAGGAAGGTGACTTTTTACTACCTCTTGAGACTGTTAGAATCATAAATTATAACGACCTTTACATTCCGAGTTATTTGAGGTTATTTCTTTTTTAATTTTTCTTCATCGTTTACCTATTGTGAGAAATCTATTAAATCCTATTAATTCCTTTTCCAAATATGAAAAGATCCTATTTGTGAATAGGATGTATATGCAATTATTGTATTGGTGAATAGGATTTAATAGATTTCTCACACTAGGATTATATTTCGAGAACAACGCGGTAATTTTTTACAAACCAGGACTGAATTTTTTCGTTTTCTTTATAAAGATTCTGAATAGAAAATAAATCTTGAAATTCATCGATCCATTTTTGTTTTACACTGATTTCTTTATTTTACGATATTCTGAAATCGATAAGGTAAATTATTTCTGTATTTTAGAAATAATATGATTGTTAATTCTTTCTTTCGTTGCATTTAATGGCCATGTATCCCCTCATTTGGGACTACGATATGTCACAATGCATATGTGTTTTTGCACGTTACTTTTGTATTTTATATACTTGTTTGTTGTGTTGTGCGGTGTCGGTTAAGCGAAACCCATCATCTGCTTCCAAGCGTCTCAGACACGTTTGAGAAGGCTATATGGGCGCATAGGTCCTACAACAAAGAAAAATTTCTCAAGAATTTTCACCGGGAATCAAACCCTCGACCGCTTGAGCGTCTTGTATTGGTAGGCAAGCGTCTTATCCACGGAGCCAAGGGGGTCTCTGTAATCGCTTCATTTGCATTTGAAAGAGTATAAAATTATTATAAACGGTGATATTTCTGTTTTTTTATAACTTTTCCATTAATATTTTGAAATACTAATTTAAAAGATATTTAAAGATTAATGGAGTAACGATTAAATTACACGCTAATTCCATTGGAGTGAAATAAATCACTATGATTACTGTGGATTTTTAACTCAAAAATAGAGTGGAACTCTTTCACTTTTAAGTACAGTGAAATCTCACTTTATTTATATCTTTTTCTGCCGGTGGTTACCAGTTCAAGGTTACAAGGTATTTAAATTGAACTCTTCTGTCTTTGTAACGATTTTAAGGTTATTTTTTGTTGTTTATTCATATATATTGTTGTGACCAAGCTCGAACGTTGCGTGATTCGAACACCGAGAATCACGCATAGCAACCCCTAGCAACGAGATCAACGACATCGCGGATGTTATTGTTTATGTTCAGTCTGATTCTGATAGCTGTTGAGAACAATTGTGTTTACGTTCGAATAAAGAGTCCGAGTTCAAGTGTGCTTTTCTATAAATACGTGTTGTCATTCTCATTACCCGAACCCGATCATAACATTTTGGGGGCTCGTCCGGGATAGTGTTTTCGAAAAAGTGATTTAGTGGAAAGTTTATGCTTTTACGTTCCGGCAAGATGTCAGTGGTATCAAGAACACCAGTTCCATCCCCGAGAACTCTTTCAACTGAGCAGCTTCAACCGTCTCTCACTGAAACGAATTTGGAGATAACAAGCTTGAAGAAACGTGTAGAGGAAATTACTCGAGAACTCCATCAATGCAGCGAGGATGCATTGAATTTACAAAGGGAACTCCATGTTCGAGATTCGGAATTGTTGGATGCTCGTCATCACAATGAGGAACTTGAAGCACAGATTAGGCTACTGAGGGATCAACAAGTTTGAAGAGAACTATTCGGTGACCGAGAGCAGAGGGAGAGGACTGACTTGAACGAAGACATATCGAGACTTCGGACCCTGAATAACACACTGCTGGCAGAACATCGAGAACAGCAACGCCAAATTAATCAGCTAAGCCATTTACAGAATAGAGATATACATTCACATACAACAGAAACAGAGAACGCTAGAATCAATGACACTGGGTTATCTTTAAATTAGAATAGACTTAGGTTAGGAATTTCTGTTATTGATTATTTGATTACTGATACTCGTGGTTTAGGTTCAAATGTAGATAATTCTGTTTTACCGAACACTAGACTCAACTCTCGGGAACGGATTTTTTTTTAAATTGAAAGCTGATGATTATGATGGATCATCACCTCTTCGTGAATTTTTGGTTCAATTTCAAATTATCGCTAGAGCAAACAATTGGACACCTGCAAATAAATCAGCAGCTCTTATTTCTTGTTTGAAAGGAAGAGAAAAATCAATTCTCGTTGAATCTGATTCGACTGCGTCAAATTTTGATGATTTAGTTTCCCGTCTTGAACTTCGTTTTGGTGATAAACACTTAGCACCCACTTATTATGCACAATTTCAGAACAGACGTCAACGTTTTGGTGAAGATTTCCCAACATTGGCTGCCGATCATGAGAGACTTTCTGCTTTGGTTTATCCGGAATGTCCATTTGCAGTCCAAGATAAAATCGCTTGTGCCCAATTTATAGTTGCTATTTTTGATTCATCAATCAGGGAGATCCATCGTTTAGAAAGGATAACTTATCTGAAAGTTGCTCTTGCTCGCGCTATGAAAGTGAAGGTTATTCGTGATTTAGATAAGAGATCTCAGACTTCAAGGAGAACGAATGACACATATAAGACTGGAATCAACTCTTCGAATTCGCAGTCTAAAGGTCCTCAATCTTCGGACAAACAGAGATCTCAAGATTTCTTTAACCCTCCTGCGCAGAAGTTTATTTTCGTGTATATGGACTAGATCGAATGTAAGTCTGCAACAATATTTTCTGCAAATTCGTAACATTTTTTAAATAATAGCTATACTATTTAGCTTCAATTTGAGAGGTTGTAGATGTCCCAACAAAGTAAAGATTTAAATTTGTGATACAAAATGTATACAAAAATGACGTGCGGTTTGGACGAGTATACTCGGCTCTCTGCGCAGGGGGGTTAAAGATATTGAATGTTGGACGTGTGGTAAAAAAGGACATTTTAGATCAAATTGTCCAAATCAGATGAGCGACCAGGAAAACTAGGTTATGTTGAACTTTCTGGAGCGAGTTCAACAGAACTTGACAAGACTCCAACAAACACACACTCTTGTCTGATTGATTATAATGTTGGAAGAATTAATAAGAACTCAAATAAATTTTATTTTGATGGTTTAATTAATGACAAAACTTGTATTTTTAAAGTAGATTCTGGTTCTGATGTGACTATTATAAATCCGAAATTTGTAGAGTCAAAAGATAAAAGAATTCCTATTAATTTTACAACTCTTAAGTATCCGACTGGAGAAAAGGTACCAGTTGAATTTTTGATTTCAGCTTCGATAAAATTGGGTGACCATTCAGCTAATTTAAATGTTTTTGTTGGAAATATTATTGATGATTGTATACTTGGTAGTAATTTCTTTGATACAACTGGTATTACAGATTCGATAACTAAAATTATTTTAAATACTCCAAGTTCAATCATCAATAAACAGATTTCGAGAATAGTTGATTCTAGTGAGGATGTACCAGAGACATTACAAGAAATTTTTGACAAGAACTCAGAGAACTTGGATCAAGATCAACGACGGAAGTCTGCGGATCATTTTCATGAATTTGAAGAGATTTTTCAAGATGATGACATTACTGGAAAATGTAATTTGGTTGAACATAGAATTCAATTACTCCATAATCAACCAATTAAACAACCTATTCGAAGACCCCCTATTCATAAAGTTAAGGAATTGGATGAATGTGTTGCTGAGATGCATTCCCAAGAAGTTATTGAAGAATCAGACAGCTCGTATTGTTCCCCTGTAGTTCCCAAGAAGAAGAAGTATGGAAAAATTCGTTTTTGTATTAATTTTCAAAAAATTAATGCAATTACAATTAAGGATTCGTACCCTTTACCAAGAGTTGACGATACTCTTGATAAACTTGCAGGATATTCGTGGTTTTGTACTTTGGACTTGAAGAGTGGATACTGGCAAGTCAAGATTCCAGAAGAGGATAGGAAAATCACGGCTTTCTCAATCGGAAAAGGACTTTGGCAATTTACAGTTATGCCATTTGGTTTATGCAACGCACCTGCGACTTTTCAATGTTTAATGGAAAAATTATTCAGAGACTATCTTTCAAAATTCTGTTTAGTCTATTTGGATGACGTTATGGTATTGGGAAAGTTATTTGATGAGTTAATAATTAACCTGAAGAAAGTGTTTGTTCGTTTTCAAGAAGCAGGATTACGTCTTAATAAGAAGAAATGTGTTTTCTTCAGCAGGAAAGTTGAATATTTAGGATACATCGTTTCAGAAGAAGGAAAATCTGCTGATCCAAAGAAGATTGAATCTGTTGTAAACTGGCCAATTCCTCATAACAAAAAGGCTGTGTTGAGTTTCGTGAATTTCTGTGGTTATTGTAGGCGACTTATTAAAGGTTTTGCTGACATAGCTAAACCTTTATATAGGTTAACTGAAAAATCGGCTAAGTTCATATGGTCAGAGGAATGTCAAAAAGCTTTTTCAAGATTGAAAGAGGTTCTTACAACACCTCCAATTTTGGCATTTCTGCTGACGCTTCTGACCATGGAATTGGGTCTGTTCTTTCTCAGAAACAAGATGGAATCGAACGTGTCATAGGTTATTATAGTAGAGTCCTTTGAAAATGAGAGAGAAATTATTGTGTCACTCGACGTGAACTCCTTGCTATTATAGAATCGTTAAAAAATTTTCATCATTACCTTATCGGTAAACCTTTCATTATTAGGACTGATCATTCTTCTTTAACTTGGTTACTGTCGTTTAAGGAATTGGATGGACAATTGGGTGGTTGGTTAGGGAAATTGGATCAAGACGGCGTTGTAAAGATTTCTCCTGCAAATATTGTTCCAGAGTAGAAGAAAAAATCAATAAGGTAGAAAAAATTTGCCGTAGCATTTTTTAAGAAAACACATCAGAAGAATGGAAGAATAGTCGGGCAGAAGATGAAGCTATTTCTTTCATTTGTCAAACGAAAGAATTACAGAAGAAACCAGAATGGCAAGAGATTTCATCGATGGACGAATTCACCAAAATCTATTGTTCTCAATGGGATTCGTTAGTACTCATTGATGGTATTTTGTACAGAGAATGGGTTTCAACGAATTTAGATTACAAAATCCGTCAATTAGTTGTTCCTCAACATAAAATTAAAGATATTTTGGAAGAAGCACATGATTCGCCATCTGGAGGACATTTCGGAGTAAACAAGACTTTAGATAAAATTAGGAAAAGATTTTATTGGGCTACTTGTAAAAGAGATGTAGAAAATTGGTGTAAATCTTGTGAAGTCTGTGTTTCAAAGAAAGGTCCTCCAGATAAAGGTCATGGTGAGATGAAAATTTATAATTCAGGAATTCCATTTGAAAGACTTCAAATGGATATCTTAGGCCCATTTCCACGTTCTTCTTTGGGCAATAAATACCTCTTAGTTGTGACAGACTATTTTTCAAAATGGGTTGAAGCTTTTCCTCTCTCAAATATAAGAACAAAAACCATTGCTGAGATTTTTGTTGATCAGATTGTTTGTAGGTATGGGGTACTTTTAGAGGTAAATACTGATCAAGGAACGAATTTTGATTCGATATTGATTAAAAATTTATCTGAGTTGTTAGGAATCTAGAAGACAAGAACGACACCATCACACCCACAATCAAATGGACAAGTAGAAAGACAACACCAAACACTTCTACACTATCTTACAAAATACATACATGAAAATCAAAAAGACTGGGATCGCTGGGTTTCACTATGTTTGTTAGCTTACAGATCCTCCAAACATGCGACGACTGGAACTACTCCGGCTGAGATGTACACCGGTTTCGATCTGAGGCTTCCTTTGGACTTGATTCGAGGATGTCTACCAGAGAAGGTCGAGATTGAAGGAGACGGGGATTACGTACACAAGCTTCGGAGGAAACTCAGCGAGATCCACAAAATGGCACGAGACCGGATTAATTTATAATCGGAAAGAACGAAGTCTTGGTACGACAAACGAGCTCTCAACATTGAAGATTCGCAAGGCCAAAAAGTTTGGTTCTTCAACCCTCAAAGAACCAAAGGAAAAGCTCCAAAACTCCAGTCAAATTGGGTAGGACCTTGGGAAGTTGTGAGGAAAATTAATGACGTCGTTTATTGTATTCATCGTTCACCAAGACATAAATCCAAGATAGTCAACATCAATGGTCTTGGGGCGTACACTGAGAGAGACAACCCGATAATGAAGACTGCTCTGCTCACGGTTCTTTTGAGCTGTGGTTTTTCCCGTGGGCGTGAAGGTAAATGCCGGAGCAGGGATTTGAGGTGAGGTTCTACAGCATGTCAACTTCCCCCCTCTTGTCTGAAAACCGATTTCGACCAAATAAAAAGGATGATTGAAGTAGATTGTTTAAGAGACGGATCCATCTTAGTCCTGTTAAGTGATGATTGGTATCGCATCTGTAAGCATTGCTGGGTAACTTGATGCCAAGGATGGGTTAAGGTAGAGGATGTTGGTGTCGGTTCCTGTAAGTCATCATTGGATTGTGGGAGGATCAACCCGCTTGAAGGATGGATGGTTATGATTGTCGGGACGACAATCTGAAAAGGAGACGGCAATGTTGTGACCTAGCTCGAACGTTGTGCGATTCGAACACCGAGAATCGCGCATAGCAACCCCTAGCAACGAGATCAACGACATCGCGGATGTTATTGTTTATGTTCAGTCTGATTCTGATAGCTGTTGAGAACAATTGTGTTTACGTTCGAATACAGAGTCCGAGTTCAAGTGTGCTTTTCTATAAATACGTGTTGTCATTCTCATTACCCGAACCCGATCATAACAATATATATATATATATATATATATATATATATATATGTATATAAGGGTTTTGATGTTATGTGATATTTAGATTTTTTCGCTATACATTCTCTAATGTCCTCTCATTGCCTCTCAAACTAGTGGAATGGACAATTTTTGTACTCCGAAAACTATATGCATTAAATGTAGATTGCAACTATACTAACATAAAAAACTAACATTTTCGTCGGAAATGATCTGGTGATATCCGACAGATCATAACAAGGATTGTTATTTTTGCTTAACTAATACATCTGGGTACAACCGTAAAAGCATATCTCTTATATCCTATGTATCTGTTCAGTCTGTGACTCTTCCTGTGTGTATCACCGATGATCATAATACGAGAGAAAATGAGATGTCGACTAATGAATAACCTTTTAATACAGATGCTGGAAATATTGAAATTCAAGTTGAAGAATCAAGAGACGAACATGATGACCGTCTAATGGATGATGATGATCAACATACAATTTCTAATGTGTTTACTCAAGATAAACTGAGTGACTTGGTTCGAAACGTAGGACTACCCTAATAAATTTCCGAGCTAGTAGCATCTAGGTTAAAAGAAAATGGGGTTCTAGCTCCGGAAACTCGTATATCATTCTACCGAAATCGAGATCGCTCATTTAGGAATTTTTTTTCAAAATAATTAAATTTAGTATTTTGTAACGAAGTTGAAGGACAAATAAATAAATGCAAGTGCGTTAAGTATGAAGCTAGTGACTGGCGTCTATTTATAGGTTCTTCGACAAGAAGTTTAAAAGATGTTTTGCTCCATAATGGCAACATATATGCCACTATTTGTTTTTCGAGGGTATATAGGAAATGCCACCTAAGCACACTCGACTGTGTTCGCACAGCCGGATAGTGTGGGTCTGGTTGGGGATGCATCAACCTTGTGTCTAATATAGGACGAAAAGTAAAATAAATAAAAACGCGAAAAAAAACTACACAGTCGTTGCATCACAAACCGACCCACTAAAACCTACCACCCTTTCCTATTCTAGCGGAACCCACCCTGGTACCGTTTATCAAATTACCTCTGGGTGATGCCATTTCAGTATCGTCTCGACAACCGCTGATGCCTCAACCCAAAACAAATTAAAAAATTCATAATTTTAAATCCCCCGAGAGGATGTCAGATCTAACCCGTCTCATATATACGCGTATTCGAGCAGGCGCATTCATCTCCGTACGGAAAGGAGAAGTATCCCTGTACCTTCGCGCGACATTCATAAAATGAGAGAAATTGAGCGACTCCCGGTTATGAAAACGTCCCATCTTCTCCCTCCACGTCCATTTCCATGGAGTCGTACGACGTCCCTGGGTTATGTTGTAGTGTCGGAGCATACCCCAGCGTTTCATTCATACCTTCGTCGGTTGCCCTGTCTAGGTACCGCTTCTTTTATCATGGGAGTGTCTCGGCGAATTCTCGGCGGACAGCATTTCGCCCACGATTTGCTCAGGCGTGAATTGTCCGACCAAGCCGATAAAAGCTATTCTTTCTTCGTTCCACTTTTCGCAGACGAAAAATGTATGAAACACATCGTCGCAATCAGCGGAACAGAAGCTGCAACTCGGACTCTGAACCTTCCCCATACGACTGAGGTAGGAGCAGAAGTACCCATGATCACTCAGAAATTGGGTCAGGTAGTAATTATCCTCCCCATGATCTCTGCTAATCCAAGGGACCAGCTGGTCTATCGGCCGTGCTGTCCATTTACCCTTGGTCGTGGTTGCCCAGGACCGTTGCCACGTTTCCATGGTGCGTTCCCGTTTTTCTCTATGGACTGTTATTCTGTCCTCTCGTCTTTTCTTCCGTTAGTAGATTCGCTTGCACTCCGCCGCGTGTAGGTCGATCGGGATGATTCTCGCAAGAACGAGCACTGCGGGCCTCGAGACCGTGCGATAGACGTTGGTCAGTCTGAGAGCTTCTCGTGTTCGTCCACTCTGATGGTTCGTGGGTCTACGTAGATTGCTGCTGTGCCAAGTGTGTCTTTGTACCACGTAGGTACATTCCAGTCACAGTACTGCTTGCTGATTAGCAGCACATCAGCCTTTGTCTCAGATATACTCTGAGTCAGAAGGCTGTTGACTAATTCGGCTTAATGGAGGTCCGCTTGAAGGACCGTTATGCGGTCCATCATTAACGCGTGGCTTTGGTCTGCCTAAACTTTTCGCGAAACGCTCTACACGGCCCTGAGTCCGGCGTGTGACCCAGCTGTGCTTGGTCTACTTTCAGGTCAGTGCACAAGACGCACTTCGCAGCGGTAGCCTTGTAAGCTGCTCCTTTGTGACCTTCCGCGCCATATTTGTAGCAGGCCTTGCTTCTGTCTGGGCCACGACAATCGCCCGCTTGAAGTCCGTAACCCAGACATCTGACGCACCGCTGGAGCCACTGGCATCTTCTCAGTCGGCAGTTCATATAGCCGACTTTAAGGCGATTCTACTCTAGGAGGAACTCTGCCTTTTCCTGGTCCATCTTTCTGCTGGCCAGTCACTGCTCTCTACTGTTGGGCTTGGTCAGCGAAACGCTAATCTCACCCGTTGAGACTCCTGCTTCGTCAAAGACCATCTTGATCACCGTCACCACTTCTTCTTTGGTGGTAAGGCTGTTCAGGTCTCTGACTTCCACGTTTGTCTTAGGCGTTAGGGTCTTTACGGCCCCGACATGCCCATTACCTTCCTGATAGAGTCTCCTATAGTCCTCAACTCTTCGATGTTGCTTTTTATGCCCAACTCTACCGGGACTGTTCTCTGCTGTAACCTTTTCGCGGACATTTGAGAGAACATCCGCGTAGGTGACTCTATCCCTCGGTCGGATAAGGACAGCCTTGGGTCGCTTCCTAGTCGTTTTCCTCTTCTTCTTCTTTTGAGCAATCTCGCTCATCTTGTCCGGCGATGTTCTGGCTGATGGGTCTTCTTTTGTTGCGGCTGCTGCTGCAGTTGTTGTCGCAGATGCTGTCGCTGTTGCTGATTTCGCTGTAGCTGTTGTTCTTATGACAGCTGCTCAGGTATTTTCTGTAGCTGCTGCTGCTGTTTCTTAGCTGCAGCTTTCTCCTTCTTTGAAAGGACCGTCTCAAAGCCGGCGATCTCCAAGGGCCCAGTGGATTTAGCGTTCTTGTCAATAATTGAAGACTCAGCACTATCGGAGTCACTGTCTCACGATCGCACCCTCTTATTTTGAGGCCGCTGTCTTGAGATAGCCGCGGCTCCCAGAGGGTCTGTCGCGCTGTGCTCTTCGGTATTGGTGAGCAGGCGTCCCCTCCTGCGAAAGTTCGTCGAGGGTGGGTAAGCTGTGCTCGATGTCGGTCTTGACACCAGGCTGCCTCTCCAACCCTTTTCCCATCTTTTTGAGAAGTTCGTCCACTTGTTTCACGAACTCCTGGACTGTTACTATCTGCGGGCGGCTGGGCTATTTCTTGCCACCCAGCAATGTGTGTGAAGGAAGCTGCTTCACTACCACCATTGTGCAGTTTTGGGATTCACCTGCTTCCTGGTTCATCTCTTTATTGCATTGGGACATTTTCTTTCTTGATTGTTTAACCGGCGCATCGTGCGTAGGTAAGCAGTCCGAAATAACTGGGAACGGATGTACCCTCGGATACTTTGATCCTACCCCAGTTCCCTGAGGCCGAGCCTTCGTTTTCCCAGTCCCAGAATTCATGGACGGACCAGGGCTCGCCCGGAGCAATAGGGGTTCCGACCCTACTGCCCAATACGCACTCCCTGATCAGGGTCCGAAGCGGCCGGCTTCTGATCCTGCACCGAAACTCACTGACTTGGCATAGCTAGACTCACATCAGCCCTTCGCCCATGCAGATGGGAACAATTCATAGGGATCCGCGCACTCCCAGCGTGTCCCGGTGCGAGAATAATCGGGTCTGGTAGTTTTCTGTGCATCTGCCTCACGACTCGCGTACCGCCCGAGAGAAGATCATTGAGTATTTTGTTGACTGTAAAACATGTGGTAAGTGTAGGGTAACGTTTGTGAAAGTAAATGTGTGTAGAGTGTGCTCGGTTACCATTTAGTCACCTTCAGACTTCCGGGCAAACTGGCAAGTCATCCGGCTACAAGCCCTACCGGGAGGACCGCTGCTCTTCCTCATGCCAGGAAGTCTATGCTTCCGCCACGCGTCAACCCAGGCAACTGTGGAGGGATATATGCCTCGATACCAGTCGGTCATTCCATTGTGTTAAAAGAATATCATAATCTTCATTTTATGCTAGAGAAATTGAATTATGATATTCAGGGCTGGCAGTTGATCGGAGATTTAAAAATAACGACAATTTTATTATGCCAACAGAGTGGATTCACAAAACATCCATGCTTTATTTGTGAATGGGAGATACGAGACCGAAACCAATAATTATGTGAAAAAAGACTGGCCACTCAGACCAAATTTAACTCCAGGTACTAAGAATATTATACACGAAAATTTTATCCCTGTACATAAAGTCATCCTTCCACCTCTACATATCAAGCTAGGTTTGGTTAAACAGTTGATCAAAGCAATGAAGAGGTTACCAGAAGGAAGTCGTGCCCCTATGTACATCTTCGAGAAGTTTCCAAAACTTTCTGAAGCTAAGATCAATGAAGGAGTCTTCGATGGCCCACAGATAAGGGAACTGTTGAAGGATGAAGAATTTGGAAGAAGAATGCTAAATATGCGAGCGGCATGGTAAAGTTTCAGAGAAGTTCAACAAAAATTTCTAGGAAATAATAATGATGATAATTACATAAATATTGTAAATAGAATGTTAAGCAATTTTAGAGAAATGGGATGTCTAATGAATTTAAAAATCCATTTTCTTCACTTCCATATTTATTACTTTCCTGTAAATTTGGGGGACTTCAGCGAGGAACAGAGTGAGAGATTTCACCAATACTTCAAGGATGTCGAAGAAAGATACCAAGATTATTGGGACATAAATATGATGTCGGACTATTGCTTGTCTATTAAGAAAGATACTACTAATCAACATAAAAGAAAATTCAACTTAAATACCTTATAACCTTGAACTTTTATACACAGGCAGAAAAAATAAATCTAAGTACCCCATAACTTAAAAACCTTATACACAACGTTATATGAGGTATTTACATTTTTTGCCTGCTTTGCTTTGTATATATTTTGAGACCCTTCGCAATTTGCATATTCGTAAACCATGACAAGCTACTAGGTTCAGTAGTTCTAAAGAATGTTCTCGACCTTTATACGACCTCTAGAGGTCACTGGGAACCGTGGGTCAAACTATGTCCGAACGTAAAATTTACCGCTCTTTCAGAATCCGAGGTCAAAAAGATAATATCTCTGTAACTAACGAAGTTGACCTTGAAATAACGTGGATCCTGACGTTTATATATCATTAGGACCACGGATTCGCGATCAGCGCACCCGAAAACGTATTTTGTAAAAGTCATTACCTCGATATTCGCAAACTGACAAGCTATTAGGTTCACTAGTTCTAAAGAATGTTCTCGATCTTTATATGACCTCTAGAGGTCACTGGGAACCGTGGGTTAAACTATATCCGAACGTAAAATTTACCGCTCTTTCAGAATCCGAGGTCAAAGAGATGATATCTCTCGAATTAACGAAGTTGACCTTCAAATAACCTTGATCTTGACGTGTATAGGTCTTAAGAACCACCGATTCGTGATCAGAGCACTCGAAAACATATAGATCACTTATTGTTAGTTTGGTAGAAAGACTTTTCCGATTTCATTTTGTGGTCCTGTGTAATGAAACAAAGAACAGAAAGCTTCCTGTTTAAAAAAGGAAAATTTTAATAATTATAAACCCAACGCGCCTACAACAGCGCACGCATCCGCTCAGCCGATAGTGCTACGGAGGCCAGTGTGTTACGGCGCGTAATTCAAATTCCCCCCAAAGACTTAAATAACCTGATCACAATTTAAAATGAATATATTAGAACAAAAAATTTTATATTAGAACAAAAAATTTTATATTAGAACAATTAATTTAGTTTCAGGAAACTAAGTGCCAATGAATTGGCAGCGGATTTTTTCGAATTATACGACAGTTTCAAGGATTTACAGAATATTCTTAAAAATCAATATTGTTCAGTTCTCATTTCCATCAGAGAGCAATATAGTCATTCGACCTATCCACAACAAAATGCCAAAGGAGGGAGAGTCTAAAAGGTTAAATAACAGTTATGAAACTTCAGTAAATGGAAATTAAACTGCCAAAAGAATTGAAACCAGTAAAAGCTTGATTATATCAGAATTAAGAATTCGATTATTTTTCAGATTCAAAACGGCGTTGGCGATGAAACTTTTGACGGATCAACTTCAACTTTGTATAGCGTTTCCTCATTATGTAATCAAGAAAAATACGTAAGCTTTTTAAAAATTACAAAAGTTTACAAGGTCAAACGTAGAATTATTTAAAAAGCAGCACTAAAAAATTGATTTTTTATGGTACTTTTTGCTCTAACAGGTGTAATTTTTTTATTTTGAGTTTAGAAAAAAATCCCTACCTATTATTTTTTCATTTTGTACCTCAGAACATATATACCTAAGAATTGTTCACCAAAATACGTTTTTCATTGCCAATCACATTTTCAAACTGGATAATTTTCAAACCATTTTTAAGCAATTTTTGCGTTTTCTCAAACGTATAGCGGTATTTTTAGGCTCATGACGTCATATTTTTCTACAATTTACATACGCCATCTAATAAAAGAAAAACGATTAAAGGTAAGTCGGTAAAATAAAGAAAAGAGCTTTGCCGGTAAATGGCACCCTTAAAGTGGCTCCTTGGTGAAATTTCTAAAACCTCTGTATTAAATTTTAAAAATCTGGGTCTGACATGGAATGTTTGTTATTATTAAATAAAATTGCATACCATTTTCAGATTTTTTAGACTTTATATTACAAGTTATTTAACCTGTGTTATTTTTTAGTAAAAATGGGCTAAATAATCAAAATAGCCCTTACGCACACCACATTGTCATGCACTTCTAAGAAAATTCTATCATATTTTTATAGCTAGATATGACCATTATTCGCTTTTAATTTGACTTGATTCTTTACTACATTGGTTTTGAAGATTTTTCAGAGTGGTTTCAAGGGTTCATTCGAGAACTCAAGCCAATACTTTTCGAATATTTGGACTTTTAGAAATAGGGAAATAATATTACTTAAATTCAAAATGTATCCAAGTCACACCTAGCCAAAAGCAAGCCCTAATTACCAAGGAACATCAGTGTAACTAATTAGGACAAAATAACGCGGTGACGAAATAGAGCTAAAGACTTATTACCAATCACAATCTCAAAATGATGCCTGACACTCAAGGTGGGGGAGGCAGCAATGAGAATGCTCCAAATGCCACTTCAGCGGACTTGGTGACCACCATGGACAGTAGTTTCGCGTTGCTCAATTCCACCAATGGTATTCCGATATATGATGGAAGTAACATACCAGCTAAAGATTGCATCGAAGATCTCATGCATGCATCTTCAAATATACCAGTGTAGGTGAAAGAACAATTCTTAAAGAATGTCATTCAACGACTAACAGGCGCGGAAAAAAGAAGTCTGAGAAATAAAACCATAACTACAGTCGATGATCTGATAAAACACCTGAAATACAGGTTTGGACCAGGAAAGAATTTAAGCTACTATGGTAGCAAAATACACAATGCTCGCATGAAGCAAGGAGACACCGTCAGAGATTTTTACGACGAAATAAATATGCTTTTAGGCAGTGCCAAGGGTGCCTTAAAAGAAGAAAGAGGAGATGATAACGATGATCAGACGATGATACCGTTAAACTCTATGGCGGGGATATTTTCATAAGAGGTTTACCAGGAAATTTATGAAATTTATGTGAAAGACTAGATCTGACTCACCTGAGGGACTTAGAGGGGGCATACGAGAAGGCAATCAGATTGGAAACAAGAATGAAAGCCAGAATTATCTCAGACGTGAGGCATAATAGTAACTAACGGACTTACAAAACTCAGGGATACCAGGAACACAGGGGAATTTACAATCATGGCAATCAACCGAAGTTCAGGGATAAATACAATAACTATGAAAAACCTAGAGAGCCAATGTATGTTGGATACATGGACCATGAACCTCGAGGGATCGAGGAGCTTTATGAACAATGTAGACCACAGTATGACAATTATGTAGACAATGACACTCAAGAACCACTCTATGTCGGATATATGGACAGGGGACCAGATCAAACTCACTATAAACCCAGGAAAACCTATGAATCACGAAATCAAGATGAGAATAGAGGTTATTATGGACACAACAGGGATTAATACGAGCATCGATTACAATATGGGCCCGGAGCCCGATTTGATTGCAACACGGAGCAAGTGAACAAAGTGATGACGATATCGAAGAACCAGGAAAGGTCTACAGAATTGCGCCTTGAACGAGATATTAGCGATGGCAATGAAGATGAAGAGAATGATGAACCAAGAGCCATCAGACTAAAAGTACCGGAAGGAAGAAAACCATGGGTAACATTCATGCTGGATAATGGAGCAACAGTCAACCTACTAAAAATTGATGCCCTGGACCCATATACAGAGGTAGGACGTATTTTTAGGAGAAGGAGTAGTGATCAATGAACACAATGCATGCAAAGTCATAATAACCACTAGCCATCAAGATTTGACGATAGAAGTGGACCCAAAGGATATACTAGAATTTTAAGCCAAACCTGCATTTCTAACGGACACGGAAAGTCAATTTGATGGTGAAACTATTGTCAATAAGATGAAAAGGCTAGAAAAAGTGAAGAGCCTAATAAGAAGGGGACACATGAATCAAGAAGAATCGGATATAGTGGACAAGATTGTTGAAGAGTACTATGATCGATTTTTATTACCAGGAGACAAGCTACCTTGCACAGATAAAGTACAGCATCCAATACCTATGGAGAATGACGTACCTATCAATGCGAAACAATACAGAATTCCACCCGTATACATGGAAGTCGTGGAAGAGAGCGTTGAGAACAAGTTAAAGGACAAAATAATACAACCATCGAACTCGCCGTACAATTCGCCAGTATGGATAGTCCCAAAGAAACCCGATAGTAAGGGGAATCCAAGATGGCACATGGTCATAGAATTCAGAGAATTAAACAATAAAACAATTGAAGATGCTTATCCATTACCAAACATAGCCGATATCATGGATCAACTAGGCGCAAATTAGTATGAAACCTGACGATTGCTACAAAACAGCCTTCAGAACGAGAAATGGGCATTTGGAATACACCACAATACCTGAAGGGTTAAAAGGGACAACCGACACATTTCAGAGATTGATGGACAATATACTCAGGGGACTTCAAAATGTAGAAATGATAGTGTATTTAGATGATATTATTGTGTATTCACAAGATTTAAAACAACACTATGACCGAATAATGAGATTAATGGAAAGAATCAGAGACGCAAACCTAGTATTGCAACCACACAAGGTAAAATTCTTCCGTAAGGAAGTAGGATTCCTAGGACTCATAATAAGTGCAAAAGGTTTAAAACCAGATCCGGAAAACGTATCCGCAGTAAGGAACTTTCCAAGACCCAAAAATGCTAAAAATATAAGAGAATTTCTGGGTCTGGCAGGCTATTATCGCAAGTTCATCAAAGACTCTGCAAAAGTAGCGAAACCCTTAAGTGAACTACTAAAAAAAGAAAAAGAATTCCAATGACAAGACGAACATGAACAAAGTTTCGAAGCACTCACGAAGCCCCTATGTGAAGCACCCATTCTAAAATTTCCCGATTTTGAAAAAGTATTCACTTTAATCAGCGATGCTTCAAATTTTACGATTGGAGCTGTACTCGGTCAACAAATAGACAATTTTGACCACCCAGGCCAATATTTGTCCAGAGTACTGAACAAAGCTGAAATAAACTATAGCACAACGGAGAAGGAATGTTCAGCAGCAGTATATGCCTTGCGCCAATTCAGACCATACTTATTGTGTCGAAAATTGATCCTGGTTGCTGATTATGAGCCTTGAAACTGGATGCACACCAGGAAAGATCCAGGACGACTAATGAGATGGATGTTCAAATTTTCGGGATACGAGTACACATTCAAGTACAATCCAGGCAAACTCAACAAAAATGCAGACGCGCTATCAAGAAACCCACCTGAACAGCTACCCTCAGAGGAAGAAATAAACAAACAAATACCTATATTAAGGGTTATGGTGCAGGAACAAACGAATGAAGGAGAAAATCAAAACAAAGCCAGCAGTGTAGCATCTACCTTAAAAGGAAGAATACCAATAAGTTTTAGACCAAGAGTTCACACAACGGGAGAACAGATCAGAAAACTAGGGAGACCAAAGGGGTCAAATCCAAAAAACTGCATCTCTTCTAGAACACAGTATGATAGCACAAAGAACCCGAGCCAAGAATGCAGTATCCAGCTCGATTGCTGACTATATAAGGCAGGAGGCAATACCCAAATTCACGGCAAAGAAAAATGCTGAAAACCTCAGCGAAAAGACAAACAAAAACAGCAAAGACGACCAAAATCTGAATCAACAGGAAGTGCAGTCAACAACCACAGAAAATCAAGCAAACATAGACTCAGACTCGTCCATGATACCGCATTTCTCACCCTCGCGACGATCGATAATGTCCTTCGCAGGAATAGATAACAGAGACACCAAGTCAGAAAAACCATCGATACCAGATCCCAGATACAGTGGTTTAAGGCAAGAGGAGACGGAGCAGGACCAGGGCGAGTATCCAGTGATGAAACGGTCAGTGACATTGAATCATTAGCCAGAAACTCAACTAATAAAACCAATATTGAGATAAGAATAACACCAATGCAAACTGCAGACACAGAATCAAGTTCGGAAGATGAATCCGTGAAAAATCTGTCAATACAAATCACTCTAAGTAGACAAGAATTAGCGGAATCAAAGAGGAAATTAGAAGAAAATCTAAGAATTCATAGAGAGAAACTCAGGAAGTGACATCAGAACTAATACTCATTCCATCCCATGTCTCTGATGGAGGCGAAGTAGAAGATGAAATGCGGTATCATCTACATACAGAGAGTCGAAAAATTATTAAGCCGAACACATACATCCCTTGCGTCACATCAGGAAGACATATATGGTACTAGCGAGGATTCAGCAGATAATGAAAGTATATCTAGAAGTGAGAATGAAGAACTTATATAATCACTCAACTTCGAAGGGCAATATCTGAAACACCAACAGTAACACAAAGGGATCTCATTAGCAAAAGCACGCCAGGAACCAACAAAGGAACCAGAAAAGAAACAAGAATACGAAAGTTATGGCAGGTTTGCCGTGGATTTGCCCTATTTATTCAATAATTTTTATTTCATACAAAAAATAATCTTTATTGTTCAAACTTTTTACATATTAAAATACACATTTTAAAGATATAAATTTTTTTTTTTACGGATTTTTCTTGGCAAAATGGCCGCCTCAAACTTATTTTTTTGTTTGACTGTCGACACGATATCTCACGAACGGATCACCTGAAATCAAAAAACTAAAAAGATTCTTAAAACTTATAGTTTTGGCTATTGCATGATCTAGGATTATAACGATCAATAAATTTTTCAAAAAGTTATAAACAATTTATGTTGCAAAAAAAGAGCCAAAAAATTCAAAAGTCCGTCATTTTGTTTTTTTCGGGTAAAAATGAAATATCCTAGACTATGCAATAGCCAAAACTATAATTCTTGTCAGAATTTCCATACAACATAAGTCTACACAGCTCAACCAATTTTACCCCGATTGAATTAGTGTATGACCGCATAGCCCGTTTTCCAATACACATACCCTCAGACGAAAGTTTACGAACCTACAACATTTATTTACGCGACCTAATCATACGATTAAACGAAATGAAAATTATAGCCCGTCAAAATCAGATAAAAACCGAACATAAATCTAAACAGCAGTACGATATAAAACTTAGGAGATTCAAAGCGAGCGTGGGAGGCTATGCGTGAATCATGAAAGAAACCAGGACCTCAAAGGGAGAAAGCGTTTACAACAAACCTTTAAAAATACTATAAATTCTACGCAGGAACAATGTAATTCTAGAATTGCCTAATGACAAGCGAATAAGAAAACACATAAACAAACTAAAAGAAGCCGTACCTCCTGACGAAAATAATTAACTTGACAAATTCACAACATTATTTAAATTACAGGTATCAAAATGGACTTAATATTCACAATTTTAACCCTCGTCGCTGTAGTATCTTGCCGCAGCAACTACAATTTAGAGAAAGTAGACTGAAACCCTAGCATCTAGATATGAGCGAATGCAAACAATTAGACTAAAAAAGGCCGATTGGCAAATTGCCATTTACATAAATGTTAATGAATTTTTACAAGCCCATGAACCTCTCGAATCATTCAACCAAGTGTACTCCCAATGCATTATAAAATTGCCCGAACACAAGTGTAAGCTAGTATGGGAACAGATTTCGTCGAATTGAAACACCAAACATTGACCCACTTACAGACACATATAAATGACACCGTACATTATGAATACGCAGGAATAAGAATTCCGCGTACCATCAGGACCAAACGAATGACACCTCTACGAGCAATTGGCAGCATCAGTAAAAGTCTATTAGGACTTTTAACAGAAGATGACGTAGAAAACATCAATCATAACATAGATAAACACTACCAGGACCAAAACAAAATGATTCAATTAATGGACCAAAAAACTCACATCACATCAGCCGGTTTTGAAGAGCTCTACAACAGTATTAGAGCGCACCAACGCGTGCTTGATAACATAGAAAAAGTATTTACAGAGAAAATGACCACTCTACTAAAAGAAAGCAAAGGATTAAAATATATTTTAGATCTAGCTAACTACCTCAGAAGCGTAGAATCGAAAGTAAACCATGTGACCAGCAGTGACGAAAAGCTTTTGGCTATTCTAAGATTGTTGAAGGAAGGCAAGGTACACCCAGAATTGCTGATAACGGAGATCATCCATCAAATAACCACAGGCATAAGAAGAATCACAGCAGACCTAGACTTCCCAATTCTATAATAATAGAACCTAATACAAATAATTCAAATCCCTTTTCACAGTATTAACTAACATACACTATGTGCATAGAACCAACACAATTAACAAAATACTACAACATAACAATCAACACATTAAAATCATTTTTAGGACGGACCAAAGAAAAATCATGAACCCCACACCAATAGCTGTGACCATGTTCTTCGACAAGAGCATTTTACTATCTGACATCATTGCCACCTTTGAAAAGGTAGGTACACATATCACAGTAGAAGTCAGAGACAATAATCTGGACCAAAACAGCAACAAAATAATAATAAAATTCAAGACTGAGCAAGAAGCCAGAGAAGAAACTAAGCTCAATGGACTACCAACAACCTCAATAATAAAAAAAAACACAGGAACCCAAAAGTACCCAGAGAACAATCGAGCGTCCAAGAATCCAAAACCACTGCGATCTAGTTACTATTCAACCAGAAGACTATAAAACAATCATCAGATCACGAGTTTACCTTAATAAATCAGACAATTCTAGGACCCAAAAAACAAGGTTATTCTGCACCTTACCATGGACCGGAACCGACAGAGAAACATCTTGATGGGTGGCTACTCAGCCAAGCCAGGACGACCTGGGAGTCTGACCAGCAAAAAACTCCATCAGGTAGCGATGACAGCAGCGACAAGATGTTGTTGAGCAGGCGAGCCAGCAGTAGGGCTCCGCACAGCTCCAGCCGTGGGACGCTGATTGTTTTGATCGGGGCGACCTTCGACTTGGCGATGATCAGCGTAGAGCGCGGGCTTTCGACCTCCACCTCGGTGACCAGGTACACTGCAGCGGCGTAAGCGTGAGTCGAGGCATCTGCGAAGCCATGCAGATACCATTCTGAAGATGCTCGTGTTCCGAGCCAGCGAGGGATGCGCAGATTCTCCAGGCTCGGGAGTTGTTCCCTTAAGGTGATCCAGGAGCTGAGCGCATCGTTTGGAACGGCTTGGTCCCAATCACAGCCGGTTATCCAGAGCCTCTGGATGAGGATTTTCCCAACTATGATGACCGGAGCCAACCAGCCGAGGGGGTCGAATAGCCGTGCTACCTCCGAGAGCATCACTCTTTTGCTGATTGTAGAAGCCTCAGGATGCAGCGTGACTCTGTAACAAAAAAAATCTTTCTTCGTGTTCCACTGGAGTCCTAAGGTGGCTACGACGTCGTCCTCAGAGAATGAGCGCGCTGCACTTGCACTAGTGGAGAGATTCTCAAGTAGTGACGGCTCGTTGGCTGACCATTTGTCCAGCTCCATCCCTGCAGCCTTCAGCGTGGTGATAAGCTCGTTCCGTGCAAGGAGAGCTTCCTGCAGGGTGTCCGCCCCCACCAATGCATCATCCATATAGACGTGTTTCTCCAGAATCTCTGCTGCCCTGGGGGATGCATAACGTTCATCCGAAGCCAGCTGCTTCAAAGTGCGGATGGCCTGGTATGGGGCGCAAGCTGTACCGTATACCACAGTGCGCATACGGTATTCTGAGAGCTCCTGCTGCGGTGTGTCTCGCCACACAATCCGGAGCCAGTCTCTGTCTCTCTCGTCTATCGAGAACTGGCGGAACATCTTGATGACATCGGCTGAAAAAACAACAGGAAAAAATCTCCAGCGTGTCAAGACATCAATAATTTCTGCTTGCAACTTGGGCCCAGTATGTAAGCAATCGTTGAGAGAGACCCCATTGGAGGAAGGCTGGGAGGCGTTGAAGACAACTCTGATTTTTCCAGAGCCATCTTGCTTGATCACAGCATGGTGTGGTATGTAGTATTTGCTGCTGCCATTCTTCTCTGTTTCTGGGACCTTCTCCATGTGACTCAAAGACAGCATCTCTCCAATAAATTTGGTGTAGGCTTGCTTGAGTACAGGCTTACTCTGCAGGCGTCGCTCCGTCTGCAAAAATCTTGCCTGCGCTGTCTTCTTGGAGTGTCCTAGTGCTGGAGTGTGAAGAAATGGGAGGCGGAGCACATACCTTCCATCGGTGTCTCTCCGCTGAGTCTCTCTGAAGTGCTTCTCGCAGGCTTCTTCTTCCGGAGAGAGTCTAGACTTCGTAAGGACCTCCTCAATCTCCCAGAAGCGTCGAAGTTCCTCACTCGTTGGAGAAGTGAGCGTGTGGAGGCTGTGCACAGTGGTAGCACTCACTTCACAGCCTTGCGAAGCCACTGGACCTGTCACTATCCATCCCATGACAGTCTCTTGAGCTGCTGGCTTAAGGTTTGCTCCTAGTCGAACACCGTCCAGTAGGAGCGATGGGTAGACATCGCCTCCCAGGATACAGTCGACACGAGCAGGCTCGAAGAAAGCAGGATCAGCAAGCTCCAGTCCTTCAAGATAAGGCCATATCTTCTGACAGCATCTCTCCTTAGGCAAAAGTTTGGTTAGATTGCCCAGGAGCATGGCTGAAAAGCTTAAAGAAAAGCTAGGCTTCTTCGGAGAGCGTAGAATGGCCTCAGTGGTGAAGTTTGAGGTTAGGTTGACCTGTCCACCAACACCAATCACTGACACAGAGCTTTTCCTCTTACTCAAAGAGAGCACTTGAGCGACTCTCTCTGTAATAAATGAGCCCTCCGAGGCTTGGTCTATCAATGCTCTGATTTTCACTGAATCTCCATTGAAAGACTCGAGAATGACCCAGGCGGTGGGCATCAAGGTAGTCTTACTCTTGACCGCTGGCGAGCTTGAATCCTTGCACTGAGTCACAGCACTTACTTGAGTGGTGTAGCTTGAAGTTGAGGACGAGCCTGGTAAGGATGCCTCTGGATCCTCGTTTCTGCCTCCACCAGCTGGCTTCTCAATGTGCAGAAGGGTGTGATGCTTGGCTCCACAATCTGATACTGAACAGCGACCCTTTGAAATACACTTAGATGCTGCGTGCTTTCTCGATAAGCAGTTGAAGCATAGATTTGCAGCTGTCACATGCTCCAACTTCTTCGCCCTGTCCGCCCTCAGGAACACTGGACAGTAGCTGACGAAATGCTCGCCTTTGCACAGACTGCACCCGCCTCTTGAGCGTTGATTCTGGTTGGTTGGAGCTGTGGACGAAGAACTGTGAAAGGCAGACACAATTTGATGACTTTTATTTGGCGACTTCTTCACTACAGTAGTCTTATTATTTGCAGTATGGCCACTTTTTGCAGTCTCTAGGGAACGGGGACGGTTTTCGAGGAAGTCTATCAGCTGTGTATAGCTGGGGAAGCCAGGAGATCACTCCAAAGATTTTTCCCAGTCGTCTCTGGTCGAGGTGTCCAGCCTGGATGCCACAATCTCTGTAAACCAGTCGTCCCACTGGTCTACGGGTCTCCCTACGGAACGAAGTGCTCGAATTGCCTCGTCCACTTCATCCAGGATGCGAGTTATCTCGCTAGAGGACCGCTGCGAGATAGGAGACAGGCTCAGCACCCTCGACAACTGGGCGGACAGTCTCGCCCTCAGATTGTCGTAGCGCTTGGTTAGGCTTGCCCAAGCAACCTCAAAATTCGAGCCAACCATCTCCATGTTGTTGAGTCGTTTGGCTGCTGGGCCTTCCACGCACGACAACAGGTACTGCAGCTTGGTAACGTTGGAGAGTGTGGGCACATTTACCACCATGGCACTAAAGCGCTCCTTGAAGGTCTCCCAATCAAGCTGGTTTGCGCTGAATTTAGGCAGCGGAAGCTTGGGAAGCGAGGATGTGGCCAAGGCGCCACTCCAGCTTGGCTGCGTCGTAGCAGGTTTGACCTCTGGTGATGGTGGTTGCAAGGCTGCGATCCTGCTGTCCAGCTCTGCCTTGGCCAGGATGTAGGCCTCTTCATAGACTGCAAAGAGATTATCTGCCCAGTAGGTGTCCGCACCTTCCATTTCCGTCGGAGCTAACATCTCACCATGACGATTGAGAACCTTGGACCAGTAGCTTTCCAATAAGGCTTCTCTCCCATTCAGTACTGATAGCGTAAGAGTCTGTGGAGCACTTCTGTCAGTGTTGGAGATAAAGTTGCGTATCAGCTGCCCTTCCGACATCTTCTTCAGAAGCTTCTTATCTCCCATGATTGCAGACTGAAAGGACAGGAAAAAAATAAGTACTAATTTATAAAATGCAGAGCAACCCAAACAGGTAAAGTAGACTCTGGCCACTAGTGTAAACAAGCTAGTAGTCTAAGTAGAAAAGTCGACTCTGGCAACTAGTGTAAACAAGCTAGTAGTCTAAGCAGGAAAGAAGACAGCAACAGCAAAGCAACAGTAATAATTAAATGTAGCGTAGCAGGTAGATAGAGCTGAGGGCTTTAATTAGCATGTGATACTTATGGTCTGTTGGCTGTAATTCCTGTAATTGCAGTGCGATGTCGACTTGAATTGACAGTAATCTTCCTGCTGAGAAGACCGCGTTGAGGTTATAGCTGCAGCAAGCTCCGTGCAGACGACGCGTGCGACACTGCTATAGCCTCGCGACGTGCAGCGTCGATTTGTCCAGCAAGCAGCGTGGATTTGTCCAGCAAGCGCGCCTCTCGTGGAACGGAGTCGTACTACGGCAGCGTGTAGTAGACTCGATGCGTCGGCAATGCAGTACTCTGCCCTGTACTGTCGCCAAGGAGCTGTTGCTAAGCTTGCTAGCGAGCACACGTATACAGCTTGCTGTGCGACAGAGAAAACGAGAAGCAGCGGGAGAGAGAGAGAGAGAGAAAGAGAGACAGAGAGGGGGGAACAGAGGTAGAGACGCTGGTCTTCTTCCGCTCTCGCGGCGCTGTCGTCTTTGAGCCTATGCCGAGATTAAAATCACTCGACCTTGACCTTGGTTTTCCGTTGCGAAAATTCTTCGCGAATTTTCGAACGGTTTTCCACAGGTCAAGATGAATGTTTAAATAGATATTTTAAGTAATATCTATTTACTGGCTTATAAAATGTCACTTTTTGATTAGCACACCCGGAAAGTAACTTTCGTCGCACAGATTCGGGAGTCTTTCGGCGCGGAATTCAAGTCCGAATCGGGTAGCACTTTTGTACAAATCACTGCACTTTATCACTCGCGTACTTCCACTTCTGTACGCAATTCGGGTTTCGAAGGACCAAATGATCGCGCGCTAACCGGCTGAACTTTATTTAAAACTATCAGGCGCGGTATTAGCGTTGAGCGGGTGCAGCGAGACACGAATTTCCGCTGGTAAATTTGCGTACGTAAGGAAGCGGGAGAGTGAGGCGAGGTAATGTGTAGAATGCACTGATTTTATATACAAAACAATTAAATAGCATTTATTGCTTATCTTAATTATAATTTTAACAAAAAAAACTTAACAATCTCCCCCCTCCCGGCATTAATAATAAAAAATTGTTCTGTTAAGAAATAATATGTTTCTTAACAATGCTTATTAATATTAGTTTTATACGTCAGAATTTTGTCAAACAGTATACATATCTAGAACAGCAGAAACTAAATATTTTATGCGTTATTTTACGATTCATTTACTTTATATCATTTAAAAACTTTAAATCGCTCTCACAATACATCATAACACCTTTGAATGCTAATTTTGACTTTAAATGTATTTTTAACAACCCCTAAATGCTTATTTTTATTGTAGAAGCCAATTTATCGCTCCAAGGTGTAGTAAATTAATAAAGTAGACTCAATCGATCTCCAGGAACAAACCAATTTATTGTTAAAGCGACGTTTCGGGAGTATTTAAGGAAACTCCCCTCTTCATGGCTTAAATAAAACGGAAAGATCTCACAGAGATCGACTAGTAATACATTTTTATCTAATACACTAATGGCACCTTGAAAACTAATTTATTTTGCGCTTAGAGGTTCCCGTATGCGCGACCCTGTAACATCGTTTGTGATTAAAAATGTATTACTCGTCGATCTCTGTGAAATCTTTACGTTTATTTTAAGCCACGAAGAAGGGAGTTTCCTTATATAATCCTATATGTATATATATATATATATATATATATATATATATATATATATATATATATATATATATATATATATATATATATATATATATATATATATATATATATATATATATATATATATATATATATATATATATAAATTTATTTGACTAATTAACATATCACAACATCTAATCACGGTATTATTTGACAAACTGTTTTAGATTTCAGTTATTTTGCTAATAAAATTTAAGAGTATGAAGATTCCTTCTCAGTATCGAAAACTACGTTTCATAAATTTGTAAACTTTGGTATACTTTGCCCATAATTATTATGTGTAGTTTACACAAACACACACACACACACACACACACACACACACACACACACACACACACACACACACACACACACACACACACACATATACACACACCCACCCACATACACGCACACACAAACAGATATCTGCGTCACGTTCGACCGCGTAAATATTATATAAGTCAAAGAACCAAAACTATTTGTTAGAATTATAATATATATATTTGTTTCGTTTTGTTAAAGTTTCGCTGCCATCAGTAGCTTTAAGAGCGATAATTAATAAATTTGCTAATTAAATGAGTTTAGAAAGAGTAGCATACGTACGTTATTGTTGACGTGCAAGGGTTTTCGTATCTTAAGTCGAGAAGAACTCTTTATTTATGGTTCTTTATAAGTAAATATATATATATATATATATACGTTCATTCTTAATTTGGCGGTTTGGCGTGAGCCGCAGGCCTATGACTAATCACTTATGGAGTCTTGTCGCCGTGTAATTCGTTGAGGTGCCCACCTAACGCCGTTTTAAACTTACATAGTGATGGCAGACACCTTACACTGCAGGGGAACAAGTTCCAGTGGCGTGCACTCTGGGTCCTGAAGAAATATAAGCCCTGATCAGTGCGCGACCCCGGAACTGAGAGTTCTTCCATACCCCCCCCCCCCCCCGCCCCGCCCCCCTCCCTACTTGAAGTCCTGGCCTGATATTTTGTCAAAAAGAGCAGTAAGATACGTTGGCTGCTGCATAACAACCGCTTTACAAAACAGCAACCCCATAAAATACTCTATCCTTCCCTTCATATCTAACCAGCCCAGGCTCTTCCTGTAAGGAGTGATATGCTCGCCCCACCTAACACCACTCATGTACCTCACACATTAATTTTGTAAACGTTGCAGTCTTCACCTCTAGCCTGTGACGAGAAATGGGCAACAGCCAGGACTACGTCAGAGAAGGTGATTTCTCTGAAAACAAAGCCATCATCTTCGTCACTATGTGAGACCGATACCCCAGCAAAGTGAGCATTAAGCTCATCCGGTGAAAAGCCATGAAGCTCCTTTCTTGGTTTAGGCAGTAGTCTCAAGCCCTTGAGTTCTGTCCATATGTTTTTCTTTCTATCAAGAGCTTCAAAGATACGGTTTTGTATACAAATTTCCCGCACGCTTTTTGTGCGTTGTTCGGCATCACACACGTCTTCATACATTGTCTCGTTTCTTGTACAGATACGCGAGTTCAGCGTTAACCCATGGGGGATTTGTTCTCTTTTTGGGTGAGCGAAAATACCTTTAGCGGTGCAAATTTATCAATCACAGCCATGAGGTTGATGCGGAGGCATTCAAGTAGTCGATATCTGTATCTGAGCCATCGAGCGGCGATCAATCACAGTCGACAAGGTGAGAGAGGAGGTCGTCTTGATGTATGGATTTAAAATCCCGATAGCTAATCGAGTTGGCTACAGGGGGTACAGCAGTTTCTACCCCAATCTGAATCTCTATGATGTGGAGACAGGGAAAAGGCGCAGCCTCATTAGTACTGCTAAGCACTATGTCATTGTCAAGAGTCATTATTACGTCTATCCATGTGTGAGAATCTTTGAGAAGATGAGTCTCGCTATGGTCTACTATATGAAAATTAAGGTCATCAGCCAGTCGCCTAACAAATTTTGCGTCGTTTAACGTTTTGAGTAAATTCGCATTCAGATCGCCCATGATTATTTTATGGCTATAATCTTGAGTGTGCGTGGTGAGTTGATCGATAACATCAGAGCTCTTGAGAAAATGGACGTGAGGTGGTCTATAAATAAGTGCAACAACACACTGCACATGATATATTCTGGAATAAGCGGCTTTCCCTCCTGTGTAGTCGATGAATTGCACAGAAGGTTGGCTTTGAAGGTGTTGTAAATATATAGGACTAACCCACCTCCGAATTTGTTAGGATCGAGTCTAAGCCATTGATCGGGATGCGATCACTCTCAAGGTCAGGGCAGAGGTGCGACTCGGCAACTCCGAAGAGATGGTAGGCGGGACCAGTCAAAAGATGTCTGAGGATCTCAATGTATCCTAAAACAGAGGTCACATTGAGAAAACCTGCTCTCAATCCCTTACCATGCACCCCTCCCCCAATAGTAATCCTGGCTAGTCATTCCGCAGCGGCAGCCTCGGTTTGTTTAGAAGCGATAGTGACAACCGCTGAACTTCTGTTTACTGTATTACACAATTTTTTTACCTCCGTTTCGCTTGAGTATATCCTGTAGGAAGACAATATTGCTTGAAAATCAGCTGCTAAGGAAAATTTATGAGAGACATCGCCATCACGTCTCAAGGGTATTTAGGCTTCTTAATTTTAAGAAAGAGTCTCTGTCAAGGAGCTCATTAATGAAGATTTTAGCATTTATTATTAAATCATTGTTCCTGGTCAAGAGTCGAGGTGTCTACGTCTCTTGTATGGAAGCTTGGAATGAACCACTTCGCACGCATAATTTCCCCTACTACTGCACTATTGGAAATATTAACAACCCACGGCAACCATTTACCCCCATCTTTCGCAGAAATTGGTAACTTAGGCTCTCGCTCACTCGATCGAAGAAGGCGGATGCTTAAAATGTCCTCTTCGCGAATCAGTGGGAGGACCCTGCGCAGTACAACGTGTGCAACATCAATTCTATCAGTATTATCACCATAAAAAATACTCGAAATAATCACGTTTTTACTTCCATTGATGCTGTTGACGCGCATTTACCCCCCCCCCCCCCTCCACCCCTTATCGACCGATTTCACCCGCATACTACGTAGGAGCGATGCAGCTCTACTTACTTCATCGATGTTTTCGCTATTTCTGTTGCTATTTTTATTACTATTTTTATTGTAGGTAACGCGTTTGTCATTCGGAGCAAGTAAACTACATCCGTAGTCGATGTTCCTAAGTACTTAATAATGTTAATAAGTACTTTTGAAACAGATTTCCAAAACCTAACCAATAAATTTAATAGAGTTGAAAGTGACAACAAAGAAATAATAAAGAATATAGGAAAAATAATAACAAAACTTTACCTCTACATATACAACTATTACCAATAAAATTGAGAGTAACGTAGAAAACATCCAAAAAAATAACCAACTCATACTTAACAAAATTGAAGACCAACAAATTGCAGTGCTCCCCAGTACACAAAACAATACCGTTTCTCTGACAAGTACAAACAAATGTAAAAATAATAATGCGTCTATTACAAATAGTAATTTACTCGACAACTATAGAAATATAAGCGTTACAAATGACGTCGGCTATAGCACGAGCAGTGTCGAATTGGGCATCGTCAGCTGGCTTGCGCCTCAATGTCGACAAGACAAAAGCGATTATTTTCGTATCTGAGCATAACATCAAACAGAACCTTGACTTGCAAGGCATTGGAGATACAGACTGGCGTACACGTTCCCTTTGTCATGGGACACTGCAACCAGTTCAAGAGACTCAATACAGCTGAGAGCAGGAACTTTGTTATGAAAGAGCAGTTTTGCTTCAATTGCCTACGGAACGGCCACTCCGCTAGAAACTGTCCGTCTCCAACGCAGTGCCAACTCTGCGGTGCCCGCCATCACACCCTGATCCATGAGGGACCTCACAAGCGATCCGCGGCGCCCGTTGATTCCGGGATCCCAGCCAAGATGTCGAGGGATGCCACTGTCATGCTCGCTGCTGCCACGTCATTGGACAATGAGGCTCCCTCGCCACCATCGTCTTGACTAAGCCTGCTCCCCACGGCAATGGTCGAATTGGGACATAGAGGGAAGGCACGAGCGAGGATAAGAGCACTGCTCGATCTATGCTCCGAATCTACGTTGGTCACTCTACGTCTGGTTCGCCGGTTCGGACGAGATTTGAAGAGAGTCAAGGCTCCACCTCCCTCTCAGGATCGAAGCTCACGGGCTCCAGCGCATCCGAGTGAAGACGCCCTCTCGCCGTCCGAGCATTGAGGTGGCCAGGCTGTGCGAAGGACTGACGCTAGCAGATCCCGATTTTATAACGCCGCGTGGGGTCGACATGATTATAGAAGCCAACGTCTACGGCGCACTGATGCTCCCTGGTGTGGATCACCGTGGCAGCCTCCTGATCCAGAAAACGGTTTTCGGCTGGATAATCACAGGTACACTCGAGGACGAATCTCCGAGATCCATCACCTCGGCCTGTACCACGGTCCCTGAGCCTCAAGAGGAATTCTGGCATGAACAGCTCATTGAACTAATGCAGAGATTCTGGTCGCTGGAAGAAGTCCCTGAAGTCATAAGACGATCACCGACCGACATGGACTGTGAGCGCATCTACGCGACCAAACACACTCGCGACTCGAATGGACGTTACCTAGTTCCTCTGCCCATCAAGGTGGCCAAAACCTGCTTGGCTCAAGTCTGGGACAAGCTCGCAGAGCTCTCTCCACGATCCATCGCAGAATGAAACAGGACAACGCATTCCGAGATGAATATGAGCAGTTCATGGAAAACTATCAACGGTCAGGCCACATGCGGCCACTTACTCAACAGGAAATGAACCAGTCCTCCCAGAACATCAACTATCTTCCTCATCACGGAATCTGGCAGCGGAGTAACGATGGACGGAAGCTCCGCGTCGTCTTCAATGCCTCTTGTCCGACGTCATCTGGCAAAAGCCTTAACGATACGCTTTATTCAGGTCCAAAACTGCAGAACGACCTCGCCTCTGTTATTACGCGGTGGAGGAGATGGCGAATAGCGTTCTGCGCAGATATCAAAATGATGTTTCGGCAAATTTTGGTCAATGCAGAAGACACACGCCTACAAGGGATTCTCTGGAGTCGATCAGAGAAGGTACCAGCAACACACTTTTTGCTCCTCACGGTCACCTACGGTGAGACTTGTGCTCCCTACTTGGCCTTGCGGACACTCCACCAGCTTTGCGACGATGAGGGCGCCTTGCGAGGCGGCCGCTCGTTGTCGTCGAGATCAGCTTATCCAACTGCTCAAGGCGGGCGGCTTCGAACTGAAGAAATGGGTGTCAAATACACCCAGCCTACTGGAAGATATATCCGTGGAGAGTCGACTGCACCCCAGCTGGTTACAACTGGCCACAGAAGGCCCCGTCAATGAATTGGGTATCGCCTGGGACCCGATCTCCGACTGTTTCCGGTTTGTTCCACCTTCTATCGATGACGTACCTCAACTCACGAAGCGCATCGTTCTCACCGAACTCGCTCGGCTGTTCGACCCCGCGGGTTGGCTATCTCCCGTCGTGATTGTTGCAAAGATGCTTCTGCAAGATCTCTGGCGAGCAAAGTTAGACTGGGATGAGAGCCTACCTGCCTCGATGGATCGCAACTGGCGCAGCTTTCGCACAAGCTTGAACGACATCACCGCCTTGACTCTACCAAGATGGTTTCGCTGGATTCCGGTCCGCAGCGTCCAACTTCATGCCTTTGCTGACGCGAGCCGTCGGGCAATGGCAGCTGTCGTCTACACAAGTGTCCAACTATCTGAAGGCTCAGCCAGTGTCACCATCGTCTCGGCCAAAACGAAGCTAACACCCATCAAAGGCTTGACGCCCCCCAAGCGGCCGACTCACCGGATGACAATTCCTCGGTTGGAACTCCGGGCAGCATTGCTGGCCGCTCGATTGCTAACCTCGGTGGCTCAAAGTTTAGACGTCTCGCTGTCCAATTGCTGCATTTGGAGCGATTCACGAGTGGTCCTGCACTGGCTGCACTCCACCGAACCTGTCGGAAATGACCTTGTAGATAACTACATCAGTCATATCCATGAGACGTTCCTCCAAGGAGTCTGGAACTATGTACCGTCCAGCCATAATCCAGCCGACATAGCAACCAGGGGCACGAGACCAGCTCAGCTTTGTCGAAATCAGCTCTGGTGGGCGGGCCCAGCCTGGTTGACGGAATCGCCATCCGCCTGGCGCCAACATTCGTCGAAAAATCCCGCTGCTTCGGAATGCCCACCTGAGGCCCCCTCACGAACATTGAATTGTCTCTTTACCCAGACAGCGGAGCCCTCATTCATCGAGCAGTTCTCTTCCCTCACGAGGCTGCTCAGAACCGTCAGCCGATGTCGACGCCTCCTTCGATCCAGGACAGAAATGAGGGACATGCCAGCACCACTTGCACCAGTGAGGGCTGACGAGCTCCAAGATGCCTTTCTCTCCACCGACCGGCTCAGTCAACAGCGGGTCTACGCTCTGGAGATTGAGGAGCTCCGTAGAGACAGGCCAGTCTCCACAAGAAGCGCCCTCCGGAGGCTCGATCCCTTCCTTGACGAAGCCGGGATTTTGCGTGTCGGAGGCAGACTAAGACACTCTCTTTTGTCGTACGAGGACAAACATCCTCCGATATTGGATGGGAGCAGCCACCTGGCAAAACTGATCATTGACTGGGCTCATCAGCGGGCGTTGCATGGTGGTGTTCGACTGACAATCTCGTACACCATGCGACGAGCATGGATCATAGGAGGTGAGATGAAGATTAAATCGCACCTTCGCAAGTGTGTAGTATGCACTCGCTTGACGGCCCGTCCCATGAGCCAGGTTATGGCGTCTCTACCTCCAACTCGGGTTGTCCCGTCCTGGCCCTTCAGTCGCAGCGGCGTCGACTATGCTGGCCCCTTTCAAGTGCTCAGATCTAAAGGTCGTGGGATCGTTTCATCAAAGGGGTACGTGGCAGTCTTTGTCTGCCTGAGCACCAAGGCTATCCATTTAGAGTTCGTCGGGGATCTAACCACGGCCAGCTTGCTCGGAGCATTAGCTCGCTTTTCGGGGCGTCGTGGCAAGCCCTGCGAAATTTGGAGCGATAATGCGACGAATTTCCGCGGCGCTGATCTTGAACTCCGCCGTTTACTCCATGAAGCCGAACTTGACTGGAAACTTGTCACTGGCACCTTGGCGACGGAAGGGATAGATTTGCGATTAATCCCGCCCTCGGCTCCTCATTTCGGGGGCCTGTGGGAAGCTGGCGTCAAGTCAATGAAAAATCATCTGCGCCGAATTGCCGGTACGCGACGACTCACATACGAGGAATTCTCTACCTTGTTGGTGGAGATCGAAATGGTCCTCAACTGCCGACCCTTGGCCCCACTCTCTGGTGATGCCGATGATCTAGATGCTCTGACACCAGCCCACTTTCTTGTTGGTGGCCCTCTTGTCTCGCATCCGCGGCCCAGCACAGCCGAAACCAACCTTGACTACCTGACCCATTGGGCACTGGTCAGAGGAATGCGCGACCACTTCTGGCACATATGGAGCCGTGAATATCTCAACACTTTGCAGCAGAGAAGCAAGTGGACACGACCTCGAGACAACCTCACAATGGGAGACCTGGTTCTGATTACGGACTCAGCTCTCCTCAAACCTAATGGACGATGGCCTCTCGGCCGCGTTATCCGCGTCTATCCAGGCCAAGATGGCTTCATTCGAGTCGTGCAGGTAAAAACTGCAGACAGCGACTTCACCCGGCCCGTGACCAGGCTCTTGCGCCTCCCCGTGACATCTCCAGCAACAAGTGCGAGCTGAACGCCCGACCTGGATCGGCTGAGACGGTGAACCACGGCTGGCGGCGACTTCAATTTTCATCGTTACAGGAACGAGGCGGGCGGCTTTGTGCAATTTTCCTCTTTCTCAATACGTCGAGCGCTGAGCCTGGGAGGTTGGCCGTCGGATGGCGCTCGGCGCGCCGCTCTCGGAGCGCTTCCCGGCTTGGCAGCCGACTAGTCGCTCGCCGCGGTCTGTCCGACTTCCACCAGCGACACAGCCGGAGCCCCGCCGCTCTCACCAGCAGCTCGAGGAGATTCAGCTTCGTGTCCCGAACCAGCGGCGTTCTTGGAGCGGCGATCGGACGCGCTACGCCAGTGTTCTTCTCAAGGTTGTCCTCGTTCAGGGCTTGCCGCGCAACAACGTTAGAACATTTACTTGTGAAATTTGGGTACCTGTGAGTCTTCTTCTTTTGTCATTAAATAAAGTGTCGTTAAAGTTTACCCAGTGTTTCATTGGACAGCCTCCTCGCCTCTAATTATTCCCATTCGACATTAAATTTAACAAAGGCTATTATGAAATCATGTCAAAAGAAAGAATTTTTATA
This sequence comes from Gastracanthus pulcherrimus, assembly GCA_949152435.1. NCBI lineage: Eukaryota > Metazoa > Arthropoda > Insecta > Hymenoptera > Pteromalidae > Gastracanthus > Gastracanthus pulcherrimus. The sequence continues at coordinate 86,262,915 of OX424574.1, forward strand.
TAATCTATGGCAAATGGATCGTGATAATGAATATTTAAAAAGTGAGTACAAAAATTATGCGAAAATCTTAGACAACGTAATTTTAGATGCAAAAATTAAATACGAACAAAGTCTACTCCAAAACAACTTAAGCAATCCAAAAAAATTATGGAAAATTATAAACTCAAAAGTAGGAAAAAAAGTAAAATCAAATGATATTATAGATTATATATAGGTCAATAATGTTAAGATTTAAAATAAAGTGAATATAGCTAATACTATGAATTGTGAAATTGGTCAAAAATTTAGTGAAAAGATAGACAAACCAATAGAAACAGAATTAATACAACCAAAGGAACGAAAATTCAATGTTTATAAATCTAACAAGTGCATATGAGGTGACAAGTATAATAAATTCTATAAAATTGAAAAGCGGAGGTGTTGATAAAATAAAAGCTAAAGCACTCAAAGTAATTTGTAAACATATTGCTGAAACATTGTGTCATATAATTAACTTATGTATAGAGCAAGCTATTTGGCCAAATGCACTGAAAAAAAGCCGAAATAGTACCTGTATACAAATCCGGTGATTAACATAATGCCACTAACTACAGATCGATTTCGTTTATATCTAATATAGCAAAAGTTTTCGAGAAAATAATTTATAATAGAATATACGAATTTATAAAAAAACACAATATAATTACAGATCAACAATTGGATTTTATGAAAAAGGTAGGTACTAAAGACGCATTAAATTACGTAACTAATGTTTTATATAATAATCTAGATCACAGTAAACCTACTATAATAACTTTTTTGGATTTAGTGAAAGCATTTGATACTGTTGATCATGAAATATTGTTAAATAAACTTTATTGTATAGGAATTAGAGGTTAGGCGTTGGATTTACTGGCAAATTATCTTAATGATAGATATCAAAGAGTCAAAATTAATGATAATGAATGTAATTACATGAAAATTACTTTTTATTATCTACATTAATGATCTCTTGATACAAATCCCTCCTAATGCAATATCGGCTTATGCATATGACACTGCAATTGTAACTAGTGATGATACCTGGGAAAAAGCTCAGGATAGTATGGATAGATAATTATGTATAATCGATAAGTATCTAGCTAAGAACAAATTATCTTTAAATGTTGAAAAGACGGTGTATACATATATAACTTTTGGCAACAATGGTTATAGTGTTCCAAATCAAATAGATATTAAGATCAAAGATAAAAAAATAGACAGAGTTGAGAATTGTAAATATCTAGGAATGATATTTGATTACAACCTCAGATGGAATAAGCATATACAATATATTATCAAGAAAACTTGATATTTGATATATATTTTTTATAAAGTTTCCAAGACAATGTCAACCGAAACATTGAGGCTGATATATTATGCTTATTTCCACAGTATCATAAGTTATGGTATAATAGCGTGGGGTGGAGCGTTCAATAACAATTTAAATCTACTGCGAAATTTGCAAAAAAGAATTCTAAGAATTGTTCATAAAAATAATTTTATAAGTCAGGATTATTCCATGAATCTAGAACAATTATTTACTTATGAAGCACTAAGATATCATTACACAAACCTCAAAAATCAATTCATTAAATCTAGCAGTATTACAAGAGAAAAACATTTAATAATACCTAAATATACCAAAATAATTAGCACTAAAAATAGTTATATGAAAGCCTTAGCAACATACAACAAGCTACCGAGTGATAAAAAAATATTAGATATGAATATATATTCAAATAAGAATAAGCTAAAAAATTGGATAAAAACAGATATATAATATAAATTGTTATAATATGAATAAGTCAGTTAAATATTGATATAAGCACCGTTAAAAAGTAAAAAAAAATGTATTACGATAATAATTTTTAGTATTAAGTTAGTTAATTTCAGTATTTTAGTATATAAGTTTTATTTTATATTTTAATTTTGTATATGCCGGATCGCGTACAGATGCCTAGTGCATCTCTGCGATATTCAGAATGTAATTTATACATTATTGTATTTTTTTACTTACTATTATTACTATTATTTTATTGTAAATTTATGTAAGGTAAACTGGTTTCCAATAAATAAATGTATATCTTATACACTAGGGTTCTACCTTATCCATAGCATGAGCTGGCGTGGATATAAGCTTGAAACTTTAGAGGTCGTGGGTTCAATTCCCAACATGGGTATATATATATATATATATATATATATATATATATATATATATATATATATATATATATATATATATATATATATATATATATATATCTATTTTTTTGCGTTTATTATTTTAGGCGTTTAGCATTGCTTTCCAGTTTAGCTGAGGCATTTCTTTTTTGTTTTTACAATTATTTGAGAATCTGAAGTTTACGTGGGTATTCTTTTGAGGCTGATTACGATATTTAGAAATAGTACATCGTTTATTTATTTTTAACTTATATATGTATACCGGTACTTACGAATGTTTTTCTTTCAAATCTGATGATGATATGCGGTATAAGGTGAGGTTTCGTTTTTATTATAGTAGTTGCCATAACATATAGCTAAGAAATATTAATACATTTCTTGAGTAATTTCTATAATCTATAAGAAGTACCGAGTATTAACTGCATTTATTTATAAATGTAATTACCTAACAGTATATTTATTTAATAAAAATGCTTTATCTCTCAATGAAATTATGGTTTTATTACAGTAATCGTCATGAAGTATTCAATAGCTGTAGTGTAGACATTTTTATTTTACAGCGTATCGTGTATATATAAATATAAATATATATATACTTAAAAAGATTTTTTTTATATGTTAGCTAACGCTATAGGCATTGCTCAGTTACGTTATCTTCTCAATATTAATTAATATAAGGATAGACCCGTTAATTATTATAGTTCTAATTAACTTATACGTATCGATATAATGAAAAAGGTTAGTTTGATGATATACGACCTTTTTCATTATATCGATACGTATAAGTTAATTAGAACTATAACTATAATATAAATTCTAAACATTTTTTTTACTTTATATTTTGAAATAAATATAAATATAAAATAATAATAATAATACGAGGGTAGTTCAATAAGTCTTTAGAATAAAGTATAAAAACAATTTTTTTTGGGTAAATTTTTTTTTATTTTTCAACATAATCTCCTTGGAGCTCTATACACTTGGTCAATCGCTTTTTAAGTTTTTTTAATCCTTCAGAAAAGTGCGTTTTCGGAAGTTCCTCAAAATAAGCACTTACAGAGGCAATGACGTCTTCGTTGTCCGTAAATCTCTGTCCACCAAGCCATTTTTTCAAGTTTGGAAATAAGAAAAAGTCACTGGCGGCTAAATCTGATGAATACGGTGGGTGTTCGACCAATTCGAAATTTAGTTCTTCAATTTTAGCCATTGAAACGAAGCATGTGTGAACTCGGGCGTTGTCGTGATGAAAGAGAATTTTTTTTCTCGCCAAATGTGGTCGTTTTTTTTTTAATTTCTTCTTTCAGCTGCTCTAATAATGATGCATAATACTCACCAGTAATTGTTTTACCCTTTTCCAAGTAGTCAATAAGTATAATTCCACGTGCATCCCAAAAAACTGTAGCCATAACCTTACCAGCTGACTTTACGGTCTTTGCCTTCTTTGGAGCTGGTTCGCCTGTGGAAATCCACTGTTTGGATTGTTCCTTTGTCTCAGGAGTGTAGTGGTGTATCCATGTTTCATCCACAGTCACAAATCGACGAAAAAATTCCTCAGGATTCCGACTTATGCGCGCCAAAAGAGCCTCAGAGGCGACCACTCTATTGCGTTTATTCTCAGCTGAGAGCAAACGCGGCACCCATCTTGCCGATAGCTTTTTCATGCCTAATTTTTCATGTAGAATTGAAACAACTGCACCTATAGATATCCTTGTGGCCTCAGCTAACTCACGCACTTTTAATCTTCTATCCTTCAACACCATATCGTGGATTTTATTGATGATTTCGGGAGTAGTTGCTTCTACGGGCCTTCCTGAACGTGGTTCGTCACTTATTGATGTACGACCACGCTTAAATTCATTTACCCAGTTATAAACCGTTGCTAAGGCAGGGGCAGATGTGCCATGAACTGAGTCCAATTCATTTTTTATCTCATATGGAGTTAAACCCTTTAAATGAAAATGTTTAATTACCGCTCTGAACTCGTTTTTTTCCATTTTTCTTAACAAGCAAATTTTTTTTTTCAATTGGTTATAAAAACACGTAAACTCAGAAGATGTGGACTGTGACTGCACCATATATCTAGTCGGGAGTGGTGCTGACTGAAAACAGATGATTTGGAGCGATTCGCGCGCCATCTGTTGGTCATTCTAAAGACTTATTGAACTATCCTCGTAATAATAATAATATCCCTAGTGTGAGAAATCTATTAAATCCTATTCACCAATACAAAAATTGTATAATACATCCTATTCACAAATAGATCATTTCATATTTGGAAAAGGGAATTAATAGGATTTAATAGATTTCTCTCATTAGGGATTATATGTAATACATAATATTTTATATATATATTTTTTTAATGAAACACATTTTAAACAATTTTCTTGTTAACGATACGGTATTTTTACATTAACTATGAATTGTTATAATATTTCACTTTCACTTACAAGAAGAGTTCACGAAGCCTGAGTCACGGATTTAATGATACTTTGGGGATCGATTTTTGGTACCTCAAAATGATGGAAAAGCTCGATTAATCTGACCCAAAGTTATTAACGATTGAAGATGATGACTAAACAGGTATGAATATTTGTATAAATTAAACGTATGTAGACAAAATAACGTATATTCGGAATAAAATATCTTATATCTCGAATACAAAGGCCCATTAGAACAAACTGAGGGTGCTAGGCTTCATTTTTAGATACCAAGAAGCACCTCCTAAAACCTCATAAAAATCCGAGTTACGCAGGGTTGGTTTTCTCCTTGGCAGTGCACTCCCCTTGTTAGCCTATTAAAAAATAACAAGTTTTATTTGAAATGTTTGAAAGGATATTCTGTGCAAGTTTCAGCTAAATCCATCATACCTGTGTGCACCAGCTACTTTTTAAAGATTAAAATTACTTATTGATAAATTAAGGTTTTTGCAAATAAAACTATTTTTCTTCATAATATCTGGAACACATAAATAATTTTATTTATTGTACTAATTAATTTATATTTATATTGCTAAATATAATCAATGATTTCTGAAAGTCAAAGTGATGGAAAAAGAATAGAAAAAAGGGAACTTGGTATATTGGAATATCACTATGCTTTAGCATACTTATGTGTGTTAACTGTAGTTCTACACAACTGCATGTTTGTACAAAAATGAATTTGTACAAAATTGACTTACTAAGAAATGTACCAAAAACATAAACTGAAATGCGAGTATAGAAAAGAATGGGGAACTATATGCGTCAGCCCGAAATTCTCTTATGCCCTTTATGTCAAGTGTTTTAGTCGTACTAGAGCATCTAGCTAGAGCAGTCGCACACTGCTGATGTTATTCCTTCCTTTGCAAGTATGAATAAACGAAAGTTATTTTATTTGAAATATACATTGTGTTTTATCATTTATTTAACAGCCATTTCCAATAGGTTGTGGCTGAGATACGTGGTTCAATAATTGTGATTTCTAGTGTGTAAAAATAACTGTTTATATTGAAAATCTCGATCGTTGTGTTCATTGTGACAGTACATTTTAGTGCACATTGAAATAAGACTTTAATCGAGAAGAATAAGTGAAAAACGTGTGAAATAGTACATTATATAACAAGGGCAAAAAGTCGAATATTTTTCCAGCGGGTGAGTTTACTGCCCGAGCGAGCGAAGCGAGGGTAGTGTCAGCCGAGGGAAAAATCGACTTTTTTCTCGAGTTACATATAGTACTTTATGTCCATCTCAACTGTGGCCACTTTTTGATTTGGAAAGCGGGACTAATGGACTGACGTAGAATGTTTGAAAACGTGGTCGGTGCGCGGTGTGGACGAATATTCTAATAAATTTGGTATAAAATGTCTATGCTTTAATTGTATTGGGTAAAACATTACTTATATTGTTAAAAGACAATCAAAAATCAGGATTATAGATAGAACTTGATGAAATAAAGGAATTTGGGTTAGTTTCTAGTGAAGTCACTTTTTTCCCGCAAATGCGTGAAAAAAGTAAATTTTCTCCCCTAATCCTATTTGCGGGGAAAACGTGTTATTTTGGTCTCGCTTTTCAGGGAAAAAGGTGTCCATTTTCGCTGAGATGGGCATAAAGATTATTTATTAAACTTATTATACAGTTTTATTTCTGAGTAAAAGTATGATGCCCCTTTGCAAAATCATATTGGTTATTGCATGCAAATAATATGTACATGATTTGCATTGAAAATACAGCAGTAAATATTTTAAGCTATGATCTGAAAATAAAAAATTACTTTGATATCTGTATGAAGTACTAGTTATATATCAATTGATTAAGTTAATTATGATTACAGAATTAATAATAATAAAAAGTACCACAGTTTACTTGTTTATTAATTAATTCTATAGTAGTTTGAAAAACTGAAACAGAATATATAAATTTTTGTTTATTAAATTAGAAAAGCATTGTAATAAAAGTCATTAGTATAATAAAAGTGACTATGAATATGTAAATAAAAGATTAACAATAATTATAATTTATGGAAATAATAATGGTTGTATTAAAACTGAAAACAGCCAAACTAATAATAAAATATCAAAGTGTATTGATATAATGTATATTTTTCTATAATCTATATGAGAAACAGTTTAAAAGGAATAAATTTCAATAAGTAATAATATTGGAATAAACTTTGATAAAACTGTTATTAACAGTTATGTTTACAACACTGAGACTTTGAATTTGGTTTTGACTTACTAAGAAATGTCCAAAGGTATAAACTGAAATGCGAGTATAGAAAATATTGGGGAACTATAAGCGTCAGCCCCGAAATTCTCTTATGCCCTTTATGTCAAGTGTTTTAATCCTACTAGAGCATCAAGCGTGAGCAATCGCACATTTCTGACGTTATTCCTTCCTTTGCGAGTTTGAATAAACAAAAGTTATTTTATTTGAAATATACATTGTATTTTATAATTTATTTAACACCCATTTCCAATATGGTGAGACTAGAAAACCGAGATATAAAGTGAATTTACGCCGGAAAAACACAAAATCGTTTAAAATGTATTCAGGAAAAAACGATTTTGTATACATCAGAAAACTTTTTAACTTATAATTCGTCTATATTATCAAGTAAGTGATGCACTCACTTATTATGCAATACATTTTTTTTTAATTTTTGCTAAAAAATCACGACTGTCCCAACTTAAGGTGAGTTTAGACTAATTTTTTCAAAATCGTTAAACATCCGGAATTTTATTTAAAAATTTTAATATGTTATTAGTAACCAAAAAAGAGAAATATATATCCATTTTGGGCAATTTTTACATTCCTAATCCTAAGTCATTGAACAAAATGCACTTTTTTGCAGTCAAAATAAAGGTTAATTGAAATAGTTCCTTGCGTATTTAAGTTTGACAATATCAACCTAATAAATTTTCACTAACTTTAGAACCCGTAACAAACAAAAATTATTTATTATAACTTTGTATCATAAAAAGCTTGAAAAAAATATACCTGTATTTTAAATAAATATATGACAAAAAATACCATGTTTTTGTATACATATTTAATCGGCAAAAATTTCTATGTACGCAATTTCTGAAAAAAATAGTAACTTCTTTAAAAATAGTCCTTGCAGGAATATTTACTGGGAGTTACAGCTAGATCCACCGACTCTAAATGAGCGAGGAATTTTTGGAAGTTAGAAAAATAAGTTTCGAGAAAAACGCATCTAAATATTCAGTTCTACATTAGAAGCAATGTTAATTATTTTCTTTAAATGGTTATAAATTTGTAAATTATGAAATTTTTTTTCTACTAGGTCCCAAAATATTCTTACAAATATAGAGCTTCAAAAATTGTTAAAATTTTTTTTCAATTTTTTTGACAAAAATCGTTGTAGACCCACCTTAAGAGGAGTCCATATCTATTGTCCTTGTCTAATCGCGTTTTTGCTATTTATTCAAATTGTAGTTTGTTAATTGAAGAACTAACAGTTGGCCCCAATTGGTATTAAAGTAAAAAATATTTTGAGACCTTAAAAAGTACTAAACTATTAAAAGACTCTTAAAAAGACTACCTTGAACATTCACGGTCAAAATTAATGTTTCAGGGCTGAATGATTTAGTTGTTTTGAAAGAAAAGGGGCTGTAAATAATATTTGTTGTTTTTCGATGTTTTTTGTCTTTTTAGCTGATTTACAATTTTTTAGTTTTTCGGGTTTTTTGGTATGTTTGAAATAATACCATCAATTCATTTTTTATGCATTTGAAAGGGCATAAAATTACCTATCTTATCCGACCTGAAATTTGAAATACGCTACTTTCTTTTTTCTGTTATCCACGAAAATGTGTTATGTTTAAACGGTGGTATCTGGAAAACATAAAATTTTTTAAATAGTTTTTGAAAAAATGTGTAGTGATTAGGAATATGGATAAGAATATTTTGTAAAACTTTAAAGCCTTTACCATTTTCCATTTTCGAGAAAAAAATAATTTTGTAAAAAAATCGTCTTTCGCGAATGATAACTTGAGTAAAAAGTCATTATTCCTTCCTAAAATTTTCAGGAAGGTGACTTTTTACTACCTCTTGAGACTGTTAGAATCATAAATTATAACGACCTTTACATTCCGAGTTATTTGAGGTTATTTCTTTTTTAATTTTTCTTCATCGTTTACCTATTGTGAGAAATCTATTAAATCCTATTAATTCCTTTTCCAAATATGAAAAGATCCTATTTGTGAATAGGATGTATATGCAATTATTGTATTGGTGAATAGGATTTAATAGATTTCTCACACTAGGATTATATTTCGAGAACAACGCGGTAATTTTTTACAAACCAGGACTGAATTTTTTCGTTTTCTTTATAAAGATTCTGAATAGAAAATAAATCTTGAAATTCATCGATCCATTTTTGTTTTACACTGATTTCTTTATTTTACGATATTCTGAAATCGATAAGGTAAATTATTTCTGTATTTTAGAAATAATATGATTGTTAATTCTTTCTTTCGTTGCATTTAATGGCCATGTATCCCCTCATTTGGGACTACGATATGTCACAATGCATATGTGTTTTTGCACGTTACTTTTGTATTTTATATACTTGTTTGTTGTGTTGTGCGGTGTCGGTTAAGCGAAACCCATCATCTGCTTCCAAGCGTCTCAGACACGTTTGAGAAGGCTATATGGGCGCATAGGTCCTACAACAAAGAAAAATTTCTCAAGAATTTTCACCGGGAATCAAACCCTCGACCGCTTGAGCGTCTTGTATTGGTAGGCAAGCGTCTTATCCACGGAGCCAAGGGGGTCTCTGTAATCGCTTCATTTGCATTTGAAAGAGTATAAAATTATTATAAACGGTGATATTTCTGTTTTTTTATAACTTTTCCATTAATATTTTGAAATACTAATTTAAAAGATATTTAAAGATTAATGGAGTAACGATTAAATTACACGCTAATTCCATTGGAGTGAAATAAATCACTATGATTACTGTGGATTTTTAACTCAAAAATAGAGTGGAACTCTTTCACTTTTAAGTACAGTGAAATCTCACTTTATTTATATCTTTTTCTGCCGGTGGTTACCAGTTCAAGGTTACAAGGTATTTAAATTGAACTCTTCTGTCTTTGTAACGATTTTAAGGTTATTTTTTGTTGTTTATTCATATATATTGTTGTGACCAAGCTCGAACGTTGCGTGATTCGAACACCGAGAATCACGCATAGCAACCCCTAGCAACGAGATCAACGACATCGCGGATGTTATTGTTTATGTTCAGTCTGATTCTGATAGCTGTTGAGAACAATTGTGTTTACGTTCGAATAAAGAGTCCGAGTTCAAGTGTGCTTTTCTATAAATACGTGTTGTCATTCTCATTACCCGAACCCGATCATAACATTTTGGGGGCTCGTCCGGGATAGTGTTTTCGAAAAAGTGATTTAGTGGAAAGTTTATGCTTTTACGTTCCGGCAAGATGTCAGTGGTATCAAGAACACCAGTTCCATCCCCGAGAACTCTTTCAACTGAGCAGCTTCAACCGTCTCTCACTGAAACGAATTTGGAGATAACAAGCTTGAAGAAACGTGTAGAGGAAATTACTCGAGAACTCCATCAATGCAGCGAGGATGCATTGAATTTACAAAGGGAACTCCATGTTCGAGATTCGGAATTGTTGGATGCTCGTCATCACAATGAGGAACTTGAAGCACAGATTAGGCTACTGAGGGATCAACAAGTTTGAAGAGAACTATTCGGTGACCGAGAGCAGAGGGAGAGGACTGACTTGAACGAAGACATATCGAGACTTCGGACCCTGAATAACACACTGCTGGCAGAACATCGAGAACAGCAACGCCAAATTAATCAGCTAAGCCATTTACAGAATAGAGATATACATTCACATACAACAGAAACAGAGAACGCTAGAATCAATGACACTGGGTTATCTTTAAATTAGAATAGACTTAGGTTAGGAATTTCTGTTATTGATTATTTGATTACTGATACTCGTGGTTTAGGTTCAAATGTAGATAATTCTGTTTTACCGAACACTAGACTCAACTCTCGGGAACGGATTTTTTTTTAAATTGAAAGCTGATGATTATGATGGATCATCACCTCTTCGTGAATTTTTGGTTCAATTTCAAATTATCGCTAGAGCAAACAATTGGACACCTGCAAATAAATCAGCAGCTCTTATTTCTTGTTTGAAAGGAAGAGAAAAATCAATTCTCGTTGAATCTGATTCGACTGCGTCAAATTTTGATGATTTAGTTTCCCGTCTTGAACTTCGTTTTGGTGATAAACACTTAGCACCCACTTATTATGCACAATTTCAGAACAGACGTCAACGTTTTGGTGAAGATTTCCCAACATTGGCTGCCGATCATGAGAGACTTTCTGCTTTGGTTTATCCGGAATGTCCATTTGCAGTCCAAGATAAAATCGCTTGTGCCCAATTTATAGTTGCTATTTTTGATTCATCAATCAGGGAGATCCATCGTTTAGAAAGGATAACTTATCTGAAAGTTGCTCTTGCTCGCGCTATGAAAGTGAAGGTTATTCGTGATTTAGATAAGAGATCTCAGACTTCAAGGAGAACGAATGACACATATAAGACTGGAATCAACTCTTCGAATTCGCAGTCTAAAGGTCCTCAATCTTCGGACAAACAGAGATCTCAAGATTTCTTTAACCCTCCTGCGCAGAAGTTTATTTTCGTGTATATGGACTAGATCGAATGTAAGTCTGCAACAATATTTTCTGCAAATTCGTAACATTTTTTAAATAATAGCTATACTATTTAGCTTCAATTTGAGAGGTTGTAGATGTCCCAACAAAGTAAAGATTTAAATTTGTGATACAAAATGTATACAAAAATGACGTGCGGTTTGGACGAGTATACTCGGCTCTCTGCGCAGGGGGGTTAAAGATATTGAATGTTGGACGTGTGGTAAAAAAGGACATTTTAGATCAAATTGTCCAAATCAGATGAGCGACCAGGAAAACTAGGTTATGTTGAACTTTCTGGAGCGAGTTCAACAGAACTTGACAAGACTCCAACAAACACACACTCTTGTCTGATTGATTATAATGTTGGAAGAATTAATAAGAACTCAAATAAATTTTATTTTGATGGTTTAATTAATGACAAAACTTGTATTTTTAAAGTAGATTCTGGTTCTGATGTGACTATTATAAATCCGAAATTTGTAGAGTCAAAAGATAAAAGAATTCCTATTAATTTTACAACTCTTAAGTATCCGACTGGAGAAAAGGTACCAGTTGAATTTTTGATTTCAGCTTCGATAAAATTGGGTGACCATTCAGCTAATTTAAATGTTTTTGTTGGAAATATTATTGATGATTGTATACTTGGTAGTAATTTCTTTGATACAACTGGTATTACAGATTCGATAACTAAAATTCTTTTAAATACTCCAAGTTCAATCATCAATAAACAGATTTCGAGAATAGTTGATTCTAGTGAGGATGTACCAGAGACATTACAAGAAATTTTTGACAAGAACTCAGAGAACTTGGATCAAGATCAACGACGGAAGTCTGCGGATCATTTTCATGAATTTGAAGAGATTTTTCAAGATGATGACATTACTGGAAAATGTAATTTGGTTGAACATAGAATTCAATTACTCCATAATCAACCAATTAAACAACCTATTCGAAGACCCCCTATTCATAAAGTTAAGGAATTGGATGAATGTGTTGCTGAGATGCATTCCCAAGAAGTTATTGAAGAATCAGACAGCTCGTATTGTTCCCCTGTAGTTCCCAAGAAGAAGAAGTATGGAAAAATTCGTTTTTGTATTAATTTTCAAAAAATTAATGCAATTACAATTAAGGATTCGTACCCTTTACCAAGAGTTGACGATACTCTTGATAAACTTGCAGGATATTCGTGGTTTTGTACTTTGGACTTGAAGAGTGGATACTGGCAAGTCAAGATTCCAGAAGAGGATAGGAAAATCACGGCTTTCTCAATCGGAAAAGGACTTTGGCAATTTACAGTTATGCCATTTGGTTTATGCAACGCACCTGCGACTTTTCAATGTTTAATGGAAAAATTATTCAGAGACTATCTTTCAAAATTCTGTTTAGTCTATTTGGATGACGTTATGGTATTGGGAAAGTTATTTGATGAGTTAATAATTAACCTGAAGAAAGTGTTTGTTCGTTTTCAAGAAGCAGGATTACGTCTTAATAAGAAGAAATGTGTTTTCTTCAGCAGGAAAGTTGAATATTTAGGATACATCGTTTCAGAAGAAGGAAAATCTGCTGATCCAAAGAAGATTGAATCTGTTGTAAACTGGCCAATTCCTCATAACAAAAAGGCTGTGTTGAGTTTCGTGAATTTCTGTGGTTATTGTAGGCGACTTATTAAAGGTTTTGCTGACATAGCTAAACCTTTATATAGGTTAACTGAAAAATCGGCTAAGTTCATATGGTCAGAGGAATGTCAAAAAGCTTTTTCAAGATTGAAAGAGGTTCTTACAACACCTCCAATTTTGGCATTTCTGCTGACGCTTCTGACCATGGAATTGGGTCTGTTCTTTCTCAGAAACAAGATGGAATCGAACGTGTCATAGGTTATTATAGTAGAGTCCTTTGAAAATGAGAGAGAAATTATTGTGTCACTCGACGTGAACTCCTTGCTATTATAGAATCGTTAAAAAATTTTCATCATTACCTTATCGGTAAACCTTTCATTATTAGGACTGATCATTCTTCTTTAACTTGGTTACTGTCGTTTAAGGAATTGGATGGACAATTGGGTGGTTGGTTAGGGAAATTGGATCAAGACGGCGTTGTAAAGATTTCTCCTGCAAATATTGTTCCAGAGTAGAAGAAAAAATCAATAAGGTAGAAAAAATTTGCCGTAGCATTTTTTAAGAAAACACATCAGAAGAATGGAAGAATAGTCGGGCAGAAGATGAAGCTATTTCTTTCATTTGTCAAACGAAAGAATTACAGAAGAAACCAGAATGGCAAGAGATTTCATCGATGGACGAATTCACCAAAATCTATTGTTCTCAATGGGATTCGTTAGTACTCATTGATGGTATTTTGTACAGAGAATGGGTTTCAACGAATTTAGATTACAAAATCCGTCAATTAGTTGTTCCTCAACATAAAATTAAAGATATTTTGGAAGAAGCACATGATTCGCCATCTGGAGGACATTTCGGAGTAAACAAGACTTTAGATAAAATTAGGAAAAGATTTTATTGGGCTACTTGTAAAAGAGATGTAGAAAATTGGTGTAAATCTTGTGAAGTCTGTGTTTCAAAGAAAGGTCCTCCAGATAAAGGTCATGGTGAGATGAAAATTTATAATTCAGGAGTTCCATTTGAAAGACTTCAAATGGATATCTTAGGCCCATTTCCACTTTCTTCTTTGGGCAATAAATACCTCTTAGTTGTGACAGACTATTTTTCAAAATGGGTTGAAGCTTTTCCTCTCTCAAATATAAGAACAAAAACCATTGCTGAGATTTTTGTTGATCAGATTGTTTGTAGGTATGGGGTACTTTTAGAGGTAAATACTGATCAAGGAACGAATTTTGATTCGATATTGATTAAAAATTTATCTGAGTTGTTAGGAATCTAGAAGACAAGAACGACACCATCACACCCACAATCAAATGGACAAGTAGAAAGACAACACCAAACACTTCTACACTATCTTACAAAATACATACATGAAAATCAAAAAGACTGGGATCGCTGGGTTTCACTATGTTTGTTAGCTTACAGATCCTCCAAACATGCGACGACTGGAACTACTCCGGCTGAGATGTACACCGGTTTCGATCTGAGGCTTCCTTTGGACTTGATTCGAGGATGTCTACCAGAGAAGGTCGAGATTGAAGGAGACGGGGATTACGTACACAAGCTTCGGAGGAAACTCAGCGAGATCCACAAAATGGCACGAGACCGGATTAATTTATAATCGGAAAGAACGAAGTCTTGGTACGACAAACGAGCTCTCAACATTGAAGATTCGCAAGGCCAAAAAGTTTGGTTCTTCAACCCTCAAAGAACCAAAGGAAAAGCTCCAAAACTCCAGTCAAATTGGGTAGGACCTTGGGAAGTTGTGAGGAAAATTAATGACGTCGTTTATTGTATTCATCGTTCACCAAGACATAAATCCAAGATAGTCAACATCAATGGTCTTGGGGCGTACACTGAGAGAGACAACCCGATAATGAAGACTGCTCTGCTCACGGTTCTTTTGAGCTGTGGTTTTTCCCGTGGGCGTGAAGGTAAATGCCGGAGCAGGGATTTGAGGTGAGGTTCTACAGCATGTCAACTTCCCCCCTCTTGTCTGAAAACCGATTTCGACCAAATAAAAAGGATGATTGAAGTAGATTGTTTAAGAGACGGATCCATCTTAGTCCTGTTAAGTGATGATTGGTATCGCATCTGTAAGCATTGCTGGGTAACTTGATGCCAAGGATGGGTTAAGGTAGAGGATGTTGGTGTCGGTTCCTGTAAGTCATCATTGGATTGTGGGAGGATCAACCCGCTTGAAGGATGGATGGTTATGATTGTCGGGACGACAATCTGAAAAGGAGACGGCAATGTTGTGACCTAGCTCGAACGTTGTGCGATTCGAACACCGAGAATCGCGCATAGCAACCCCTAGCAACGAGATCAACGACATCGCGGATGTTATTGTTTATGTTCAGTCTGATTCTGATAGCTGTTGAGAACAATTGTGTTTACGTTCGAATACAGAGTCCGAGTTCAAGTGTGCTTTTCTATAAATACGTGTTGTCATTCTCATTACCCGAACCCGATCATAACAATATATATATATATATATATATATATATATATATATATATATATATATATATATATATATATATATGTATATAAGGGTTTTGATGTTATGTGATATTTAGATTTTTTCGCTATACATTCTCTAATGTCCTCTCATTGCCTCTCAAACTAGTGGAATGGACAATTTTTGTACTCCGAAAACTATATGCATTAAATGTAGATTGCAACTATACTAACATAAAAAACTAACATTTTCGTCGGAAATGATCTGGTGATATCCGACAGATCATAACAAGGATTGTTATTTTTGCTTAACTAATACATCTGGGTACAACCGTAAAAGCATATCTCTTATATCCTATGTATCTGTTCAGTCTGTGACTCTTCCTGTGTGTATCACCGATGATCATAATACGAGAGAAAATGAGATGTCGACTAATGAATAACCTTTTAATACAGATGCTGGAAATATTGAAATTCAAGTTGAAGAATCAAGAGACGAACATGATGACCGTCTAATGGATGATGATGATCAACATACAATTTCTAATGTGTTTACTCAAGATAAACTGAGTGACTTGGTTCGAAACGTAGGACTACCCTAATAAATTTCCGAGCTAGTAGCATCTAGGTTAAAAGAAAATGGGGTTCTAGCTCCGGAAACTCGTATATCATTCTACCGAAATCGAGATCGCTCATTTAGGAATTTTTTTTCAAAATAATTAAATTTAGTATTTTGTAACGAAGTTGAAGGACAAATAAATAAATGCAAGTGCGTTAAGTATGAAGCTAGTGACTGGCGTCTATTTATAGGTTCTTCGACAAGAAGTTTAAAAGATGTTTTGCTCCATAATGGCAACATATATGCCACTATTTGTTTTTCGAGGGTATATAGGAAATGCCACCTAAGCACACTCGACTGTGTTCGCACAGCCGGATAGTGTGGGTCTGGTTGGGGATGCATCAACCTTGTGTCTAATATAGGACGAAAAGTAAAATAAATAAAAACGCGAAAAAAAACTACACAGTCGTTGCATCACAAACCGACCCACTAAAACCTACCACCCTTTCCTATTCTAGCGGAACCCACCCTGGTACCGTTTATCAAATTACCTCTGGGTGATGCCATTTCAGTATCGTCTCGACAACCGCTGATGCCTCAACCCAAAACAAATTAAAAAATTCATAATTTTAAATCCCCCGAGAGGATGTCAGATCTAACCCGTCTCATATATACGCGTATTCGAGCAGGCGCATTCATCTCCGTACGGAAAGGAGAAGTATCCCTGTACCTTCGCGCGACATTCATAAAATGAGAGAAATTGAGCGACTCCCGGTTATGAAAACGTCCCATCTTCTCCCTCCACGTCCATTTCCATGGAGTCGTACGACGTCCCTGGGTTATGTTGTAGTGTCGGAGCATACCCCAGCGTTTCATTCATACCTTCGTCGGTTGCCCTGTCTAGGTACCGCTTCTTTTATCATGGGAGTGTCTCGGCGAATTCTCGGCGGACAGCATTTCGCCCACGATTTGCTCAGGCGTGAATTGTCCGACCAAGCCGATAAAAGCTATTCTTTCTTCGTTCCACTTTTCGCAGACGAAAAATGTATGAAACACATCGTCGCAATCAGCGGAACAGAAGCTGCAACTCGGACTCTGAACCTTCCCCATACGACTGAGGTAGGAGCAGAAGTACCCATGATCACTCAGAAATTGGGTCAGGTAGTAATTATCCTCCCCATGATCTCTGCTAATCCAAGGGACCAGCTGGTCTATCGGCCGTGCTGTCCATTTACCCTTGGTCGTGGTTGCCCAGGACCGTTGCCACGTTTCCATGGTGCGTTCCCGTTTTTCTCTATGGACTGTTATTCTGTCCTCTCGTCTTTTCTTCCGTTAGTAGATTCGCTTGCACTCCGCCGCGTGTAGGTCGATCGGGATGATTCTCGCAAGAACGAGCACTGCGGGCCTCGAGACCGTGCGATAGACGTTGGTCAGTCTGAGAGCTTCTCGTGTTCGTCCACTCTGATGGTTCGTGGGTCTACGTAGATTGCTGCTGTGCCAAGTGTGTCTTTGTACCACGTAGGTACATTCCAGTCACAGTACTGCTTGCTGATTAGCAGCACATCAGCCTTTGTCTCAGATATACTCTGAGTCAGAAGGCTGTTGACTAATTCGGCTTAATGGAGGTCCGCTTGAAGGACCGTTATGCGGTCCATCATTAACGCGTGGCTTTGGTCTGCCTAAACTTTTCGCGAAACGCTCTACACGGCCCTGAGTCCGGCGTGTGACCCAGCTGTGCTTGGTCTACTTTCAGGTCAGTGCACAAGACGCACTTCGCAGCGGTAGCCTTGTAAGCTGCTCCTTTGTGACCTTCCGCGCCATATTTGTAGCAGGCCTTGCTTCTGTCTGGGCCACGACAATCGCCCGCTTGAAGTCCGTAACCCAGACATCTGACGCACCGCTGGAGCCACTGGCATCTTCTCAGTCGGCAGTTCATATAGCCGACTTTAAGGCGATTCTACTCTAGGAGGAACTCTGCCTTTTCCTGGTCCATCTTTCTGCTGGCCAGTCACTGCTCTCTACTGTTGGGCTTGGTCAGCGAAACGCTAATCTCACCCGTTGAGACTCCTGCTTCGTCAAAGACCATCTTGATCACCGTCACCACTTCTTCTTTGGTGGTAAGGCTGTTCAGGTCTCTGACTTCCACGTTTGTCTTAGGCGTTAGGGTCTTTACGGCCCCGACATGCCCATTACCTTCCTGATAGAGTCTCCTATAGTCCTCAACTCTTCGATGTTGCTTTTTATGCCCAACTCTACCGGGACTGTTCTCTGCTGTAACCTTTTCGCGGACATTTGAGAGAACATCCGCGTAGGTGACTCTATCCCTCGGTCGGATAAGGACAGCCTTGGGTCGCTTCCTAGTCGTTTTCCTCTTCTTCTTCTTTTGAGCAATCTCGCTCATCTTGTCCGGCGATGTTCTGGCTGATGGGTCTTCTTTTGTTGCGGCTGCTGCTGCAGTTGTTGTCGCAGATGCTGTCGCTGTTGCTGATTTCGCTGTAGCTGTTGTTCTTATGACAGCTGCTCAGGTATTTTCTGTAGCTGCTGCTGCTGTTTCTTAGCTGCAGCTTTCTCCTTCTTTGAAAGGACCGTCTCAAAGCCGGCGATCTCCAAGGGCCCAGTGGATTTAGCGTTCTTGTCAATAATTGAAGACTCAGCACTATCGGAGTCACTGTCTCACGATCGCACCCTCTTATTTTGAGGCCGCTGTCTTGAGATAGCCGCGGCTCCCAGAGGGTCTGTCGCGCTGTGCTCTTCGGTATTGGTGAGCAGGCGTCCCCTCCTGCGAAAGTTCGTCGAGGGTGGGTAAGCTGTGCTCGATGTCGGTCTTGACACCAGGCTGCCTCTCCAACCCTTTTCCCATCTTTTTGAGAAGTTCGTCCACTTGTTTCACGAACTCCTGGACTGTTACTATCTGCGGGCGGCTGGGCTATTTCTTGCCACCCAGCAATGTGTGTGAAGGAAGCTGCTTCACTACCACCATTGTGCAGTTTTGGGATTCACCTGCCTCCTGGTTCATCTCTTTATTGCATTGGGACATTTTCTTTCTTGATTGTTTAACCGGCGCATCGTGCGTAGGTAAGCAGTCCGAAATAACTGGGAACGGATGTACCCTCGGATACTTTGATCCTACCCCAGTTCCCTGAGGCCGAGCCTTCGTTTTCCCAGTCCCAGAATTCATGGACGGACCAGGGCTCGCCCGGAGCAATAGGGGTTCCGACCCTACTGCCCAATACGCACTCCCTGATCAGGGTCCGAAGCGGCCGGCTTCTGATCCTGCACCGAAACTCACTGACTTGGCATAGCTAGACTCACATCAGCCCTTCGCCCATGCAGATGGGAACAATTCATAGGGATCCGCGCACTCCCAGCGTGTCCCGGTGCGAGAATAATCGGGTCTGGTAGTTTTCTGTGCATCTGCCTCACGACTCGCGTACCGCCCGAGAGAAGATCATTGAGTATTTTGTTGACTGTAAAACATGTGGTAAGTGTAGGGTAACGTTTGTGAAAGTAAATGTGTGTAGAGTGTGCTCGGTTACCATTTAGTCACCTTCAGACTTCCGGGCAAACTGGCAAGTCATCCGGCTACAAGCCCTACCGGGAGGACCGCTGCTCTTCCTCATGCCAGGAAGTCTATGCTTCCGCCACGCGTCAACCCAGGCAACTGTGGAGGGATATATGCCTCGATACCAGTCGGTCATTCCATTGTGTTAAAAGAATATCATAATCTTCATTTTATGCTAGAGAAATTGAATTATGATATTCAGGGCTGGCAGTTGATCGGAGATTTAAAAATAACGACAATTTTATTATGCCAACAGAGTGGATTCACAAAACATCCATGCTTTATTTGTGAATGGGAGATACGAGACCGAAACCAATAATTATGTGAAAAAAGACTGGCCACTCAGACCAAATTTAACTCCAGGTACTAAGAATATTATACACGAAAATTTTATCCCTGTACATAAAGTCATCCTTCCACCTCTACATATCAAGCTAGGTTTGGTTAAACAGTTGATCAAAGCAATGAAGAGGTTACCAGAAGGAAGTCGTGCCCCTATGTACATCTTCGAGAAGTTTCCAAAACTTTCTGAAGCTAAGATCAATGAAGGAGTCTTCGATGGCCCACAGATAAGGGAACTGTTGAAGGATGAAGAATTTGGAAGAAGAATGCTAAATATGCGAGCGGCATGGTAAAGTTTCAGAGAAGTTCTACAAAAATTTCTAGGAAATAATAATGATGATAATTACATAAATATTGTAAATAGAATGTTAAGCAATTTTAGAGAAATGGGATGTCTAATGAATTTAAAAATCCATTTTCTTCACTTCCATATTTATTACTTTCCTGTAAATTTGGGGGACTTCAGCGAGGAACAGAGTGAGAGATTTCACCAATACTTCAAGGATGTCGAAGAAAGATACCAAGATTATTGGGACATAAATATGATGTCGGACTATTGCTTGTCTATTAAGAAAGATACTACTAATCAACATAAAAGAAAATTCAACTTAAATACCTTATAACCTTGAACTTTTATACACAGGCAGAAAAAATAAATCTAAGTACCCCATAACTTAAAAACCTTATACACAACGTTATATGAGGTATTTACATTTTTTGCCTGCTTTGCTTTGTATATATTTTGAGACCCTTCGCAATTTGCATATTCGTAAACCATGACAAGCTACTAGGTTCAGTAGTTCTAAAGAATGTTCTCGACCTTTATACGACCTCTAGAGGTCACTGGGAACCGTGGGTCAAACTATGTCCGAACGTAAAATTTACCGCTCTTTCAGAATCCGAGGTCAAAAAGATAATATCTCTGTAACTAACGAAGTTGACCTTGAAATAACGTGGATCCTGACGTTTATATATCATTAGGACCACGGATTCGCGATCAGCGCACCCGAAAACGTATTTTGTAAAAGTCATTACCTCGATATTCGCAAACTGACAAGCTATTAGGTTCACTAGTTCTAAAGAATGTTCTCGATCTTTATATGACCTCTAGAGGTCACTGGGAACCGTGGGTTAAACTATATCCGAACGTAAAATTTACCGCTCTTTCAGAATCCGAGGTCAAAGAGATGATATCTCTCGAATTAACGAAGTTGACCTTCAAATAACCTTGATCTTGACGTGTATAGGTCTTAAGAACCACCGATTCGTGATCAGAGCACTCGAAAACATATAGATCACTTATTGTTAGTTTGGTAGAAAGACTTTTCCGATTTCATTTTGTGGTCCTGTGTAATGAAACAAAGAACAGAAAGCTTCCTGTTTAAAAAAGGAAAATTTTAATAATTATAAACCCAACGCGCCTACAACAGCGCACGCATCCGCTCAGCCGATAGTGCTACGGAGGCCAGTGTGTTACGGCGCGTAATTCAAATTCCCCCCAAAGACTTAAATAACCTGATCACAATTTAAAATGAATATATTAGAACAAAAAATTTTATATTAGAACAAAAAATTTTATATTAGAACAAAAAATTTTATATTAGAACAATTAATTTAGTTTCAGGAAACTAAGTGCCAATGAATTGGCAGCGGATTTTTTCGAATTATACGACAGTTTCAAGGATTTACAGAATATTCTTAAAAATCAATATTGTTCAGTTCTCATTTCCATCAGAGAGCAATATAGTCATTCGACCTATCCACAACAAAATGCCAAAGGAGGGAGAGTCTAAAAGGTTAAATAACAGTTATGAAACTTCAGTAAATGGAAATTAAACTGCCAAAAGAATTGAAACCAGTAAAAGCTTGATTATATCAGAATTAAGAATTCGATTATTTTTCAGATTCAAAACGGCGTTGGCGATGAAACTTTTGACGGATCAACTTCAACTTTGTATAGCGTTTCCTCATTATGTAATCAAGAAAAATACGTAAGCTTTTTAAAAATTACAAAAGTTTACAAGGTCAAACGTAGAATTATTTAAAAAGCAGCACTAAAAAATTGATTTTTTATGGTACTTTTTGCTCTAACAGGTGTAATTTTTTTATTTTGAGTTTAGAAAAAAATCCCTACCTATTATTTTTTCATTTTGTACCTCAGAACATATATACCTAAGAATTGTTCACCAAAATACGTTTTTCATTGCCAATCACATTTTCAAACTGGATAATTTTCAAACCATTTTTAAGCAATTTTTGCGTTTTCTCAAACGTATAGCGGTATTTTTAGGCTCATGACGTCATATTTTTCTACAATTTACATACGCCATCTAATAAAAGAAAAACGATTAAAGGTAAGTCGGTAAAATAAAGAAAAGAGCTTTGCCGGTAAATGGCACCCTTAAAGTGGCTCCTTGGTGAAATTTCTAAAACCTCTGTATTAAATTTTAAAAATCTGGGTCTGACATGGAATGTTTGTTATTATTAAATAAAATTGCATACCATTTTCAGATTTTTTAGACTTTATATTACAAGTTATTTAACCTGTGTTATTTTTTAGTAAAAATGGGCTAAATAATCAAAATAGCCCTTACGCACACCACATTGTCATGCACTTCTAAGAAAATTCTATCATATTTTTATAGCTAGATATGACCATTATTCGCTTTTAATTTGACTTGATTCTTTACTACATTGGTTTTGAAGATTTTTCAGAGTGGTTTCAAGGGTTCATTCGAGAACTCAAGCCAATACTTTTCGAATATTTGGACTTTTAGAAATAGGGAAATAATATTACTTAAATTCAAAATGTATCCAAGTCACACCTAGCCAAAAGCAAGCCCTAATTACCAAGGAACATCAGTGTAACTAATTAGGACAAAATAACGCGGTGACGAAATAGAGCTAAAGACTTATTACCAATCACAATCTCAAAATGATGCCTGACACTCAAGGTGGGGGAGGCAGCAATGAGAATGCTCCAAATGCCACTTCAGCGGACTTGGTGACCACCATGGACAGTAGTTTCGCGTTGCTCAATTCCACCAATGGTATTCCGATATATGATGGAAGTAACATACCAGCTAAAGATTGCATCGAAGATCTCATGCATGCATCTTCAAATATACCAGTGTAGGTGAAAGAACAATTCTTAAAGAATGTCATTCAACGACTAACAGGCGCGGAAAAAAGAAGTCTGAGAAATAAAACCATAACTACAGTCGATGATCTGATAAAACACCTGAAATACAGGTTTGGACCAGGAAAGAATTTAAGCTACTATGGTAGCAAAATACACAATGCTCGCATGAAGCAAGGAGACACCGTCAGAGATTTTTACGACGAAATAAATATGCTTTTAGGCAGTGCCAAGGGTGCCTTAAAAGAAGAAAGAGGAGATGATAACGATGATCAGACGATGATACCGTTAAACTCTATGGCGGGGATATTTTCATAAGAGGTTTACCAGGAAATTTATGAAATTTATGTGAAAGACTAGATCTGACTCACCTGAGGGACTTAGAGGGGGCATACGAGAAGGCAATCAGATTGGAAACAAGAATGAAAGCCAGAATTATCTCAGACGTGAGGCATAATAGTAACTAACGGACTTACAAAACTCAGGGATACCAGGAACACAGGGGAATTTACAATCATGGCAATCAACCGAAGTTCAGGGATAAATACAATAACTATGAAAAACCTAGAGAGCCAATGTATGTTGGATACATGGACCATGAACCTCGAGGGATCGAGGAGCTTTATGAACAATGTAGACCACAGTATGACAATTATGTAGACAATGACACTCAAGAACCACTCTATGTCGGATATATGGACAGGGGACCAGATCAAACTCACTATAAACCCAGGAAAACCTATGAATCACGAAATCAAGATGAGAATAGAGGTTATTATGGACACAACAGGGATTAATACGAGCATCGATTACAATATGGGCCCGGAGCCCGATTTGATTGCAACACGGAGCAAGTGAACAAAGTGATGACGATATCGAAGAACCAGGAAAGGTCTACAGAATTGCGCCTTGAACGAGATATTAGCGATGGCAATGAAGATGAAGAGAATGATGAACCAAGAGCCATCAGACTAAAAGTACCGGAAGGAAGAAAACCATGGGTAACATTCATGCTGGATAATGGAGCAACAGTCAACCTACTAAAAATTGATGCCCTGGACCCATATACAGAGGTAGGACGTATTTTTAGGAGAAGGAGTAGTGATCAATGAACACAATGCATGCAAAGTCATAATAACCACTAGCCATCAAGATTTGACGATAGAAGTGGACCCAAAGGATATACTAGAATTTTAAGCCAAACCTGCATTTCTAACGGACACGGAAAGTCAATTTGATGGTGAAACTATTGTCAATAAGATGAAAAGGCTAGAAAAAGTGAAGAGCCTAATAAGAAGGGGACACATGAATCAAGAAGAATCGGATATAGTGGACAAGATTGTTGAAGAGTACTATGATCGATTTTTATTACCAGGAGACAAGCTACCTTGCACAGATAAAGTACAGCATCCAATACCTATGGAGAATGACGTACCTATCAATGCGAAACAATACAGAATTCCACCCGTATACATGGAAGTCGTGGAAGAGAGCGTTGAGAACAAGTTAAAGGACAAAATAATACAACCATCGAACTCGCCGTACAATTCGCCAGTATGGATAGTCCCAAAGAAACCCGATAGTAAGGGGAATCCAAGATGGCACATGGTCATAGAATTCAGAGAATTAAACAATAAAACAATTGAAGATGCTTATCCATTACCAAACATAGCCGATATCATGGATCAACTAGGCGCAAATTAGTATGAAACCTGACGATTGCTACAAAACAGCCTTCAGAACGAGAAATGGGCATTTGGAATACACCACAATACCTGAAGGGTTAAAAGGGACAACCGACACATTTCAGAGATTGATGGACAATATACTCAGGGGACTTCAAAATGTAGAAATGATAGTGTATTTAGATGATATTATTGTGTATTCACAAGATTTAAAACAACACTATGACCGAATAATGAGATTAATGGAAAGAATCAGAGACGCAAACCTAGTATTGCAACCACACAAGGTAAAATTCTTCCGTAAGGAAGTAGGATTCCTAGGACTCATAATAAGTGCAAAAGGTTTAAAACCAGATCCGGAAAACGTATCCGCAGTAAGGAACTTTCCAAGACCCAAAAATGCTAAAAATATAAGAGAATTTCTGGGTCTGGCAGGCTATTATCGCAAGTTCATCAAAGACTCTGCAAAAGTAGCGAAACCCTTAAGTGAACTACTAAAAAAAGAAAAAGAATTCCAATGACAAGACGAACATGAACAAAGTTTCGAAGCACTCACGAAGCCCCTATGTGAAGCACCCATTCTAAAATTTCCCGATTTTGAAAAAGTATTCACTTTAATCAGCGATGCTTCAAATTTTACGATTGGAGCTGTACTCGGTCAACAAATAGACAATTTTGACCACCCAGGCCAATATTTGTCCAGAGTACTGAACAAAGCTGAAATAAACTATAGCACAACGGAGAAGGAATGTTCAGCAGCAGTATATGCCTTGCGCCAATTCAGACCATACTTATTGTGTCGAAAATTGATCCTGGTTGCTGATTATGAGCCTTGAAACTGGATGCACACCAGGAAAGATCCAGGACGACTAATGAGATGGATGTTCAAATTTTCGGGATACGAGTACACATTCAAGTACAATCCAGGCAAACTCAACAAAAATGCAGACGCGCTATCAAGAAACCCACCTGAACAGCTACCCTCAGAGGAAGAAATAAACAAACAAATACCTATATTAAGGGTTATGGTGCAGGAACAAACGAATGAAGGAGAAAATCAAAACAAAGCCAGCAGTGTAGCATCTACCTTAAAAGGAAGAATACCAATAAGTTTTAGACCAAGAGTTCACACAACGGGAGAACAGATCAGAAAACTAGGGAGACCAAAGGGGTCAAATCCAAAAAACTGCATCTCTTCTAGAACACAGTATGATAGCACAAAGAACCCGAGCCAAGAATGCAGTATCCAGCTCGATTGCTGACTATATAAGGCAGGAGGCAATACCCAAATTCACGGCAAAGAAAAATGCTGAAAACCTCAGCGAAAAGACAAACAAAAACAGCAAAGACGACCAAAATCTGAATCAACAGGAAGTGCAGTCAACAACCACAGAAAATCAAGCAAACATAGACTCAGACTCGTCCATGATACCGCATTTCTCACCCTCGCGACGATCGATAATGTCCTTCGCAGGAATAGATAACAGAGACACCAAGTCAGAAAAACCATCGATACCAGATCCCAGATACAGTGGTTTAAGGCAAGAGGAGACGGAGCAGGACCAGGGCGAGTATCCAGTGATGAAACGGTCAGTGACATTGAATCATTAGCCAGAAACTCAACTAATAAAACCAATATTGAGATAAGAATAACACCAATGCAAACTGCAGACACAGAATCAAGTTCGGAAGATGAATCCGTGAAAAATCTGTCAATACAAATCACTCTAAGTAGACAAGAATTAGCGGAATCAAAGAGGAAATTAGAAGAAAATCTAAGAATTCATAGAGAGAAACTCAGGAAGTGACATCAGAACTAATACTCATTCCATCCCATGTCTCTGATGGAGGCGAAGTAGAAGATGAAATGCGGTATCATCTACATACAGAGAGTCGAAAAATTATTAAGCCGAACACATACATCCCTTGCGTCACATCAGGAAGACATATATGGTACTAGCGAGGATTCAGCAGATAATGAAAGTATATCTAGAAGTGAGAATGAAGAACTTATATAATCACTCAACTTCGAAGGGCAATATCTGAAACACCAACAGTAACACAAAGGGATCTCATTAGCAAAAGCACGCCAGGAACCAACAAAGGAACCAGAAAAGAAACAAGAATACGAAAGTTATGGCAGGTTTGCCGTGGATTTGCCCTATTTATTCAATAATTTTTATTTCATACAAAAAATAATCTTTATTGTTCAAACTTTTTACATATTAAAATACACATTTTAAAGATATAAATTTTTTTTTTTACGGATTTTTCTTGGCAAAATGGCCGCCTCAAACTTATTTTTTTGTTTGACTGTCGACACGATATCTCACGAACGGATCACCTGAAATCAAAAAACTAAAAAGATTCTTAAAACTTATAGTTTTGGCTATTGCATGATCTAGGATTATAACGATCAATAAATTTTTCAAAAAGTTATAAACAATTTATGTTGCAAAAAAAGAGCCAAAAAATTCAAAAGTCCGTCATTTTGTTTTTTTCGGGTAAAAATGAAATATCCTAGACTATGCAATAGCCAAAACTATAATTCTTGTCAGAATTTCCATACAACATAAGTCTACACAGCTCAACCAATTTTACCCCGATTGAATTAGTGTATGACCGCATAGCCCGTTTTCCAATACACATACCCTCAGACGAAAGTTTACGAACCTACAACATTTATTTACGCGACCTAATCATACGATTAAACGAAATGAAAATTATAGCCCGTCAAAATCAGATAAAAACCGAACATAAATCTAAACAGCAGTACGATATAAAACTTAGGAGATTCAAAGCGAGCGTGGGAGGCTATGCGTGAATCATGAAAGAAACCAGGACCTCAAAGGGAGAAAGCGTTTACAACAAACCTTTAAAAATACTATAAATTCTACGCAGGAACAATGTAATTCTAGAATTGCCTAATGACAAGCGAATAAGAAAACACATAAACAAACTAAAAGAAGCCGTACCTCCTGACGAAAATAATTAACTTGACAAATTCACAACATTATTTAAATTACAGGTATCAAAATGGACTTAATATTCACAATTTTAACCCTCGTCGCTGTAGTATCTTGCCGCAGCAACTACAATTTAGAGAAAGTAGACTGAAACCCTAGCATCTAGATATGAGCGAATGCAAACAATTAGACTAAAAAAGGCCGATTGGCAAATTGCCATTTACATAAATGTTAATGAATTTTTACAAGCCCATGAACCTCTCGAATCATTCAACCAAGTGTACTCCCAATGCATTATAAAATTGCCCGAACACAAGTGTAAGCTAGTATGGGAACAGATTTCGTCGAATTGAAACACCAAACATTGACCCACTTACAGACACATATAAATGACACCGTACATTATGAATACGCAGGAATAAGAATTCCGCGTACCATCAGGACCAAACGAATGACACCTCTACGAGCAATTGGCAGCATCAGTAAAAGTCTATTAGGACTTTTAACAGAAGATGACGTAGAAAACATCAATCATAACATAGATAAACACTACCAGGACCAAAACAAAATGATTCAATTAATGGACCAAAAAACTCACATCACATCAGCCGGTTTTGAAGAGCTCTACAACAGTATTAGAGCGCACCAACGCGTGCTTGATAACATAGAAAAAGTATTTACAGAGAAAATGACCACTCTACTAAAAGAAAGCAAAGGATTAAAATATATTTTAGATCTAGCTAACTACCTCAGAAGCGTAGAATCGAAAGTAAACCATGTGACCAGCAGTGACGAAAAGCTTTTGGCTATTCTAAGATTGTTGAAGGAAGGCAAGGTACACCCAGAATTGCTGATAACGGAGATCATCCATCAAATAACCACAGGCATAAGAAGAATCACAGCAGACCTAGACTTCCCAATTCTATAATAATAGAACCTAATACAAATAATTCAAATCCCTTTTCACAGTATTAACTAACATACACTATGTGCATAGAACCAACACAATTAACAAAATACTACAACATAACAATCAACACATTAAAATCATTTTTAGGACGGACCAAAGAAAAATCATGAACCCCACACCAATAGCTGTGACCATGTTCTTCGACAAGAGCATTTTACTATCTGACATCATTGCCACCTTTGAAAAGGTAGGTACACATATCACAGTAGAAGTCAGAGACAATAATCTGGACCAAAACAGCAACAAAATAATAATAAAATTCAAGACTGAGCAAGAAGCCAGAGAAGAAACTAAGCTCAATGGACTACCAACAACCTCAATAATAAAAAAAAACACAGGAACCCAAAAGTACCCAGAGAACAATCGAGCGTCCAAGAATCCAAAACCACTGCGATCTAGTTACTATTCAACCAGAAGACTATAAAACAATCATCAGATCACGAGTTTACCTTAATAAATCAGACAATTCTAGGACCCAAAAAACAAGGTTATTCTGCACCTTACCATGGACCGGAACCGACAGAGAAACATCTTGATGGGTGGCTACTCAGCCAAGCCAGGACGACCTGGGAGTCTGACCAGCAAAAAACTCCATCAGGTAGCGATGACAGCAGCGACAAGATGTTGTTGAGCAGGCGAGCCAGCAGTAGGGCTCCGCACAGCTCCAGCCGTGGGACGCTGATTGTTTTGATCGGGGCGACCTTCGACTTGGCGATGATCAGCGTAGAGCGCGGGCTTTCGACCTCCACCTCGGTGACCAGGTACACTGCAGCGGCGTAAGCGTGAGTCGAGGCATCTGCGAAGCCATGCAGATACCATTTTGAAGATGCTCGTGTTCCGAGCCAGCGAGGGATGCGCAGATTCTCCAGGCTCGGGAGTTGTTCCCTTAAGGTGATCCAGGAGCTGAGCGCATCGTGTGGAACGGCTTGGTCCCAATCACAGCCGGTTATCCAGAGCCTCTGGATGAGGATTTTCCCAACTATGATGACCGGAGCCAACCAGCCGAGGGGGTCGAATAGCCGTGCTACCTCCGAGAGCATCACTCTTTTGCTGATTGTAGAAGCCTCAGGATGCAGCGTGACTCTGTAACAAAAAAAATCTTTCTTCGTGTTCCACTGGAGTCCTAAGGTGGCTACGACGTCGTCCTCAGAGAATGAGCGCGCTGCACTTGCACTAGTGGAGAGATTCTCAAGTAGTGACGGCTCGTTGGCTGACCATTTGTCCAGCTCCATCCCTGCAGCCTTCAGCGTGGTGATAAGCTCGTTCCGTGCAAGGAGAGCTTCCTGCAGGGTGTCCGCCCCCACCAATGCATCATCCATATAGACGTGTTTCTCCAGAATCTCTGCTGCCCTGGGGGATGCATAACGTTCATCCGAAGCCAGCTGCTTCAAAGTGCGGATGGCCTGGTATGGGGCGCAAGCTGTACCGTATACCACAGTGCGCATACGGTATTCTGAGAGCTCCTGCTGCGGTGTGTCTCGCCACACAATCCGGAGCCAGTCTCTGTCTCTCTCGTCTATCGAGAACTGGCGGAACATCTTGATGACATCGGCTGAAAAAACAACAGGAAAAAATCTCCAGCGTGTCAAGACATCAATAATTTCTGCTTGCAACTTGGGCCCAGTATGTAAGCAATCGTTGAGAGAGACCCCATTGGAGGAAGGCTGGGAGGCGTTGAAGACAACTCTGATTTTTCCAGAGCCATCTTGCTTGATCACAGCATGGTGTGGTATGTAGTATTTGCTGCTGCCATTCTTCTCTGTTTCTGGGACCTTCTCCATGTGACTCAAAGACAGCATCTCTCCAATAAATTTGGTGTAGGCTTGCTTGAGTACAGGCTTACTCTGCAGGCGTCGCTCCGTCTGCAAAAATCTTGCCTGCGCTGTCTTCTTGGAGTGTCCTAGTGCTGGAGTGTGAAGAAATGGGAGGCGGAGCACATACCTTCCATCGGTGTCTCTCCGCTGAGTCTCTCTGAAGTGCTTCTCGCAGGCTTCTTCTTCCGGAGAGAGTCTAGACTTCGTAAGGACCTCCTCAATCTCCCAGAAGCGTCGAAGTTCCTCACTCGTTGGAGAAGTGAGCGTGTGGAGGCTGTGCACAGTGGTAGCACTCACTTCACAGCCTTGCGAAGCCACTGGACCTGTCACTATCCATCCCATGACAGTCTCTTGAGCTGCTGGCTTAAGGTTTGCTCCTAGTCGAACACCGTCCAGTAGGAGCGATGGGTAGACATCGCCTCCCAGGATACAGTCGACACGAGCAGGCTCGAAGAAAGCAGGATCAGCAAGCTCCAGTCCTTCAAGATAAGGCCATATCTTCTGACAGCATCTCTCCTTAGGCAAAAGTTTGGTTAGATTGCCCAGGAGCATGGCTGAAAAGCTTAAAGAAAAGCTAGGCTTCTTCGGAGAGCGTAGAATGGCCTCAGTGGTGAAGTTTGAGGTTAGGTTGACCTGTCCACCAACACCAATCACTGACACAGAGCTTTTCCTTTTACTCAAAGAGAGCACTTGAGCGACTCTCTCTGTAATAAATGAGCCCTCCGAGGCTTGGTCTATCAATGCTCTGATTTTCACTGAATCTCCATTGAAAGACTCGAGAATGACCCAGGCGGTGGGCATCAAGGTAGTCTTACTCTTGACCGCTGGCGAGCTTGAATCCTTGCACTGAGTCACAGCACTTACTTGAGTGGTGTAGCTTGAAGTTGAGGACGAGCCTGGTAAGGATGCCTCTGGATCCTCGTTTCTGCCTCCACCAGCTGGCTTCTCAATGTGCAGAAGGGTGTGATGCTTGGCTCCACAATCTGATACTGAACAGCGACCCTTTGAAATACACTTAGATGCTGCGTGCTTTCTCGATAAGCAGTTGAAGCATAGATTTGCAGCTGTCACATGCTCCAACTTCTTCGCCCTGTCCGCCCTCAGGAACACTGGACAGTAGCTGACGAAATGCTCGCCTTTGCACAGACTGCACCCGCCTCTTGAGCGTTGATTCTGGTTGGTTGGAGCTGTGGACGAAGAACTGTGAAAGGCAGACACAATTTGATGACTTTTATTTGGCGACTTCTTCACTACAGTAGTCTTATTATTTGCAGTATGGCCACTTTTTGCAGTCTCTAGGGAACGGGGACGGTTTTCGAGGAAGTCTATCAGCTGTGTATAGCTGGGGAAGCCAGGAGATCACTCCAAAGATTTTTCCCAGTCGTCTCTGGTCGAGGTGTCCAGCCTGGATGCCACAATCTCTGTAAACCAGTCGTCCCACTGGTCTACGGGTCTCCCTACGGAACGAAGTGCTCGAATTGCCTCGTCCACTTCATCCAGGATGCGAGTTATCTCGCTAGAGGACCGCTGCGAGATAGGAGACAGGCTCAGCACCCTCGACAACTGGGCGGACAGTCTCGCCCTCAGATTGTCGTAGCGCTTGGTTAGGCTTGCCCAAGCAACCTCAAAATTCGAGCCAACCATCTCCATGTTGTTGAGTCGTTTGGCTGCTGGGCCTTCCACGCACGACAACAGGTACTGCAGCTTGGTAACGTTGGAGAGTGTGGGCACATTTACCACCATGGCACTAAAGCGCTCCTTGAAGGTCTCCCAATCAAGCTGGTTTGCGCTGAATTTAGGCAGCGGAAGCTTGGGAAGCGAGGATGTGGCCAAGGCGCCACTCCAGCTTGGCTGCGTCGTAGCAGGTTTGACCTCTGGTGATGGTGGTTGCAAGGCTGCGATCCTGCTGTCCAGCTCTGCCTTGGCCAGGATGTAGGCCTCTTCATAGACTGCAAAGAGATTATCTGCCCAGTAGGTGTCCGCACCTTCCATTTCCGTCGGAGCTAACATCTCACCATGACGATTGAGAACCTTGGACCAGTAGCTTTCCAATAAGGCTTCTCTCCCATTCAGTACTGATAGCGTAAGAGTCTGTGGAGCACTTCTGTCAGTGTTGGAGATAAAGTTGCGTATCAGCTGCCCTTCCGACATCTTCTTCAGAAGCTTCTTATCTCCCATGATTGCAGACTGAAAGGACAGGAAAAAAATAAGTACTAATTTATAAAATGCAGAGCAACCCAAACAGGTAAAGTAGACTCTGGCCACTAGTGTAAACAAGCTAGTAGTCTAAGTAGAAAAGTCGACTCTGGCAACTAGTGTAAACAAGCTAGTAGTCTAAGCAGGAAAGAAGACAGCAACAGCAAAGCAACAGTAATAATTAAATGTAGCGTAGCAGGTAGATAGAGCTGAGGGCTTTAATTAGCATGTGATACTTATGGTCTGTTGGCTGTAATTCCTGTAATTGCAGTGCGATGTCGACTTGAATTGACAGTAATCTTCCTGCTGAGAAGACCGCGTTGAGGTTATAGCTGCAGCAAGCTCCGTGCAGACGACGCGTGCGACACTGCTATAGCCTCGCGACGTGCAGCGTCGATTTGTCCAGCAAGCAGCGTGGATTTGTCCAGCAAGCGCGCCTCTCGTGGAACGGAGTCGTACTACGGCAGCGTGTAGTAGACTCGATGCGTCGGCAATGCAGTACTCTGCCCTGTACTGTCGCCAAGGAGCTGTTGCTAAGCTTGCTAGCGAGCACACGTATACAGCTTGCTGTGCGACAGAGAAAACGAGAAGCAGCGGGAGAGAGAGAGAGAGAAAGAGAGACAGAGAGGGGGGAACAGAGGTAGAGACGCTGGTCTTCTTCCGCTCTCGCGGCGCTGTCGTCTTTGAGCCTATGCCGAGATTAAAATCACTCGACCTTGACCTTGGTTTTCCGTTGCGAAAATTCTTCGCGAATTTTCGAACGGTTTTCCACAGGTCAAGATGAATGTTTAAATAGATATTTTAAGTAATATCTATTTACTGGCTTATAAAATGTCACTTTTTGATTAGCACACCCGGAAAGTAACTTTCGTCGCACAGATTCGGGAGTCTTTCGGCGCGGAATTCAAGTCCGAATCGGGTAGCACTTTTGTACAAATCACTGCACTTTATCACTCGCGTACTTCCACTTCTGTACGCAATTCGGGTTTCGAAGGACCAAATGATCGCGCGCTAACCGGCTGAACTTTATTTAAAACTATCAGGCGCGGTATTAGCGTTGAGCGGGTGCAGCGAGACACGAATTTCCGCTGGTAAATTTGCGTACGTAAGGAAGCGGGAGAGTGAGGCGAGGTAATGTGTAGAATGCACTGATTTTATATACAAAACAATTAAATAGCATTTATTGCTTATCTTAATTATAATTTTAACAAAAAAAACTTAACAATCTCCCCCCTCCCGGCATTAATAATAAAAAATTGTTCTGTTAAGAAATAATATGTTTCTTAACAATGCTTATTAATATTAGTTTTATACGTCAGAATTTTGTCAAACAGTATACATATCTAGAACAGCAGAAACTAAATATTTTATGCGTTATTTTACGATTCATTTACTTTATATCATTTAAAAACTTTAAATCGCTCTCACAATACATCATAACATCTTTGAATGCTAATTTTGACTTTAAATGTATTTTTAACAACCCCTAAATGCTTATTTTTATTGTAGAAGCCAATTTATCGCTCCAAGGTGTAGTAAATTAATAAAGTAGACTCAATCGATCTCCAGGAACAAACCAATTTATTGTTAAAGCGACGTTTCGGGAGTATTTAAGGAAACTCCCCTCTTCATGGCTTAAATAAAACGGAAAGATCTCACAGAGATCGACTAGTAATACATTTTTATCTAATACACTAATGGCACCTTGAAAACTAATTTATTTTGCGCTTAGAGGTTCCCGTATGCGCGACCCTGTAACATCGTTTGTGATTAAAAATGTATTACTCGTCGATCTCTGTGAAATCTTTACGTTTATTTTAAGCCACGAAGAAGGGAGTTTCCTTATATAATCCTATATGTATATATATATATATATATATATATATATATAAATTTATTTGACTAATTAACATATCACAACATCTAATCACGGTATTATTTGACAAACTGTTTTAGATTTCAGTTATTTTGCTAATAAAATTTAAGAGTATGAAGATTCCTTCTCAGTATCGAAAACTACGTTTCATAAATTTGTAAACTTTGGTATACTTTGCCCATAATTATTATGTGTAGTTTACACAAACACACACACACACACACACACACACACACACACACACACACACACACACACACACACACACACATATACACACACCCACCCACATACACGCACACACAAACAGATATCTGCGTCACGTTCGACCGCGTAAATATTATATAAGTCAAAGAACCAAAACTATTTGTTAGAATTATAATATATATATTTGTTTCGTTTTGTTAAAGTTTCGCTGCCATCAGTAGCTTTAAGAGCGATAATTAATAAATTTGCTAATTAAATGAGTTTAGAAAGAGTAGCATACGTACGTTATTGTTGACGTGCAAGGGTTTTCGTATCTTAAGTCGAGAAGAACTCTTTATTTATGGTTCTTTATAAGTAAATATATATATATATATATATATACGTTCATTCTTAATTTGGCGGTTTGGCGTGAGCCGCAGGCCTATGACTAATCACTTATGGAGTCTTGTCGCCGTGTAATTCGTTGAGGTGCCCACCTAACGCCGTTTTAAACTTACATAGTGATGGCAGACACCTTACACTGCAGGGGAACAAGTTCCAGTGGCGTGCACTCTGGGTCCTGAAGAAATATAAGCCCTGATCAGTGCGCGACCCCGGAACTGAGAGTTCTTCCATACCCCCCCCCCCCCCCCCGCCCCCCTCCCTACTTGAAGTCCTGGCCTGATATTTTGTCAAAAAGAGCAGTAAGATACGTTGGCTGCTGCATAACAACCGCTTTACAAAACAGCAACCCCATAAAATACTCTATCCTTCCCTTCATATCTAACCAGCCCAGGCTCTTCCTGTAAGGAGTGATATGCTCGCCCCACCTAACACCACTCATGTACCTCACACATTAATTTTGTAAACGTTGCAGTCTTCACCTCTAGCCTGTGACGAGAAATGGGCAACAGCCAGGACTACGTCAGAGAAGGTGATTTCTCTGAAAACAAAGCCATCATCTTCGTCACTATGTGAGACCGATACCCCAGCAAAGTGAGCATTAAGCTCATCCGGTGAAAAGCCATGAAGCTCCTTTCTTGGTTTAGGCAGTAGTCTCAAGCCCTTGAGTTCTGTCCATATGTTTTTCTTTCTATCAAGAGCTTCAAAGATACGGTTTTGTATACAAATTTCCCGCACGCTTTTTGTGCGTTGTTCGGCATCACACACGTCTTCATACATTGTCTCGTTTCTTGTACAGATACGCGAGTTCAGCGTTAACCCATGGGGGATTTGTTCTCTTTTTGGGTGAGCGAAAATACCTTTAGCGGTGCAAATTTATCAATCACAGCCATGAGGTTGATGCGGAGGCATTCAAGTAGTCGATATCTGTATCTGAGCCATCGAGCGGCGATCAATCACAGTCGACAAGGTGAGAGAGGAGGTCGTCTTGATGTATGGATTTAAAATCCCGATAGCTAATCGAGTTGGCTACAGGGGGTACAGCAGTTTCTACCCCAATCTGAATCTCTATGATGTGGAGACAGGGAAAAGGCGCAGCCTCATTAGTACTGCTAAGCACTATGTCATTGTCAAGAGTCATTATTACGTCTATCCATGTGTGAGAATCTTTGAGAAGATGAGTCTCGCTATGGTCTACTATATGAAAATTAAGGTCATCAGCCAGTCGCCTAACAAATTTTGCGTCGTTTAACGTTTTGAGTAAATTCGCATTCAGATCGCCCATGATTATTTTATGGCTATAATCTTGAGTGTGCGTGGTGAGTTGATCGATAACATCAGAGCTCTTGAGAAAATGGACGTGAGGTGGTCTATAAATAAGTGCAACAACACACTGCACATGATATATTCTGGAATAAGCGGCTTTCCCTCCTGTGTAGTCGATGAATTGCACAGAAGGTTGGCTTTGAAGGTGTTGTAAATATATAGGACTAACCCACCTCCGAATTTGTTAGGATCGAGTCTAAGCCATTGATCGGGATGCAATCACTCTCAAGGTCAGGGCAGAGGTGCGACTCGGCAACTCCGAAGAGATGGTAGGCGGGACCAGTCAAAAGATGTCTGAGGATCTCAATGTATCCTAAAACAGAGGTCACATTGAGAAAACCTGCTCTCAATCCCTTACCATGCACCCCTCCCCCAATAGTAATCCTGGCTAGTCATTCCGCAGCGGCAGCCTCGGTTTGTTTAGAAGCGATAGTGACAACCGCTGAACTTCTGTTTACTGTATTACACAATTTTTTTACCTCCGTTTCGCTTGAGTATATCCTGTAGGAAGACAATATTGCTTGAAAATCAGCTGCTAAGGAAAATTTATGAGAGACATCGCCATCACGTCTCAAGGGTATTTAGACTTCTTAATTTTAAGAAAGAGTCTCTGTCAAGGAGCTCATTAATGAAGATTTTAGCATTTATTATTAAATCATTGTTCCTGGTCAAGAGTCGAGGTGTCTACGTCTCTTGTATGGAAGCTTGGAATGAACCACTTCGCACGCATAATTTCCCCTACTACTGCACTATTGGAAATATTAACAACCCACGGCAACCATTTACCCCCATCTTTCGCAGAAATTGGTAACTTAGGCTCTCGCTCACTCGATCGAAGAAGGCGGATGCTTAAAATGTCCTCTTCGCGAATCAGTGGGAGGACCCTGCGCAGTACAACGTGTGCAACATCAATTCTATCAGTATTATCACCATAAAAAATACTCGAAATAATCACGTTTTTACTTCCATTGATGCTGTTGACGCGCATTTACCCCCCCCCCCCTCCACCCCTTATCGACCGATTTCACCCGCATACTACGTAGGAGCGATGCAGCTCTACTTACTTCATCGATGTTTTCGCTATTTCTGTTGCTATTTTTATTACTATTTTTATTGTAGGTAACGCGTTTGTCATTCGGAGCAAGTAAACTACATCCGTAGTCGATGTTCCTAAGTACTTAATAATGTTAATAAGTACTTTTGAAACAGATTTCCAAAACCTAACCAATAAATTTAATAGAGTTGAAAGTGACAACAAAGAAATAATAAAGAATATAGGAAAAATAATAACAAAACTTTACCTCTACATATACAACTATTACCAATAAAATTGAGAGTAACGTAGAAAACATCCAAAAAAATAACCAACTCATACTTAACAAAATTGAAGACCAACAAATTGCAGTGCTCCCCAGTACACAAAACAATACCGTTTCTCTGACAAGTACAAACAAATGTAAAAATAATAATGCGTCTATTACAAATAGTAATTTACACGACAACTATAGAAATATAAGCGTTACAAATGACGTCGGCTATAGCACGAGCAGTGTCGAATTGGGCATCGTCAGCTGGCTTGCGCCTCAATGTCGACAAGACAAAAGCGATTATTTTCGTATCTGAGCATAACATCAAACAGAACCTTGACTTGCAAGGCATTGGAGATACAGACTGGCGTACACGTTCCCTTTGTCGATACAGTTACCAACCTCGGCGTGGTGATGGACGGAAGGTTAACATGGAAGCCGCAACTGAATGCGGTCAGTAGGAAAGTAAACACAGCTCTGTATAGTTTAAAATTATTCCGTTCATGCACCACAGAGATACTGAGGAAGCAGCTGGCATGTGCACTGGTACTACCTCACTTAGACTATTGCTCAGTGGTTCTTCTGGACGTGTCAGGGGAGCTTCAGACACGACTACAACGTTTACAGAATTTATGTGTGAGATACATATGTGGTGTTAGACGTGATGAGCATATCACCACCTACAGGGAAATACCCTCTTTGAAAAAAACCAGGCCAGGACTTTAAGTAGGGGTGGTACGAAAGAGCTCTCGGTTCCGGGGTCGCGCACCGATAAGCGCCTATTCTCGTTTAGAGTTCAAGGTGCGCACCTCTGGAATTCGCTCCCAAGCAGTGTGAGATGCTTGCCATCTTTTTGTAAATTTAAAACGGCGTTAGGCAGGCACCTTAAACAATTACATGGTGACGGGAATACACAGAGGTGAACTTTTCGAGAATCGGTTTATACATTATTTTGTTCATCTCTGTGTATTCCCAATCTGACTCGGATATTTATTTGGGTTATTTATTTATTTAAATTATTTATTTATTTATTTATTTACATTTATTTATTTATTTATTTAATTTAATTATTTATCTAACTTATTTATTTATTTGACTTAGTTATTTATTAATTTATTTATTTATTAAATATGTTAAGTGTTAAGTGTGAATGTATTTATTAGCGTGAATTGTAAGAGTGTCATATGAATGAGTGTGTTTTTAATTTTTCGACGTTATAGTTATACGTAAAAATATAGTAAAGTGTGTGTATGTATTCTTTTTATTTTTATCGTATTATGTTATCTTTATTTTATTTATTTTATTTTATGTATTTGACGAAGCGTGAAGAAATGCAATAATTGAATGTTAAATGTAAGATAACAAATATATAATACTGACTGATATTTTAATTATTGTAACTATACATGTACATGCAATTCTAAGAATTTTCGTCTGTGATGAATAAACAGTATATCTATCTATCTATCTATCTATACTATTAAGATCGTCATTCTTATTACTATTCGAGTTAAAATGATTATTCTTATTATTAGTGTTATTATTACTAGTGGTCGACGAGAAAGTATTTTCTTCATTTCTAGGGAGTATGCCAAATCTGCAGTTTTCTAATAGGTTTGATGTTTCTATATTTGTGTGTTCAATGTTCTCTATTTTTCTTAATATTGTGTCATGATCATTATTACTTTTATTTATAAAATTATCTATTGTTTGTGTCATAGTGGTTTGACAATGTGGTTATGATTTTTAGGTTGCATACTTCTTGACAGACTGTTTGTTTTTTGCTCTTCAACTCCTACAGCTGGGAGTGTTGAAGAGACAGCGTTTCTTTTATTTTCTGCAAATTGGATTCAATTGAAAGCGTTAAGTTGTGCATTGCTGGTAATAAGCTTAATGCATTAACAATTGCATCCAATTTGTTTTCAAGAGAAGCATTGTGCCTAGCAAGCGCACTGTCAATATTTTTAGAGGTCGAGTTGGCATACTCCGCTAGAAACGAGACCGTTGTTCCCTTTTTAATCGAGGTTGCATCCAACATTCGCAATGCCGATACGTTTACTGCGTTGACGCTGCTGTTCTGCGTTCGAAACGACTGCGATGCGTCCTGTCCTCGCATTAAATTCTCCGCCCCCATGGCCATAGCTTCGCTCGGGGATTCCACACTATACCCGTCTACCATGCTGGAAATGGGTGGGCCGTGTGACGTCACCGGAGACGACGACGCCAATCGGAGCTTACTATTGACAGGGGCGGGGCGTAGTCATAGCAACGCAGAAAGCGAGGAGTTAGTGGGCACGGCCCTTCTGAGAGAGAGAGAGAGAGAGAGAGAGAGAGAGAGAGAGAGAGAGAGAGAGAGAGCGAGAGAAAGAGAGAGAGAGAGAGAGAGCGAGAGAGAGAAAAAGATAGAGAGATAGAGATCTGGATACATATATTTTAGCCGAACGTCGTAGCTTTTACACTGAATGCTCGTGTGTTTAGAACGCACTATTTTCTTATATAGTTTAGGCGATCCAAACACTAGATGAAAGTTTTTCCGTTGAGATGAATTTCTTTATTTCTCTTGTTCATCTCATAGAGGAAAGTAGTCGAAGATGTCTCGCGCAGAACTTATTAAAGAGTTGTTGGCATTGATCCTCGAACTAACCCTATGGAAAGTCAATGATTCTTCATGACTAATGGAGTTAGATAATTACGCACTGACCGTGGGCCTGTCTGTGCTTACGCAGAATTTCTACCTGATGGAAGAAAACGATTGGCGTTACGTGATGCTGAATCTCCGGCTCCCGTGGGTGAGGGTACCGAAATTCACATGGCGGCATCACACGGAGGCAGAATTATTATAACGCAGGGCTTTTGCTCTAGAGGCAAAAGCAAAAGTGGCAGAGTGGTAAGCAGGCAAACAACTTTCTTCTGTCTTGTGTTTCTTTGATTCTCGATATGTGTCGAGTACAGGTTGTTTGTTTTTCCTTTGTGACAGCATACAGTGTGAAGAAAAGGAGACCTGAGAGCCTTTGCCGGGATTATTAGATAACGTCGATAGTTAATTAAGTTACGGCCCTGTTTTTCTTCTTGTGCCATTTGAATGAATTTAATTATAAATAAACTTAATTTAATTTTTGTTTTATAAAAGAGTGCCTTTACGAATAAACCAATTAATCGTGTACAAATAAAGTGTTAACTTAATATTAATCTAAACATAAGATAGTTAAGGATTCCTTTTTATAATTTTTGTATTTTCAAGAATATGTATATATATAGGGTGTCCCACTTTAGCTTGGATAGCTGGATAACTCGAAACCTTGCACCCAAATCCAAAAATGTTTCAGACAAAAGTTGTTGGGTTTCGAAGGGTCTACCCAACCATGACTTTGAAAAGTCCTTGACCTTC
Source organism: Gastracanthus pulcherrimus (assembly GCA_949152435.1). Classification (NCBI taxonomy): domain Eukaryota; kingdom Metazoa; phylum Arthropoda; class Insecta; order Hymenoptera; family Pteromalidae; genus Gastracanthus; species Gastracanthus pulcherrimus. The sequence goes on from OX424574.1 coordinate 86,304,114, forward strand.
ATGTTCAAGGTATTTAGAGGTCAACTTTTTTTTTTCAACGGAAACCCCTATTTTTTATTCCGGATTCTGAAAGAACGTGAAATTTAACGCCTAGATTACCTATTATGTCTAGGGTCAACGTGAACCCCAGAGGTCATTACAAGGACAAGCTCCTGGCCAGAGCCGAAAACTGGTGAAATATGATTTTCTACAAGAGTTCTAAGACGGAAATTGTTCTGTATCGAGAAACTGACCCAACCATGATCTCAACAATGTCCTTCAACCATATTCCCAAGGTCATTTGAAGGTCGAATAGGCATTTCAAACAAAAACCACCGTTTTGGATTCTAAAAAAGTGAGAAATTTTACGCTCTGAATACCTTTCGTGCAGGACTACGGCACTCAAGGCAAGATCTTCCAAGATTCGGCCACTTAAGGCAAGACTTTCCAAAGATCCGACCACTCAAGTCAAGATCATTCAGGACCCAGCCACTCAAGGCAAGATTATTCAGAACCCAGCCACTTAAGGTAAGACCATTAAGGACGCAGCCACTCAAGGCAAGATCCTCCCGGACCCAGCAACTTAAGACCGAATCAAGTGTCTGAAATGTGCTCCTTGATTCTGCAAGCACAACTGCAATCGACGACGAAGGTTTTGTTGCACATTCTGAAGTATTTCAGAAGTTATATCCCTTCTCGTCGGGGATGCCTCGGCATACACAACGTCCTTCACATATCCCCATAAAAAGAAATCCAGCGGGTTCAAATCTGGTGATCGAGGAGTCCAAGCAATTGGTCCGCCACGTCCTATCCATCGGTGAGGAAACTGTTGGTTGAGGGAATTGCGGACAATGCGAGCATAGTGAGCATGGGCCCCATGTTGTTGAAACCACAAATTTAGTCTCAATGAAAGTGGAATATCCTCAAGATAGACAGGAAAATCATTTTCGAGGAATTCCAAATACATTGGATCATTAATTGGTCCTGCAAAAATAATGTGACCCAATCACTTGGCCATTACAAATAGCTATCCATACATACAAGCTCCAACGATGTTGATTGAGCACTTGATGGTACCAATGAGGATTCACTGGGGACCAATGATGGCTATTATGTCTGTTGAGACTGCCATTACTGATGAATGTTGCTTCATCACTGAAACAAACTCTCCCGAAAAAGCTTGGATCCGCATTTAACATGTCAAGAGCCTATCTACATAATTTCACTCTGAGTGCGTGATCTGTAGGGCTCAGTTCCTGCACAAGAGTAATATGATATGGATGGTAGCGGACTGATCGCAATAATCTAAAAGCCGTAGATCGGGGGAATCCTAATTCCCATTCAATTCGACGCGTACTCAAGTGTGGGTCCGAATGGACCTTAGCCAGAACTGCCAGAAGTCTGGGATCGTTGTTATTCTGGAGCCTATTCCTTTGTCTCTGGCGATGCAGTGGGTTATTCCGAGACCTCCTTTCAATGTTAACCACTTGTTTTGCAGAGGGATGGCGACGATTTGGGAATCGCTGCGCGTAGGAATGTGCAGTATGTCGATAATTCCTACCGCATTCACCAAGAGTGATGAGAATGTCCACCACTTCATTAGGGGTATAATTAGCCATTGTTTTTGGGAAGAAATTTATTTGATCAGTTCGATGATAAGTAATGCCAGTTAAAAAAATCTACTATGATAATGACAAATTTGTAGTACCAAATTATAACCAGCAAAATATCAGCAACATTCAATGATACTACGGCGATAATTCTGTGTTGACGTGTAGTAAGTAATTAATTGTAATAATACGACGAAAGTGAACTTGTTTTAATTGTAGTTTTAATGTCTTCTAATAAAAGTTTTATCCTGAAGAAGATAGTAATGCACTATCGAAACGTTGCTGATGAAAATAAATCAGAGCCTCTTATAATTGACCATTTCCCATCCAAAAAATAAAAAAAATGTACATTAATGCCGATAGAAAGCTCAATACTCTTCCGAATGAATTGAAAGTACTCAAAGTACTCAAAGTATAAATCAATATTCACTAGTATCATTGTTCCGTAGAAGCTCATTCAAACGGTCTTCAGAGCGTAAAATTTCTCACTATTTTAGAATCCGAAGCAGAACAGTTTCTCGGTGCAGAACAATTTCCGTCTGAAGTACTCTTGCAGAAAATTATATTTCACCAGTTTTCGTCTCTGGCTAGGAGCTTGTCCTTATAAAATGACCTCTGGGGTTCACTTTGACCCTAGACATGATAGGTCATCTAGGCGTAAAATTTTGCGTTCTTTCAGAATCCGGAATAAAAAATAGGAGTTTCCATTGAAAAAACAAAGTTGACCTCCAAATGACCTTGAACTTGAAGGTCAAGGACTTCTTCAAGGTCATGGTTGGGTAGGCCCTTCGAAACCCAACAACTTTTGTTTGAAACATTTTTGGATTTGAGTGCAAGGTTTTTCGAGTTATCCAGCTGTCCAAGTTAAAGTGGGACACCCTGTATAAAGATGCGTTTTTCAAAAAAAAGGTGAAATGTTTTTTTAAAAAAAAAGTTGACAAATAGGTTCTTCACCCTTTCAAAGTAAGTTAACAATTTGTATTTGAAAATGCGCGGGTATTTTTCTGACTCGTGTGTGGCCCGCCGCTCGCGCTCGGGACAGTGAGCGTAAGGAGAGTTAGGTCGCCTGGCTTACATGCGTCTGGACTATAGCCGTCAGTCTGCTATTCATATATATATATATATGAATCAGCCTATATATAAATATATATATATATATATATATATATATATATATATATATATATATATATATATATATATATATATATATATAAAGGTGAGTTGAATGTTTACATTTTATTTGTTGCTAAACCCTGTTAATAATTAGTCTTATAATTGTTAATTCTTGTTATTGGTTCGTTTGTTGAAAGTAACGTCTCCTGGTTCAATATTTGTGGGAGATATACGTGACGCTGGGCATCTTATTTCAAGGTTCTACATTAGGCCTTGATTATGTATCTTTATCCAATCATTTTGTAATATAAGAAATTATATTATAACAATGCAGACACTGTTCCTAAATGGTTTATGTGTTTTTTACTTTTTTTTTTATTTGATCATATAAATTTTTTCAGATGGAGTCACCCGTTTACTTAATTGCAGAAGGCTGGGTGCTGATAATAACCTCAGATGAGTATAATTTGTGTGAAATTTTTTTCATGAGTCAAGTGTATGCATGGTTTAATTTAATTTCATCCCTTTTCACGATCTTAACTATATTTAAGCATTCGTTTCCCCTCTTTATCGGACAATTTATATAAAAAAACCTTTACTATTGACGCGGCAACGAATTTATGTAATTCCTTGTAATTATTTGTAGTGTGTTTTTTTGTTTAAGTAGTGCATGTAGATTCTAAGTGCATTTGCAATTTATTATATTTTTCTATTGTCATAAATAACATTTTTTTAGAGCCCATTTCCATTTAGTTTAACATATATTCTGACATTGAGTCAGTATGGCGTGAAGCTATTTACATGAAATTATGTATTCAGGGTGCTTTACATCTTTCTTCTAGTATTCGGCTTAGTTGTACTCATTTCTATTCTATTTCCTAGGATCTTGGTTCGAGTCAACTCCTGGAGGCAGCGAGAACGCTTCTTTTTGGTCAATTTTTGGAACGCTCCTGGGGCAAGTCACTAGTCGCAGCCCTTCGTCCTGGCTTACAAGGTCTGATTGTTCTGGTCAAGAGTGTATGAGCCATATCTGAGTCTTCCCTGGCTAAGTTGATTGATCCCCCTGGAAATTAGAGTGTAGGACCCTGGGTTTCTTATGGAATGGAGGTCCAGAAGGATATATGATGGGATGAAGACAGGGCTGTGAGGAGTTGACCAGCTGACCCACTGCATTTAGTGCTGTGCATAATGTTAATTATGGACTCTGGATTTTTAATGAGTGAAAATTTATATGTGGATGTGTCATCAGTGTAATTTAGGAGTGTAAAGCGTTTTGGCCCACAGTATTTTGATTGGCGGTGGCTGTTAGCGTAGGTTATTGATAGTTAGGATTTGTGTGTGGATGCTCGCCTTTGTTTCTGGCACAAGTAGAATAAATTGTTTAAGTTATGGAATGCGAATGGGAGTGTTGTTTAGATTGTTATATATATATATATATATATATATATATATATATATATATATATATATATATATATATATTTTCAATGTTGTTACTTGTATGTAATTATTAGTGGTAGTAGATTATGTCGTAGGCTGGAAAGGTATGAGTGGTGTGCTTTCCCTTTTTTTCTAAATAAATTCCTTTATATGCTAAATGTTCCATTACCTTGCATATTGAGGGATTTATTTTAAGGTTATAACATTTGTCAAGCAAAAGTATGTTTGTAAATCTGATTGCGCATGCTTGACTTTTATGTACAATCATAGCTATATTTATCTTAGTACGTGTAATTCGAATACAACATAGGTAGTAAATAAGACAAGTATACGACTGTAATATTATTTAAGTGAATAAAATAAAAAGAATTTGTTTGTAGATATGCCTTAATAAATGTGTTTTTTTGTTCCACATATTTTCTTAGTGATTTTTTTTATCGGGCGTAAAAGATCAATCTCTGTAAAAGGTTTTTTTTGTAATTAACGGTTTGTTTCTATTATGGTTAACATTTTATTATTGGAAATGAGGGATACAATTTTTCTTATTAATATTTGTATTTAATTAATAACGATTAAAGTTTTATTATTTATTTATAAATAAAAATGCCAAAATTATGTATATGTAGATAATGAACATTATGTATTTAAAAAAACGTGGGATTAAGGTCCTCCAATGTCCAGGGCACAAGCCATTTTGGCGCAGTGGAGATATATCGGGTAAATCTTTCGATTTACCTCTCTCGTGAAATAGTGAGCGTTTCTCGCGCACGTAGCCTGTGGCTGGCACTATTCTTCTTGGCGTATAGCTTGCACCGGACACTGGGGTTAATGCCTGCAATGTCGTTGTCGAGCTGTTCTCCGTACAAGCTGATTAGATGTTGTAACTCCAGGTAGACATTTACTTTACGTTGAGCTCCTGGTAAATGAATGCAAAATTGAATCTTCGGAGGTTCGTACCAATACTGCTGACAGACTCTGCATGTAAGTGTCAATTAAATTGAATACCTTAAGTGGCAAAGTTTAATTCCTGGTTCAGACCCGTTTAGAATCAAAGTTTGAAAAACGTGACTGGGTAAAGGTGTTTCGATGAAACTCAGTATGGAAGACATGTAGTTGTTTTGCCTTTGCTGGTTTGACCACGACTGCCTTCTATTTGACTCGTCTTGCCGAAGCTTAGTTTGACAAAACACAAAAAAAGGCTTTGTAGTGTTTCCGGGCGATCGGATTTCCCCTTTTCGTTCAAGCGATTTCAGTTTCTTTTTTCATAGGTCGAGGGAGTTATCGGAGATCGAAATCGCGCTGTCGCATCTACAGGTCAGTTTTACGAGCTTTCGCAGAAGGGTGGTATACGGAGGTTCGATTTGAAATCGAATTTCGGCGCCCTTGGCGGTCAGTGACTCCCCGATGCACCTGCTCGTATACTACAGTACGTTTTACTCTGCGCCCCCACGCTACACCAGTTCAACACAACTACGCATGAACAGTTGGTGGCACGTGGATTTATTGACTATGAACTTTGGTAAGTTTGTTATTGATTATATTAATTATATAGTCGTAAAATAAATGCGTGATCAATGTGATTTTTACGCGGGAAAAAAAAGAAAAAGAGGAAAACGGGGTTTGGAGTGTGTGTGTGGGTAATTAAAATATTTTGAGATTAGGATAACTGTTTGTATTTGTTTTTGAGGATTTTAAATTAACTTATGAGGTTTTTTTGGGTTTAAATTTCATTCTTTTATTATTTCTTATGTGTAGCGTTTATTTGGTTGCAAATATCATGTTTATTTATTTGGTGTGTGATTTCTAGGTGGATTGAATTTTTGGAGTCAACTGGTGATCCAGTCGTATCAATTTATAAGTTTTGGAGTCTGGAACAACAACCAAGCTGAGCTACAACTTATCTCTGTTAATTAAGTTTTATTCAGAAAAACTAAATTCTTTGTTGCATTTTCAGGTGGAAGCTATAAATCTTGGTAAAAAGAAACTCGAGCGACTGGTATGCTGTTGAGTTGTCATAATATAAGTGTCTTTTTAAATGTTTTTGATGGTCTTAATTCATTCTTTACAGACTAGGGGTTCTGTATTGTACAGGTATTTTGTAAAATATTAGTTTTTATGTTGATGCGAGCTTGTAGTTAGTTTAGTGTTTGTAATATAGTGTGTATTTAATTTTTGGTAGATGGTTATGGTTGATGTGTGGTTTTCATATGTGTTAATTTATGTTTTGATTTGTCAAGGTTCAAAATGTTGCTGATTGTGAGGCTCCGGATTGCTTATCTTGCCTGTATGAGAAAGGAGTACGAGTATTCGACTGGGCTTTTCCATATTTCATTCGCTTTGTATTACCTGGATCCTGGATTATGTTGTATTTTGGTAAGATAAAGGTTACTTAATATTCTGTTTATTTTAACAATTGGTTTTTAGCCTCTTTAAGCTGTAAACATAGGTATTTATAGAGTATGCTTGTGTTGTGTTCAAGATTTTTTAGAGTTCGATGTTAGTTTTTATAATGCAGTAGTGTTTGTTGTTCGATGGCGGGGAATTATAGCTTTGTGAGGTTTATTTGGTATTTTATGTATTATTTAATGTGATTACTGTTTCTATTTTGGATTCAGCAGGGTTCGATGGTCCTAACTTCATTGAAGAAGCTGGTTTTTGAGCTTTATAGTATCTCTGTTATTTCATGTTGACGCGTAGCTCAGGATATCTTTAAGCGATCCTCTGGACTCAATTTTCCGCAGCGTACTTCAAGAATTATATAGAATATGATGTAGTGGGGTGCTTCGCTGTGTATATTTTGTGTTACATGTGTATACGAGTAATTTTGAATGTAAAACTGAGTGAAAGACAAGCGCCTTATTTCAGGTTGTTTAATTAGTTTGGGAGAAATTGTTTAACAAGAGATTTTTTTCCAGGTTTTGGTCTTTATAATAGAGGAATTTATAAATTATTATTATTGTAATTTTATTTGTGCACTTCCTAGTCTAATGTATTGCTATTTGTATGGAAGTCTGATTTTCAAGGTAGTAAATTGTATGCATATGAATGTCGTATTGTGGCACACTCTTTATGTGTTGTTCTCCCTTCCCAAGCTAGAATACGCTTCGACTCGAAGGGCAGCTAGCTTGTGCAGGGCTAGCGTGTTATGTGAGAGGCTGTATAAGTGTGCTTATAAAGGATGTGTTGGTTGAAACATTATAAAGTGATAAAAGGGCGAGTAGATGGGATGCTTTTGTAAATTCTCACTGAAGGTATTTGTAAAAGGTGAGGGGTCTTTAAGGCCAATTTTTTACCCAAATTAGATTTGGGACAAAAAATTCGAAAAAATTCCTACAGTGTCTACCAAAAATAAAAAGTCAATTCCACCCTAAACGGACCACCCCCAGCCCCCCTATTAACCCCCACCACCCTTTCAAAAAATGAAAACTTCACTGCTTGTATACAGCGTTTTTGGAAAGATTCGACACTGTCAAACTTGTATTTGCTTAATAAAGTACACTATGACCTCTCTATGAACTACCTTCATTCTTATTCACCATTTTTAGCTTTTTTACACCCCCTCCCCCCTTAAGGAGGGTGGGGGGTGGTTTTATTAATTATTTATGTGCAGGGTATATAAATACAAAATATGTAAGCTTGATTACCAGACTTGACTAGGGTATCCTAGGGTTTTTAGGATCGCTGATTCCGAATCCGAGGCCCGTTGACCTCCATCACATCAGGTTCAAGGTCATTTGAAGGTCAAACTGTAACAAAACCGATGAAAAATCCAGAAAAATACATCCATAGGTTTTTGGGGTCGCTGAATCCGAATCCGAGGTCCGTTGACTCCTATCACACCAGAGTCAAGGTCATTTAAAGGTCAAAGCATAGTGTACTTTATTAAGCAAATACAAGTTTGACAGTGTCAAATCTTTCCAAAAAGGTACAGAAGTTTTCATTTTTTGAAGGGATGGTGGGAGTGAATAGGGGGTGGTCCGTTTAGGGTGGAATTGACTTCTTATTTTTAGTAGACACTGTAGGAATTTTTTCGAATTTTTTGGCTCTAATCTAATTTGGGTCAAAAACCGGCCTTACCCCACCTTTAGGGTTATGTTTCTTCTAAAATTTGGTAACAAATATTTCATTGGTTCCGTTAGTGTTTTACAATTGACCTTTTTATATGAATTATTGTGTTTTAGGTTATTATATTAGAAAGTTTTTATTTTTATTTGAGGTTTTTGAATATTTGGCCTGATATTATTTTGTTATTTTCGTTTAAGCGTGAATTAATGTGTATATGTATGATTTTAACTTAGGTCTAGGCTTGTTTCCTAGAACTGTGTCTATATATGTGGGTATATTTCTTAAGTTAGGTCCTCTTTGGACAAAGCCCTAAATATTAAAAAACTCAGAAACGTCTGGAACATAATACTCGTTGCAAATAGGGTAGGCTGCATGAAAATCATGGTCATCTTTGAGTAATTTTATTTGATTTTTAGGGTCGAAATTACCTCGTAAGGCTATTATCTGTAAGATATTAGAGTGGGTAGTTGGTGTGCGATAGTAGGCTGGTGCAGCTCTCCATCCGTCTTTTAGTATTAAATAATCGTATGCTTTCCCTTTGGATACCATCGTGTTGTTGGATCCTACAGTCATATTGTCGCAATGTGAGATGTATACTTTTATAAACCTCCTGAGCTTTTTCCCCTTTTTTCTGAGTGTAAGAACATAGATGAAAGATTATACGTTGCAGAATAGTGTAGTTTATGTATTGTTTTACCTGCTATATCATTTAATGATAATGGGGTAAATGTTTTATTACTCATGATAATTAGTGGATTTATTTTGTTTAGTAATTTAAGTTTAGAGGATTTTAAATATTTGGTTGTATATTTGGGTCTTTAGTAGGGTTCCGAGTGAGTATAAGAGATTGTGTCGTAGATTTGGTTGAGTTTGCTTAGCTCTATATAGGCAATTGTACATTCAGTACAATTGAATATTGTGTTTTTTGATAATAATTATATTTTGCAAATTTCGCAGATTAGCAAAACAAATGGGTATCTATTTAGTTCAAGAAATGCACGTGTACGTTCGAGAGGGCTTGGAACTCTAGTCTGAAGTCGGTCTGCCGGTCGTGCAATCTTGGACGAAGATTCCTTTATAGGGCTCCATAGTTTGTATGCAATGCCAGGTACAAATTTCGAAACTTCTGTTTTTGAGCAAGGAGAATTATTCGTGTGATTGTATTTGTTGTCTCGGAGCCATTACTTTATTTAGTTATTTTCATGAATTTCTTTAGATCGATAAAGGTTGGCTTACAGATTAACGTTTTCAAATCCCTTGTCTGATCGCTTGTGAGTTTTACTAGTTTATGCTTTTTCGTCGGTGGGAAGTGTATGATGAATTTTTCCTTGGGTTATTCGGATGCCGGCTACTTGCAAAATTTACAAATGAGGTGCACTGGACCTGCGTGATGGCATTCTAGGTATGTTAAATCCGTGAGATTTGATTAGTGAGATATTCTCGTCGTCCGTTTTATTGTACGCGGACATCTCATTCCCTCGACTCTCAATTTCTGAAATAACGTTTATTTTGTTGATAATTATTGCATATAAGTTTCTTGTGATATAGAAGGGTTTTATGAGAAGCAGAAGTTTGATGGTGAAGTGATGTATTGGTGGATGATTTACGATTGCCATTTATCACGTACGTCGATCAGTTCATTGATAAGTAACAGTCGTTTCGAGTGTAAATATTCTTTTATACACCCGTTGCAATTGTATTACCATATACCAACCAATGGCTTGGGCAATTTTTGAGAATTAGTGGTGCATTGATCGTTTGAGAAATTAACACGCAATGAGAACAGTACAATTCCTCAGTTTCGTGGTTTTCAAAATGGGACATGAAGGATACAGGACGCGTGATACAACGTGCTTCTATCAGATGTTCACAACTCGTTGGAGGATCTATAGGTCTAACCCCGTCTAAAGTTTGTTGCTCTTTAGGCGTGACATCAGCGTCCACGCGGTAATCCGAGGATCTACGATCTTCTTCCGTGAAGTCGCTCGTCTGACTTTCGCTTTCTGGTGGAGTGGTTTTCTGACTGTTGATGCAGTCGATAAAAACCGAGCTTCCTCTTCTAGAGTTAAGCGTATCCTCTCCTCAGTAGTAATGCTTGATGCTGATGTTGACATGGTTTGTAATGGGTAATAAACAAATGGTTATATGTATATATTTTTTTTTCCTTTTAGGGAGAAGATTATTGAGGAGATGGTGGCGGATTCAGGATTTCATCTAATTTAATCGACGAAGTTTGAGCATCTCTATCAGTTCGCGTTGTAAAAATATGTCTGGGTTTTGTAGTAGGTACGTCGTGTATGACTTCTGTGTTTTTTTGATAAGTGTCGTTTTCTAATGCTGAATTTAAGGATTGAAGACGTTTAATAAAGGTATAAAGATACAAAATGGTGCTTAAGAGAATAATTAGTATGATCGGCGTGAATGAGTGAATACCGAACCCGACGTGAACGAGTGATTGTGTGTGGATTTTATTTCGCCGATACGCCGCGATTTCTTTAACCCTTTTTTCGAGGTCGTGGACTGATTCTGCGTCGTCTATAGTTGGCCAGTCGCTGAGTGAGGGGGTTATTCTTTTGAACGAGGGTAACCATTCTGGAACGTTATGTGCATTCGCGAGATTTGGGGCAATTGCCGCGATGTTCAAGGATATTTTTGGAAGGAAAAATAAGTTTATTTCGCTTTGAATGGCATGGACTCTATTCAGCGTCGTTTTTCCATGCCGACCATAGCATCTGGGTCTGAACTGGACTATTCCTATTCCTGATATATTTGTTGTTTCTGCTTTTTCGCCTGGACAGTATATGTGTAGGAGATCTGGTTATTCTAGTGAAAACAGCCATCGGTGACGGTAATTCTTGACCACAATCCGGTATGATTTGGTGAGCAACAGATGTCACATAGTTGAATAGCGTCAACATTTGGATTGAGCAACATCCTTCTTTCGCAAATTTCTTCTTCGTAAATAGGACTTTCCAAACTACAAATGTGATGGTATACTGACCTTTTACATTGTTTTATATATTCTGCGACTAGGAACGTATGCTTGATTTTATCATTACTAACGGCAATGTATGAAGGTCTAGGGATGATGTAAGCACTTGCCACTTTACCCTCGTAGAGTTGTTGAGCTATTGGGAGTGGGTGTATTTGATATACATTATACGTTTGTGTATGGAGCAGAGGAATATGGCTTTCTATGATAAATCTGTTTTTAATTCTGCCAAGCTGGACTGTTGCGAATTCGCTTAGTCTTTCCGCCCGGATGTGACCCTCTGGAATAGGAATTTCGTAACCCCGATTGACATCGTTAACATGTTGCCGCATTACTTGTAATTAACCTTTTTGCAATAAGACTGGATGTAGCCTACCTGTCCTGGCATAATGGATTGCATAGAATGTGACTCTATAAACCTCTAGATGAGCATTTAGCACAGTTTCCACTGAGTTAAATCATTCGTTTAATTGAAGAGTATAATTTAGTGTAATTATTCTGTTTTCTACTTTTTCCATTTTATTTGCTAAGATTTGAGTTGCTATATAGGTAGTTTCTTGCCAATCTTGTAGTTCAGCGAGATGTTTTGCTATTTTTTCAAATTTATTCTGCCTTGAGGTGTGCTAAATCTTTTTGATCTTTAAACAGCCGATCTATTTGTTTGTTGTAATAAATTCCGTCGTCCTCCGGAATAGTTCAAAAAGTGTTTTACTGAGGCTACCTATATAGCCAAATGGTACTCCTCTTTTTCTATAGAATAGATTTGTGTGTACAGAGCCTAAGCTTGTGTATTTTTGGCTAGTAAATATGTCGCTCGACCAAATTGCTCTTGGCAATTTAGGTATGCATCGGGACACGTTCCATTTAGCAGTTGTAGTTGTCCTGTGACAAATGAGCCATTGTGATATAGTGACCCAATATCTATGAATGTAGTGATCTTCCAGTTGGCCTTTATAAACCGAAGATCATGCAACCGTTCATAGTATATTCCGGGGTTATGTTCGAATTGTGTAATTGCATAATTCTTATATCCTTGAACATACACGACTAGGGTTAAGAGTATCGAGACTCGCATCTCATTGGTCCAGTTGGTAATTTGAGGGCCTTTTTACTCTAAATCAGAAAAATAAGTCAGAACGTAGGTAATCAATTGATAGCGAATTTTTGCGGGGTGAACGTAAATATACTGTATTAGGTTTTATAATATACTTGTGAGTGGCCATATATTTGGTTTTACCTTTCAGTAGGGTTTTATGGAATCATATTATGATGCTTTCTCTGTCAAAGGACAGGTCAGAAAAAGTTACATTTTAAAATTTTTTTGTTGTGCGTATGTTGGTTAGGATAGGTTTGGGTCGGTTTATTGCAGCATGAGTCAGCGTCTGATTTTTTTGCTGCTCTCTTTAAGAGATAAAAATTCCTCCTAAAATAAATATTAGTAAGGTTAAAATATGCATACTTACTGCTATTATTAGAGTTCTAATTTGTTAGGCTTCGTTTTCGATTAACTCGTTATTATTGGAGTCGATTACTGTAATTTTTACGCTGTCCTCGAATGGAGAGGTCAAACTTCCGAAAGAATTAAGGTATGATGGTATTAGTTTTTCCCATTTTTGGAAAATCTCACTATCACGATCAAATAGATTTAGTTATAGTTGACCCTTAAAGATGTCGTAGGTTAAGGTTGAGGTACATTTAGATTATTGCTTCAAGTCATGTGAGTTCCACTTGGTCCAATGTCTCCTTTTCGCATGTTATGATGAGACTGGTTTTGTTTGCGATTGAAAACCCATATCCTGATCCTATGGTTAGTCGTTTCCAGAAAGGTTAATTGGATTTCCTGAGTTTGTTTGCAATCCTTACTACCATATATGGTGCGCTAGGTGATGTACGCTATCCCGTAGGATTTTCTTCCTGATGATAGTAGGATGGGTACCCGGCTTATTTCATATACCCATTCTTCTGGTAGATTCAAAATTGGAATGTTGATTTCAACGAGATACTGGAGGGCTACAAAGAGAGTGTTTACCACGATTACCTACGATAGTGTTTCTATTGAGACGTAACCGTCCAGGGTCGGAAACATCAGGTCGCTTTCAGTTACTTGTATTTGACGGGTTATTGCGTCGATTGTCACTTGATTAATTATTTGGTTGTCTAGTTTGCCTCTCCTGGCTTCGTCTATTATCTGGATAAGTTATAATATTCCATCTTTGTATATTGCTGATAGAGTCGTTAACTCATTGCATATCTTTGTCAAAAGGTTGATTTCTCTATTTAGTTTCCTGCTTTCGTCGAAATCTACCCAGAAGTCGTCATTGCGATTATTTAAATAAATTTATTATTGTAGATTATGTTTCCTTTCACCAGGTGCATTTTTGCTTCTGGTAAAAAGGCAAAGCTGCCTGTGACGTTAAATAACGATTTGACGTATTTAACATAGGTTTCGATCGAGCCTTCATATTTGGGTTCGTTCGTGGAGTTTGACACACGAGACGAGATGTTTGCGTTAATGAATGTTTTTGACGTTGGTTGTTCTTGTGCAGTCTCTCATGTGCGTTTGTTTAGGATTTTCTCTAACATATTGAAAGCCATTGCAGTTTCTTGGACCTTCGATCAATATCATTGATTCTTGCTAACGTTCGTCTGCTAGACTCATATCTGCCCCTTAGATCATCTAAAATAGTGGAGAATTTTTTTGTAAAGATCATGTCTTCGATGTTTATATATGTCAGGACTCTCCACGAGGCTTGTGTAGTTCGCAGAGTGATAGTGTTTTCGAAATATATCCCTGGGTTGGTGTGCAAATGTATTACTTTATATGGAAGATTGGGTTCGACGTTTCAGGTTGTCATAAGTATCAGCAAGACCGTACCGTAGGGTTTCATATTTCTGGAAGGAAGCATATAGTTAGTATGACGAAATATGTCTAAAGATGAAAGAAAGAATAAGTTATGAGCGAATGACGTGATTGAATGTGATTTGGGTATTCCGTCTCGCTATCTGTTGGAGGTATATGTGCTACCTTAATTTTGTCAATGTGTTTTAAAATACTTTTCCCGCGGTCATTTATTATTATGACATTATTTTTGTCTAACACATCAACTATTTCGAATAGTCCGTTGTATTGTTGGTCGAAGTTCCCATTTTTATCTTGTTTTTGAACGAAAACGAGATCCCCGGTGCGATATGCTATATGTTTTGCTCGTCGGTCATAATATTTCTTTGACCTGAATTTTGACTCGATTAATTTGCTTCTCGCTAACTCTTGTAATTTTGATATCCGTGTGATTAACTCACCTATAGATGAGGAATAGGTGTCTACATTTTCCGTTGAAAGGTAGTTGGATAAACGAACAGGTTTTCCAAAGACTAATTCATATGGGGAGAAATTCGTAGATTCGTGGATGGAAATGTTATAGTAAAACATTGCGTAGGGAACCATTTTAGCTCAATCTTCGAATTTCTCCACGTAATGTTTTATGAATTCGGTGAGGACGATATGACTCCTTTCTAAAGAACCGTTGGATTGGGAGTGGTAGCCAGAGGTTGACGAGTGCGTCTGCAATCGTTTCAGCTTTAGTATTAGGTATCGCGATGGCAAGACAGTATTTACTAAAGCTGCACTGCAATGTGAGAATGTGTTTATTCCTGCTTGGTGTTAAAGGAAATGGTCCTACTGTGTCCATTGATATTTTATAAAAAGGCTCACCTGGTGAGTTCGTGATTACCATTGGTTCTTTATTTTTAATTCTAGTTAGTTTTTGTTTTTGGCAATTCATGCATTTGTGAATAAAATCGTAGATGTCGTCTATCATGCAGGTCCAATAATATCGCGACCGTATTAATTAATAAGTCTTCTTTATTCCCTTGTGACCTCCGATTAAGCTGGCATGATGTTCTTTTGTTATTCGTGTGGGTTGTTCTTCTGGTGGGAGGATAGTAGTTCCATAACACATTATCATACAGTCACATTGGACAAAAATTTCGCTTAAAAATGATGCGAAGTTTACTGCTTCGATTTTATCACCGATTTTTTAAATTCGTAATGATTTCAGCCCAGAATTTCAGAAAATTATAGACCTTTCTTTAGCATGTCCGAAAGAGGTTTTGTTCTAGTAGAGAATTGTTCGATAAATCTCCTATAATATCCTGCTAGTTTCAAGAACTGTCTGATGTTAGTCTGACTTTTTGGTCCTGGAAAATTTTCCACAGTCGGAAGTTTCTTGGATTAGGATGTACGCCTATCTTGGACACTATGTGACTTGGAATTCTACCTCGGTTGCTAGGAATTCACATTTGGCTGGTTGGAGGGAGAGTCTCGCCTTTCGAAGTTTGTCGAATAATAGTCTGATTTTTATTCCGTGTTTCTCCAAGAATGTGGCATATACTATAATGTCATCAGTGTATACTAATAATTCCGAATCCTGGAGACCTATGAGAACTACACTCATCAAATGTGCAAAGGTTCCTGGAGAGCCTGAGAATCCGAATGGGAGTTGTTTCCATTGTAAATGTAAGTTGACAGATGAAAAAGCTATCTTATGGCGATCATCAATGAACTTGTATTTGGTGCAATCCGCTTGGCAAGTCGAATATCGAAAAGTATTGGGCACCAACAAGTTTATCCAGTATCTCAGTTATGTTAGGTAAGGGCTGGACGGGTATAACCGACTTTTTATTTAATTCTCTATAGTCAATAATTAGTCTCCATCTTTTTTGTCCTTTAGAGTCGTTTATTTTTGTGACTACCCATAACGGCGAGTTAAAAGGGCTTGTAGAGGGCTCCACTAGTCCGTCTTGCAACAGTTTATCCACTTGTTTTTGGATCTCCTCTCGGTGTACCGTTTGGTAACGATACTGTTTGATAATTTCCGGTACGTCGTCCGAGGTCGGTATTCTGTGTTGGAGGACATCCGTGGCTGGTAATAAGTCATCAGGAAGATGGAATAAATCGGGGTATTTCCTTACAAGGGCGAGCGCATGGTCTCTTTTCTCGTCGTTGAGATGGTCCAGCTTTAGTAGTTCGAGGATTCTTTCGAAACGTGACGGTTTGTCAGTCACATCCTTGTCACTCGGGTAATCCTCGAAAAAGTCTTCAGATTCGTCAGGACAATCGAATTGATGGGTCTCTTGTCTAGGAATGTCTACTTCGATGTCTTCGTGCAGAGAATTAATAGGTAATATCCGGCATGTATTATCCTTGGTAAATAAACTATTTTACTTCTAGTTAGGTCGACCTCAATTTCGATAAGGGTTCGATGTCGGCCCTTTAGCATGTGTGTAGTGTAATCGGATCTATGATCAGGAAGCAATTCTTCCTCTGAATTTTCTGAATTTTCCATAACTTCCAGTATTAATTCGTTTTTTTTCGAGTTCATTGTGGTTCTCCAGGAAGTGGATTGGTCGTAATTGAGGTGTGCCCTGTGTCCTTTGCTGAGTTGATAGCTGCTCCGCCGACAAAAATCTGACGTTGGCTGGGCACTCTGAGTTTGTCTCACTCGCCTGGGCGTCCTTGCAGGGGGCGCGTTGGTAGTTTAAATGATTTTGAGGTTGGTTGTGTTGATTACGTGGTTGCTGCATTTCTAATGGTGCTTGGTGATAGGGTCCTGGTATTTGCATCCACGTTGGCCGTGGTGTAGACTAAAACGGGAAAGGGTATGGTTGCATCATTTGCATAGGTACTTGTTGCCCATATTGTACATATTGTGGTTGTTGATAATGATAAAGTTGCCGTGTCTGCATAGGGCCTGTTTCCTGGTAGTTTCCATTTTGTGATCTGCGGAAATTTGGACTCTGACTCCTGTGTCTGGACCATTGCTGTCCGTTCGTCCACTATTGTTTTCGTACTTTTCTTGTTCTTCCCCATGGGAAGGGTGACCTTTGTCGAGTGTCCCACACTCTTCTTTCTGACCTTGTCTCTTCGTCCTCGAAGTTTACCACCCTTTGTCTTCGTTCGATTTTAGGGCTCGCAGGCTTATCTGCTTCCAAAGTCATCTGCTAGTCCTCTTTTAAAAGCTTCGAGTGCCATTCTCTTCAGCATCCTTGCCATGCTTTCGACTTCTTCGTGGTTGAATTTGTCTTTAAGGGCGCTAGAGGTCCCTTCTATTATTCTATTGCTTCGTGTGTAGAACTCGAGTACTGTCTCGCCCCTTCGCATGCGACATTCATATAGTTCTGCACAGTAAGCAGAATAATTTTTTCGGAGCAAAGTATTGTTTAAGGGCCTCCTTAAAAGTATCGATGCTGTTGACAGTTTTTCCGGCTATAGCATATCTGACAGTGACCCTTAATTTTGATATTACACCTTTGAAAAATGCTGGCTTGAGTCCTGTAGGTATGAGTGCCAGTCCAATTTCCACACCCTGAATGAATGTTTTTAACGATTGTATTTTTCCATCGAAGATGGCGACGTGGTGTAATCCTTGTTGCAAAGCAATGCTCTCACCAATGGATTGCATGGCATCTTGTACCTGTTGGTGAGGCGTCAGCTTCCAGACATCCGTCATTTTGTTGAGAAAAAAAAATAATTTCCCTTGGATAAGTTAGTTTGGCGTGTTATTTTAAAATATATTTTATTATGCACTGTCCTATGTTTTATGGGAAAAATGTTATTGTTTATGCACTCCCGCCTCGTACCTGAAAGACTTTTATTTCTCGCTTAACCGATCCCTGGAGCAGGTTACTTCAGGAGCACCACTCGATAATGATTCGAAAAATAAATGATTATTACATGCATACATATAATATTATATATATATATATATATATATATATATATATATATATATATATATATATATATATATATATATATATATATATATATGTGTGGGTCTCATAAATATATTATATACTTCTAGTGGGTCGCTAATAGTAAAACGAGAATAAATAATAATTAAAAAGTAAAACAATAAAATGGAATAATATGTGTCCTGTATGAATAAAGGTGTTGCGTAAAGCGATTCTGCGCTATCAAGTTTATGAGAAACAACGAGTTGCGCACGGCGATTCTGCACTAACAAGTTTTTGGTTTGGACTAGTGAATGAAGACGTAGATGAATATATGAATAAGCTGCGTTTATAGATATATAGATAGATAGAGATAGAGAGATAGAGATAGAGATAGAGATAGAGATAGAGATAGAGATAGAGAGAGAGTAAGAAGAAATTTGGATTACTCTTCTATGACGTTTCTTTCCAACACTTTTCAGTACAAATTTTAATTATTTTTCCGTGATAACATCCCACCGCTTCTACCAGTTGATTTGCGCTGTCACGTTCGACCGCGTATGTATTATATAAAACAAAGAACCAAAACTATTTGTTAGAGTTATTATATATATTTCTCTCGTTCTGTTAAAGTTTTGCTGCCACCATTCGTTTTAAGGGCGACAATTGATAAATTTGCTAATTAAATAAGTTTAGAAAATGTAGTGTACCTGTGTTATTGTCAACGCGTAAGGGTTTTAATATCTTAACTCCCGAGAGTGTAACGGAAATTTAACTAACTTTTATTTAGGATAGTGATATTTGGAAGGAAGTATTAAAGAAGAAGAACTCTTAATTTATGGGTCTTCGCAATCAAATAGATATATATGTTTAATTTTAACAAGTACTTACAGTTACAGCTTTAACAGAGCTGGCTTGACAATTGATTTTCTGAGTATACTTGCCATAGATATATATAGGTATATATGTATAATGTACTGGGCGTGCGCGGAAAGTGTCATGTCGCAATTTCTAAGCTACTATCAAATATATTGAAAGGCTAACTAGCTACTGAGCAACTTTTGTACCTCCTAGGTCATATTTAATACATGCTTTTGGATGATAGGAGAGGAGAATCGGTTTGCGTGGTTTTCGGCAGGTCAAGAGGAAGACCCACGATAATCATATGCATGTCTATGCGCTCGCGCTGATAGTGCTCTTCGTCTAGCCGACGAATAATTATTTATCTATTCGTACGCGGCATTGTTTAGCCTTTAAGAGGAAACTAAACGTCTAAAATCGTTATAGTTACAAAATATAAGAATCTTATCTTAAAAAGTCTATTTCGATTCCAATTAACTTAAAGTATATTTCTCTAAAAAAATATTATTGTAATCACAAAGCTTCCTCCTACATTATTGAGAATATATATATTTCTAAGTATCAATTAAATGTTACGTTAGATTATAACAGGTTTCAGACGTCAATAAATTGATATACAATTCTTAAAAATATTTATTATACCTGCATTAGGACTGCGGGTCCAAGGTATTTATCTCCATTCCACCAGTATGAAGGACATGAAGTACTGCAACATGCACATAATATGCATTCATACAGTCCATCCTGCAAGAAATATAAATTTAAAATCAAACTGAACATTTAAGGAATATATATATATATATATATATATATATATATATATATATATATATATATATATATATATATATATATATATATATATATATATATATATATATATATATATATATATATATATATATATATATATATATATATATAGGTGTGTATTAAAAAATGTATAGAGTTTGAAAATAATATGCAAAATTAATTAATAATGTTATAGACAATGTTCAAGACTGCGGTGTTAAGCTGGATTAAAATGATACATTGTCGCCTCAAAAACTTTATATGCTCTATACTCATAAAGAGAGTTCACACCTTTCGGGGAAAGGAATTTTGGTCAAACTTCGGGAAGTGGCTTTTGGCAACCAAAAACGACGTCTTGTACCTGAAATACATTCGAATGGGCCCTTGCTGTCAGGATATGAGGTAATGTACTCGAAATAAGCGTTGTTTTAATGAGAAAAGGTACCTCTTCTTCTGACCATAACTCCATAACAGTTTTTATTATGTATAAATGACCCGAAAGATAATAATAAGGTAGGCGTATGTATAAAAATAATAATCTGATCAAAAGGATATTAACAATTGACGACGGTGACTGAAAATAAATGAAAAATAGGCGAATTTACATGAGTTAAATTTCTTCAAATATTCATGCAATATCGGTCACCAGCTTCAATTGTAAATAACTTTTGATCAGATATCTAATCGTAATACAACTTAAATAAAAACTTCTGCATATTTTCGGTTATCTCTTGGGCCATTTCTGTATAATAAAAACTTATAGTCAGAAGAAACGGTACACTTTATCATATAAATATAGCATATATCGAAAAAGATACCTCATATCTCGACAACAAGGGCCTATTAAAATGAATTACGGGAGTTAGGCTTCAATTTTGGGTACAAGAAACCACCTCCAAAAGTTTGACAAAATTAATTTCCCCGAGAGTGCGCACTCTCCTTGTGAGTTATTTCTGATTAACATACAAAATTTCAATGAAAAGTACAAATGGGTTTAATAGTTATGGTAAACCACAAAATGTGATCATATAAACTGCATATTCAATAATTAAAAACCCAAAATCCATAAACACAAGCGCTATAAAATCACAAACAATAAACCCAAACCCTATAGACGCTAAAATTCCAAAACCCAGACAGCGAAAATTCAGAACCATAAACCCAAGACGTAAAAAAAATCTTAAACCCAAAATCTAAACTACAATAACAAAACCCAATAAAGCCCATTCATCCAAAACACATAACTCACAAATCCTAAACCAATAAACCCAAACCAATAAATCCATAAACCATAACACCAAATCCCATAAACCCAAAACCAATAAACCAACATACCATAAACAAAATCTACAAACCCAAATACCAAAACCCACAAACCCAAAACCAAAAATCCGAAAAACGATAACCCATAAGCCCATAAATACAAAATCCATATTACTCGAAACCCGAAAACCCAAAAATTCATAAACACATAAACACAAAACCCATAAAACCCGAAACTAATAATCCTAAAACCCATAAACACAAAACCAATAATACACAAAACCAATAATACACTAAACCAATAATACACAAAACCAATAATACCCAAAACCCATAAACCCACTACCTGCCAACCCAAAAATTCCAAACCGCATAGACCCAACAAGACATAAACAGAACCCAGAACAAAAAATGCATAAACCTAAACACATAAATAGACCCATAATATTCAAAACTCTCGATACCAAAACTCATAAACCGCAAAACCATAAACCCATAAACACAAAACTCATAAACCGCAAAACCATAAACCAATAAACACAAAGCCTATAATACCTGAAACCAAGAATCTGGAACCCCATAAGCAACATCCGATAAACTCAACATATATAAACCCAAAAATTTCAAAACCCAGAAACCCAAAACGAAAATACATAAACACTAAACCCATACATCATAAACCCAAAACAAATAAACCCAAAACCCAAAACTCATAAACCCAAAACCCAAAACCCAGAACTAAAAACCACAAACTGAACATTCATAAACCTAAAACCCATAAACCCATAAATACAAAACACATAAACAAACAACCCATAAATTCAAATCCTATGAACTAAAAATTCCAAAACCAATGAAACAAAATCCCATAAAGTCAATAACACGCATAAATCATACAATACACATAATAACATCCCATAACGATAAACTACAAACCCAAAACTATAAACTCATCAAAAAAAGTTCATAAATGTTTACCCATCAAAAAAAGTTCATAAACCCAAAACACATAAACCTAAAGCCCATAAACCCATAAACCCCAAAAGCCCGAGACGTATAAACCATAAACCTTAAACTATTAAACTCAAAATCCATAAACCCGACATCGATAATCACTAAACTATAACGTAAATCCATAAACCTAAAACCCATAAATCCAAAACTCATAAACCTATAAACAGAAAATATACCCAAAATCCGTAAACCCAAAACTCATAAAACCAAACCCCAGAAACACAAAACCCATAAACCTCAGAAACCCAAAACTCGTAAACAGAACACCCATAAAACCATAAACCCAAAACCTACTAGCCCAAATCGCATAAACCCAAAACCAGGAAACCCAAAATCCGTAAACCAAAAACCCGTAAACCAAGAACACGTACACCCAAAACCCGTAAACCCAAAAACAATAAACCCAACACTCGTAAATCCTAATCCCGTAAACCCAAAACCCATAAACCTTAAACCCATAAACCCAAAACCTATAAACCCATAAACCCAAAACCCTAAAAGTCATAAACCCAAATCCCATAAATCAAAAACTCATAAACCAAAAATCCATGAACTCAAAAATCATTAACCCATAAAACCAAAACACATAAACCCAAAACAAATAAACCCAAAACCCATAAACCCGAAACTCATAAACCCAAAACCCAAAATCTAGAACTAAAAACCGTAAACTGAACATTCATAAACCTAAAACTCATAAACCCATAAATACAAAACACATAAACAAACAACCCGTAAACCCATAAATACAAAACACATAAATTCAAATCCTATGAACTAAAAAATTGCAAAACCAAAAACCTGAACTCAGAATAAAGGACCCATAAACTGCAAATCCATTAACCCAAAACCAATGAAACAAAATCCCATAAAGTCAATAAAACACATAAATCATACAATACCCATAATAACATCCCATAACGACAAACCAAAAACCCACAACTATAAACTCATCAACAAAAGCTGATAAACCCAAAACACATAAACCCAAAACTCACAAACCTAAAACCCATAAACCCATAAACCCACAAACACATAAACCTCAAAACCCAGAGACGCATAAACCATAAACCTTAGACTCTTAAACTCAAAACCCATAAACCCGACACCCATAAACACTAAACTATACCGTAAATCCATAAACCTAAAACCCATATATCTAAAAGTCATAAACCTATAAACGGAAAATCTGCACACCCAAAACGCAGAAACCGAAACGTAGAACTCAAAACTCATAAACTCACATCCCATGAACTCAAAACACATATACCTAAAATCCGTAAACCGAAAACTCATAAATCCAAAACCTACAAACTGAAAACCCATAAACCTCCTACCCAAAACCCACAAACCCTAAAGCCAAGACCCATAAAAACTAGATCCATAATCCATAAACCCTAAAACCAAGAAACATGAAATCCAGAACCTAAAACCCAGAAACCAAAACCCATATAACCAAAACCCATAAACTCGAAACCAAAAACCGAAAACCTACTAGCCCAAAACCCTAAACTCAAGCCAATACCCGCAGATCCAAGGTCCATAAACCCAATATCCATAAACCCAAAACCTACTAACCCAAAACCCATAAGCCCAAGATCCATAAACCCAAGACACATAATTCCAAAACTCATGGACCGAAAACCCATAAATCCAAAACCCATAAATTCAAAATCCATGAACCAAATCTCATAATCATAAACCCCATACATCCATAAGCCCAACATTAGTACTCTTATTTACGAAAATATGTATTCTCCTTACATAGTTTCAAATAATTATGAATACTGAAACACGTATGAAACTCAGTTTTCAATATACATGGTCATTCTAACTAAATTAGCCAAACTGGGTGCGCACCGGGTTTGGCCATAATTGTCACCGATATCCTCTTCCTCTTCCTCTATTATATTAACGAGCATCATTAAGACTTTTTTTTTCAGTCACCGTTGATAGTTAATATCTTTTCCCTACAGTTAACTACATTTGTTAATAATTATTGTAAATAATTATGCGAAGGGGTAAATAAAACATTTTTTTTTAATTTTCATTGTTTTTTATGGGCGTGGGTATATGAAAGGGTGGAGGCGCAAAAGTCAAAACTCTTAATTTTCAGAATTTTTTATTCATGATCGGCACTCGGGTACATTTGAGTACGCTGATGACGAATCCGCGGATCTTTTTTTATTTTTTTTTTGCGCGTGGGTGTACGAAAGAGTGGAGGCGCGAAGTCGAATCGCGTAATTTTCAGAATTTTTTACTCATAATCGGCACTCGGACACATTTCACTTCGCTAATGACGAATACGCGGATCTTTTTTTATTCTTTTTGTGCACGTGGGTGTACGAAAACGTGGAGGTGCGAAGGTCAAATCTCGTAATTTTCAGAATTTTTTATTCATAAGCGTTGCTCGGAGACATTTGACGTCACTGAAGACGAATACGTAGATTATTTTTTATTTTTTTCTGTGCGCGTGGGTGTACGAAAGAGTGGAAGCGCGAAAGTCGAATCGCGTAATTTTCAGATATTTTTTATGAAATTCGGCACTCGGACACATTTGAGTACGCTGATCACTAATCCGCGATCTTTTTTTTATTATTTTTTGTGTGCGTCGGTGTACGAAAACGTGGAGGTGCGAAGGTCAACTCACGTAATTTTTGGAATTTTTTTTATCAAAATCGGCACTCGGGCATATTAAATACATACAAACAATTCCTCACAACAGCTAATGATATTTTATTCACTTTCTTTAATTTAATATGTTTCCGTTTTTAATTCCTCGTAATTTATTTTTTACATAAATAAAACACCTAGACATAATATATTATGATTGTAATTATTTTTCAGAACTTTATATAGTAAAAATACTTCAACACTGTAGAAAGTATGCTCTTACAGACCATAACAGAAAACTAATACACAAGTAGTAATGATAAAGAGTAGGTATAAGCATTTGTGTACATGCGCATGTAAACACACGTATTAATGCCAGAAATCTGTATAAAAATAAGATACAATACGTCTAAATCTCGGCAAAACGAAACAGTAATGCTCATTGGAGTTTATATGCTACATTGTTTTTTATTCTTCATTTTTTAAAAATTTTATCAATTTTTTCAATAAAAAAATTGACTTGGTATTAAATTATTAAAAAATTTGTAGGTATTGGAAAATTTTAGATGAAGATATATACGTATTCAAGATACAGATAATGTAGTATCTTTTTTTAGCTATTTACCGCTACACAGTTTGATCCTCTTAGTCAAGTCGTGAACTTAAACCGCAACACGTCGTATAAATCAAAGTTTGGTGAAAATCATGACTGATTAAATACAAATTCATTAATATATTAATATATACTTCTATGGAACACTACAGATTATAATATTCGTATTCTTGAGCGCCGAAACTAGCAAATGCAATAGAATTATTATATAATCTAATGCATTTTCTAAATTGTTGATTTGTTATAAATACATTTTTTATCTCTTCCGGATAATCAGGATCTTTTGGTAAAGATACTTTACCTTTATGACAACAGTTTGAAAATTTTTTATCTCTAGGAAGTTCAAAACTAAAATGTTTCGCTTGACAAAATTCACATTGTAAATTTAAATTACCGACATTACTCTCTTCTATTAAAATTTCATTAATATCAGAATTTGCTATAAAAGCACATTTATTACTTGTATTTTGATCCAAAGAAACTTTTATCCTTTTTTAATCGAAGTTTTGTTTTTTTCATAATAGTTTTTATTTTTATCAGAAATTATTAATTTTTCGACTTTTTTTATAAAATGAGGTTCATAAGATTCTTTCCTATTTTTAAAATTTTTTCTCTATTTTTATTGTAATATTGTTTATTTCTAGCTTTCTTTGATTTAACAGATTTATTAATTTTTTTTTTTTTTTTTTTTTTATAATTATTTAACGTCGCCATGTTTGTGCTTCCATGTGGTGCTAATCGACGACGGGGGTCTGCGGTGTGTTTGTAAACAAAGCACATGTAATTTTTACAGAGGTGCTTGTATCAATCGGCAGAGACTAGGATTCGAACCCGGGTCACCGGCGTGGGAATCCGACACTCTACCGACTGAGCCGCCGCAGGCCCCGATTTATTAATTTCAATATTACTTTGTCGTTTTCTATTGCATTTCTGTTTAGAATTTGTAAATAAGTGCAGACTTAAAAAGTATTTCGTTTGTTTGTTTTGTATCGACAATTTCATCAGTTATAATATTCTCTAACATTACAATGTCCTTACTACATGCACTATTATCATCTACTCTTAAAATTTTAGAACCATTATAAAATCGTTTATTTTGTTTACAAACTGATTTCAGTAATAACATTTGCTCCTTTGCAAGTTCATCTAATTTTTGAGATTCAAGCAATTACAAATCAATATCATTAAAGAGTTTAGCGTGCTTAACTCTACGAATGAATGGAATAGTATTTAAAACAAAATCAACACTTTTATTATAATTTGTAAATAAAGGAAACATTTGTAAAGAATTTGTATTATACATTTTTAATAAGTGTTCTCTCATTTTATTAACGTCAAAGCGTAAACCACATGGACAAAGATTAAAAATGATTGAAGTAGTCAATGCAATAGAAAAAACTCCACAATCATAAGCATTTGCTTGATATTATACCTCCTCAAAACTAATTTTAATATCTTGATAAGGAAATAGTCTATTAATATAAATTTTACAATCATTTGTCAAGAACTTGTTATTCAAACTATCAAAAACATGAATAACACGATTAGAGTATCAATCGTATACGTTATAACAACCTTCCAAGCATTCAAAATATTGTATGTATATGCTTTCGCATGTATATTATTTCTTATTTTACTATTAAATCAAAATTAATTATACGTGAATGTATTTTAAGCCTATTTTCACGTTTTACAACACTATTATTATGATTTTAATTATTAACCAATTCATAATCCGTAATTATGTAAAAGATTAAATTTTTAAATTTTAGATACTTATGAATAAATTGACAAAACTTTGTGACTGCCATAAATATTGTAAGCAATATTATGACCTATATTTCCCAGCAAAAATCAGAAATCTATTCTACTAGAAAAATTTTAATTATCGTTCTGCCGAGCATTGAAAATATTGTACTTATACTTTTACAGATATTTTTTAAATTATTTTACAACTCAAATAATATTTTTTTATAATTAAGCTAATTTTTAACTTAAAGAGATTTTCATTTTTATTGTTTAATGTAAATAAAAGTTATAAAGACAATATGAAATAACTTTTTCAACTGCACAGAAAGTGAAGAAACAAGTACAATCAGATAAAAAAATCACTTATTTGCTTATAAAGAATAATAATAAAACAATTATGATAAACCACAATTTAGTTATCCTTTGTTATGTAGTTATCTATCAATTTAAAAAATTTTAAGTTTTTATTTCATATTCTCACAGAATGGCATTTGAATAATATGATTTTGAAGTATTATTTAAATGCAATTAGGCGATATATTTACAAGTAAACTTCAAACTTTATAAAATGATTGATAATTACATAACGAAGGGGAATTATGTCGTGGTTTATCATAATTTTGTTTTTATTATTTATTACAACAAAATTATATAATTTCTTTGTCTGATATATTGTAGAGCAAACTTAAAAGTTTTAAATGACTGTCGAACCGCCTTAAGTAGACGCGGAATACCGACAATAGATTTCTACTATGCCTCGCGCGTATTATTTATTTTTATAAAAAAGTAATTAATGAATGGTAAAAATAAAAGCTGTCCCCGCTTCGTCATACAATCCCAATAAGCACACTCTTCGAAAAAAGAATTATTTAAGAATCAATAAATGTCCGCACTTCATTAATACTTGTAGATTGAACATTGAACTTTTAACTTTTTGCAGAATAGATATGGCACAAATTTTGATTGCTCGCACACGAGTTCATGATCAGGCACATCATCCTACTGGGGATTATTCCATTTGTCTGATGCCAAAGAAGAGATCATCAAATCGCTACAATTATCGAATCAATGCTACAGATGCAGTCCTTAAAATAGCATCAAAATTAGTTACGTTTTTCATCACATTGTATTCTTAATAAAATCGTAATTAATTTTGATGCTATTTTAAGAATTGCATCTGTAGCATTGATTCGATAATTGTAGCGATTTGATGATCTCTTCTTTGGCATCAGACAAATGGAATAATCCCCAGTATGATGATGTGCCTGATCATGAACTCGTGTGCGAGCAATCAGAATTTGTGCCATATCTATTCCGCAAAAAGTTAAAAGTTCTAGAGATATACTCATATACAAATACTAGTAATTCTATAGCGAAGCGGGGACATCTTTTATTTTTACCTTTCATTAATTAGTTTTTTAATAATAAATAAATAACACGCGCGAGGCATAGTAGAAATCTACTATCGGTATTAAGCGTCCTCTTAATATTAATTTTCTTCTCAATACGCTAACGAATTTGTATTTAACTTAACATTAGAATAACCGATTAAAAGAATTAAAATCGTTGTTATCAAATATGGAATGTCAACAATTCACTTTTCCCAAAAATAATAAATTTAAATATAATAATAATAAAATCTATGATTATTTATATATATTAATTAAGAGCAATAGTAAAAACTATACATTTTTCTTTAGATATTCAATAAATAAATATTTACAGTTCATGGACCGAACGAGAGTTAGCGAGTGAGGTTAAACTGGCTAGTTTTATATGAAAGTACATATCAAACGAATCTCTCAAAACATATTTCAGCCACTAAGGTCCCTTGTGCTACCAAGTACAGTGTTCTCAATTTTCAAATATGGCTTAAAAAATGGCTGTTTTAAAAACATTCTACATGGCTCTCATTTTGGTCAATTTGAACGTACTAAAAATAGATTTCTTTGTCTTTTTACAAACTTCGAGAAAGAAAATATTCGAGATCCTTGGCAGCTCAATGGGTCACCTTTACAGAGCTAAATATAAACTTAAAATCTTGTGTTTCTTAGGTTATGTTTAACATTTACCATTTACGCAGCTTGTGGTAAAATTAGGTATTCAACATCTGATTTTTTTCATCTTGTAAAAATCTTTCATTTCTTTTTTGACACCTCGATATCTCAAAATTATCAATACCATATTTTCTGAAAATTTTAGGAAAAATATTGTTCAAATTCTCGAAAATCATTCTAAAGTTTCGTTCTGCCCCTAGGCCTTATTCCGGCAGTAAGATATTTCTTCTAACCTCGTTTTGATGCTTGAAATACGTATAGTTTTAATGAGTTTGGTTACAGTTTGATGTAATTTACGTTATGTGCTTTACGACATAGGTAATTGTACGTAATTTAAATAAAACCTGACAATAAGACCTTTAATTTACATGATCGGAGCTCTTCTAAGGACGTACTGGTCAAAAGTTATGCACAATTAAAATTTGTAAAAAAATTCAGGTGATAAATCGGAGTTTGCAAAATATTGAAAAAACTGCGGCTCGGATTTGCAAACTATTGAAGAAACTGTGGCTCGGATATAGAATCTCCAATTTATCTAATTTTTATCTATTTATTCAATTGTGTATAACTTTTGACCAGAACGTCCTCAGAAGTGCTCCAAGCACGCAAATTAAAGGTCTTGATGTCAGTTTTTATACAAAATTACGTACAATTACCTATGATGTGTGACTTAGCAATACGTCACTATGATAGGCTATTAGAAAGTAAATAATATGCAGCCGTACCTGCCAAAGGAAAGTAAAATAATGAGGGATTTATTGAGAAATCGAGAGATATAGCACACGAAAAATCCAAACAACAATTACCACGCGCCGAACTGCACCCGAACTAAAAACCATTTATTTACGTAATATTGACGGACGAGGGGGGGGGTGGGTTACGCATTTGTTAATATCTCCCACGGAAATAAACAAAGACTAGAACACGGGGGCATATTACACCGTGCATAGATGGTGCATTACGCACGTCACCCCACACCACTGCACGAGGAAGTCGAAGAATGATTATAAGCCGCCAGAAGGAGAAGAAGACACAATATTGCCGCCGACTCAGTAACCTGCAGTACTGCTGACAAGTACGAGCTGCGTGAGAGACTGTCGACACACACGCCGAAGTGGTCGTACTCGCTCGCGCCGGTACACCAAACACGAACACGCACACTCACTAGTTTCGCCCGACCTAGCAGACAGCTCGAATAGGTACGGCAGATAGCTACTCGAGCCGCGCTCGGCCGAGCGCTCACGAGGAGCACCGGGGGGAGAGAGCCAGGAAAACTGAGGCAGCGGCATAGGAGAGAGAAAGAGAGAAAGAGATAGATAGATAGATAGACAACATTTTATTTTTGCTTTAAAACAAAAAATAGTATACATATGTACAATTCATTTTACATTATAGTTTCATTTTAATCTGTATTATTATATAAAATATCACATATTGATCGTCAGCCTTATAATGACAAATTTGTGCACAATATTTCTCTATCACGTCAATTATAAAATATATCACACATACATCCATGCATACACAGGATCATTCAAGCTTATAAATACACACATACATTATACAATAATAAGAAGTTAATAACATTGTTATTTATATATAAAAGGAAATAATCGCACGTAGCTCTTTAGGTTTACAATAAAATCGTTCATACATTCATACAGTCATGCGTCCATTCATACTTATAAATACAATCATACCGAAACACAGAGTTAATAAATAAATAAATAATTGCACAAAAAAGGACATTATTTTTACAGACTACGTAGTGTCATATTACTATGAGTACACAAGTACCTGTGCATCGCTTTCTTAAATTTGCAAAGTGATGGCCGGTACTGGATACTGCGAGGGATGGAGTTCCAAAGGCGCGAACCACGAGCTCTCAGGGAGTATAACCCCACATCAGTACCCGAGCTTGGAACTGAGATATCTTTAATTGCTTCACTCATGCAGGAGGTTCTGACCTGGTTCTTCTCAAAAAGTTCCCTAAGATAGAGAGGTTGGCCTATTCTTATAATGTTATACATAAGAAAGGCGGAAAATCATGCCCGTCTCTGATCAATATTTAATCAGTTCAGTTCCATTCGGTAAGGGGTGATGTGCTCATCCCTCCTGGCGCCACAAATATATCTCATACACGAATTTTGCAGTCGTTGTAGTTTAGTCTGAAATTCTGGGGACACATCAAGGTAAACGACTGAACAGTAGTCGAGATAGCGGACTATCAGTGCACTTGCGAACTGCTTACGTAGAGCCTCGGTGGTGCAGGATCTAAAAAATTTTAACCCATAAAGAGCGCGATTAACGCACTTTGTGACATAATCTACGTGCTGTTTCCATGTCAGCTTTGAATCCATTACAACACCAAGGTTCGTCACTGAGTCAACGAAGGGCGGTAATACGCTATTCTCCACCTCAATGCCTGGCAATTGTAATTCACTTAAGGAGTTGATATTGTAAACAGAGCCAAAAATAATACCCTTCGTTTTATTGACATTGAGGTGCAGACCCGCAGACAACGCCCTGTTAAGCGTACGATGCCCTCATTTAAGTCCGTCAGTTCGACTTGTGTATAAATCTGTAAGTTGTCAACGTATAGTTAATGTCTGGTGTATGTGAAGTTTAAAATTTCAGCCAGGTCATTAATAGATAGACTGAAAAGAAGGGCTCCCAGGACCGAGACCTGTGGAACTCGAAGATTGGTTGTGAGCCAATCCAACTGGCCGCTAGTTCTGGTGACCACTTTTTGTTGTCGCCCTGTAATGTAGGATTTGATTCACAGGACTACTTTCCTGGAGAACCCCATTCGAATCAGCTGGTGAAGTAATCTTGTCGGCCAGATAGTATCGAAGGCTTTACTAAAATCAAAAAGTAAAAGAATGGTTAGCATTTTTTTATTTTTGGTGACATCATCTACATTGACTTTAATGCCGTCGATACCACCACGTATGTCCTCCAATAGTTTAAGTAAGGCGGTATCAGTGCTTTGGTACTGTCTGAAGCCGGCCTGGGCACTTTGGTATTGCTATTGAGTGACTGTTGGGATAGTGCCTCACTATAGAGCGCTATTTCTGGATTTTTATTCGCACTGTGGGTAGGTGGATTTACCGAGTAGGAATCCAGTATCGTCTGGAGATCTGCCGCCATAGAAAAATAGTGGGACATATCACCATCTCGTCTCTTGACCAGGAATCTGCCTTGTCGATGCCAATTATATTTAAATTGCAGTCCTTGTGCACAGGACTTTAGACTACGAAATTTTATAAATAAATCCTTCTTAAGATGTTCATTGATAAATATTTTTCCATCTGTAAGGCTTTCAGCAGTTTCCTAGTAAAGAAGCGCTGTGTTGGTATCCCTTGTACAAAGCCTAGTGAAATTCCTTTTTGGGCGCATAATCTCATCTACGAGTACACTGCTGGAGAGTCTAATAATAAACGGAGAACGTCTGTTACTTGCGTTAACATTAGTCACTGTTTTTATTGTTTGTGCTTGTGCTGGGCGAAGCAAAGACAGCATATGCAATGTCACTATTTTTACTTGCATTCCTGTCAAATATATTCGAAATAACTATGCTATTGCCCTCGCCCCGATCCTCGCCCGGCCCAGTCGGAGTCCGCATGCTTTGCGCTTGTAGCTGTTGTCGAGTTGATTTACGCACAATTTCAGTGTCGGTTGTGTCATTACCCTCATCACCGTTATAATTAAAATTATTGTTACTATTTGCATAATTTACATTATTTCCCTTGTAAGTATTATTAATAGCTTTGTCATACATGGTTGATACATTGTTTAAAAGTTTAGTACGTTGCTGTTTTATGACCATATTTTCTTGCAGTAATATTAACCGATCGTTATGCAAACCTACCAGCTGAGAATTTTGCACAGTAATACGTTCCTCAAGTGAAGAAACCCGATTCAAAAGATCACTAAATCAACTGTTCCATTGCTGCTATGGCAGAAGTTGAAGTTACAATAGAATCGAGTATATTCACAATGAGGGACTGTAGATCAGTCACTGTTTTACGTGTCAGTTCAGGATGATTATCAATGTACGAGTATTCAACCATGGACGACGACATCACGCACCTCTGCATTGTGCTTGCATCCAGTACTGTACCTTCATGTGGCGTATAGTTGGTTGTCCTTTGTAAACGTCGAATGCGTCGAAAGCGTCGAGTCTGCCCCAGGGAGAGCGATGTCGTATTTTGCTGGCGTCGATGTGTGAGAAAATACACTGCCCGTAGCTGAATAGTGAGGACAGCAGACAGCACAGATGTGAGATTCGCATGGTGTTGGCTCGCGCTGGAGCTGAGCTGATAGACGGTAAAGCGCTCTCTTCTCACGCTCGCGTCAGCTGCGGCTGCCGCAACAGCGTTATTTGCGAAGATCGAAGTCTGCCGGCAGTGAGCGCTGCAGCTTTGTATGTGTGCTTGTGCGTACAATATCCGATAAGCCCTCTGATTGACCAGACTTTCCTCAACAGCGGTATTAAGGACTACGCTGATAAAGTCATAGCAATTAGTCAAATGAAGATCTCTATCTCTCTCTCTCTCTCTCTCTCTCTCTCCCTCCCTCTCTCTCTCTCTCTCTCTCTCTCCCTCTCTCTCTCTCTCTCTCTCTTTGAAGCTATTGATAATAAGAAAGATATCTGGAAAGAGCACAAGGCTCTGGGCCTTCTGCCAAAGACAAGAGAGGAGCTTCATGGTTTCTCGCCGGAAGAGCTCAATGTCCACTTTGCAGGGGTGTCGATCTCACAAAGTGAAAGTGATAAAGAACTTGACAACGTCTTAACCACTGCCAGTGATGACGGCTTTGTTTTCCGAGAAGCCAGCTTCTCGGACGTGGTCCTGGCTGTTGCCCATTTCTCATCGCAGGCCAGAGGAGAATACGACATCCCCCAAAGTATAGTTGCTAAGGCTCTTCCGTTTGTGGGAGATCATACTGTTAAGATCTTTAACTCCTCTCTGTCCAGTGGCATTTTTCCGGGATCTTGGAAGGGAGCTCAATTGGTGCCTTTGAAGAAGAAGCCTGTCCCATCTACGGTGTCAGATTTCTGACCAATTGCCCTACTGAGTTTCCTTTCTAAGGTCCTGGAAAAAATAGTACACGACCAAATAACTGACTTTTTACGAGAAAACAACACTTTGGACCCGATGCAGACTGGTTTTCGACAGCATTACAGTACACAGACAGCACTACTAAAACTAACGAAAAACATAAGATCAGGCATTAACAACAACAAAAAACTATTGATTATTTTGTTGATGTTTGATTTTAGCAAAGCATGCGACACTATCTCACACACTAAACTGCTGCGTAAGCTGATGCGCATGGGATTCTCCAGGAGTGTTCTCCTGTGGCTTAAGTCATATATAATGGGGAGACGACAGAAAGTCGTCACAAACACAAAAGGGGATTCAGGTTGGCTAACCACCAAGCTTGGCGTTCCACAGGGCTCAGTCCTGGGACCCTTGCTTTTCAGCCTTTACATAAACGACTTACAAGACGCACTAGTCTTAGATGGTGTAGAACACATATTATACGCTGACGACCTGCAAACCTACACTCAAGTGACCCTAAAAGGTCTTTGTGATGGTATCGGTCGCACGTCGGCTGTAGCACGAGCAGTGTCGAATTGGGCATCGTCAGTTGGCCTGCGCCTCAATGGCGGCAAGACAAAAGCGATTATCTTTGGATCTGATCACAACATCAAACAGGTTCAGAACCTTGACTTACAAGGCATTGAGATACAGACCGGCGTATACGTTCCCTTTGTCGATACAGTTACCAACCTCGGCATGGTGCTGGACGGAAGGTTAACATGGAAGCCGCAACTGAATGCGGTCAGTAAGAAAGTTAATAGAGCTCTGAGGAAGCAGCTGGCATGTGCACTGGTACTACCTCACTTAGACTATTGCTCAGTGGTTCTTCTTCACGTGTCAGGGGAGCTTCAGACACGACTACAACCTTTACAGAATTCATGTGTGAGATACATATGTGGTGTTAGGCGTGATGAGCATATCACCTCCTACAGGGAAAAACTGGACTGGTTGGATCTGAAGGTGAGGAGGGAGTATTTTATGGGGCTGTTGCTTTACAAAGCTGTTGTCATGCGGCAGCCACCATATCTTACTGCCCTCTTTAAAAAAAAACCAGGCCAGGACTTCAAGTAGGGGTGGTACGAAGGAGCTCTCGGTTCCGGAGTCGCGCACCGATAAGGGCCTATTCTCGTTTAGAGTTCAAGGTGCGCACCTCTGGAATTCGCTCCCAAGTAGTGTGAGGTGCCTGCCATCTTTTTGTAAATTTAAAACGGCGTTAGACAGGCACCTTAAACAATTACATGGTGACGGTAATACACAGAAGTGAACTTTTTGAAAATGGGTTTATACATTATTTTGTTCATTTCTGTGTATTCCTAATCTGACCCAGACATTTATTTAGGTTATTTATTTATTTCAATTATGTATTTATTTATTTATTTATTTATTTATTTATTTAATTTATTTATTTATCTAACTTATTTATTTGTTTCGCTTAGTTATTTATTAATTTATCTATTTAATATGTTAAGTGTTAAGTGTGAATGTATTTATTAGCGTGAATTGTAAGAGTGTTATATGAATTAGTGTGTTTTTATTTTTTCGACGTGATAGTTATACGTAAAAATTTAGTAAAGTGTGTGTGTCAAAATTTTAAATAGACGTACGTCTTGGGCGTTACATTGCCCCCCAAATAAAATTGTTTTATTTTTAAAGTAAAAATAACAATTTTATTTTTATTGAGCCGAAGAACAAAATCGTAACCCAGGTATACTCAATAAAATACATATAATAAAATAGGTTAGCGCAATTTCGTGTATTTTATTATCATCATCTCACGCGCACATAACCCATACAAACATAAAAAATCTCTTCTTTTTCATCAAACAAAAATAAATAATCTTTTTCCCATACATAGAAAAATCACCGTAAACTCAACAATCTTTTCTTTTCCATAATACAAAATAGTCTTTCCTTAACTCTAAATTTCATATTCATTACCCATACAACATACAAAATAATCACTTTTCTTTTTATAAAACTAAAATAAATAATCTTTTTCCCTTTACATGAACCTTATCATTCATACTATTATTCTCCCAACGCATTCATCCATTCCTCTATATCACTCATTTCGCACTCACACACGTCTTCACTGTTTGCACACACACCTTCGGCCTCAAACTGCATCAGTAGCGTGTCCAGCTCCGTCGCCACCGTTGTTGACTCCGTCTGGGTCACTTGGACCGCCTCGTTGCTGATAACCGTGGAATCGGGCAGTAGGGAGACCTCACTGCTGGCTTCGTCGTCGTCGAGCACCGACAGGTCGGGCATGTTGGCGGCCGGCGTCGTTGGCACAGGGGTGGAGGAAGCGTCCTTGATGCTCTTCCCTTGATGCTCTCCCCTTGGTGAATGGCGGCGGAGAGTATGGCTCATCATCCCCAAACATCACCCTTTGCCTCGCCTCTCTCCTCTTCTGCCGCGCAGCCAGCATCTCTCGAATGGCCTGTTGTTCTCGGGAAATCTCCTGCTCGAGTATCTGTATTTGAGCGCCGATCGCCGGTGGTATCGGCACCAACTCCTCCTTGTGCGGTACTGCAACGACCGCGGCCACGGTCTGGAGCGCTTGGCGTGGGCGTCTGTTGCGACGTCGACGCCTTAGTCGGTGCCGGACGGGCGGTAAGACGGCTTCCGTCACTACCGATCGCTGCGACTCCGTCTGGGTGCCGGCTTCCCTGGTGTAAGCAGATGTTTGTACCCATTTCCCCCCAGCGTAGACGCCGAACGAGGAGTTGCCCCAGCGATCCCGTCGGCCTTGCAGGATACCCGCACAGCGGACGTGGTGGCGGTATCCCCTCGAGTATATAATATTCAGGCTTAGCATGGTACCGTCTACCTGGGTTGTGACGTCGCAGCTCCTCACCTGCTCGGTCTGCGTCGATGCGTTACAGGCGGACATGTCGGCGTCGGACGGAGCAGAAAAAGCGCACGGTGTCTCGTCACAGTGCGTCGACGACGACTGAAGGTGCCAATCGCGACCCTTCGCTCGTCGCGAGCCCCCCTACTACCAATTAGGTCGCCGATTCAAGTTCGTCGCTCGGCCGATGTTTACATGCGCCGCCGCTGTAGTCCGTGATTAGGGGAACACCCCTAATTCGCGGAACCATACCGATACAAACACACTTTTGTATATAATTTGGATTTTAACGTTTCCTAATCTATCTATAGTATTTAAATACCTATTCCTTCACCTACTTAAATAAACAATTTATTTACTCAATAGGTATATCAGTTATCGGAATAATACGAAATCACACTAGTGATATAAGAACAATAATTTTAGTGGCGTATTAACATATCAAATAGCTTCTAATCACTACACACTTTCTTTTATCTTGTTTAAACAAAGATTTTCTAAAGAATTAAGTTATTTTTACTGGAAACAGTATTTAGAACACAAAATTTTATAACTAAAACGCGTTTTATATAGAAAATCTAGAACAATGCAGTTAAATGTGCCTTAATTAATTGTTCTTCTAGCTCATATATTTTAAATTCATAAATTGTTTATTTATTACATAATCGCCTTGTTACTTATATTACATCAAAATATAATCGCTGCTCAGTACAATAAATTGTGCTTTTTCTAACCCTTTTATTCATTCCAGAACATTTGCTCGATATTATTTATGTATTTATTTGTTGTCTGGACTATTACATAAATTTATTTACTACATATTACTATACTATTCACTTAAATTGTAACTATATATTATGGATATTATGACTCCTTGTCGTAAAACGGTTTCAAATTAAACAGGTGAAATTTACCCCTTTCTTTTACCAAATCTTCATCCGCAAGCGAGTACATGTCTATACCGACCTTTTCCTTCACTACGTACGGACCCTCCCATACATTGAAAAATTTCGCAATTTTCCGATTTTCCGCGTCAAACACGTTTTGGGCTAATAGCAATACTTTATCCCCCACTTTAAAATCAAAGTGTTTTTTATTTGCATTCTTCTTATCGGCTCTATTTTTTAATTTTTTATGTTAATATTCACGCGCCAAAGAAATTTGTCGTTCCCGAGGAATGTTGCTCTCCACTCGCGGAACGTTAATGTATTTTTCCCAAATGCGCGTGGGCCTTACGTTTAAGTGTAATTGAACGGGAGTTACGTTCGTCGTTTCGTGATGCGTTTCATTGATTATGTCCTGAATTATTTTTACATAACGAGCCCACCCAGTATGCTTGTCCCTAACAAAAGTACGAAAGAATCTGCCTAATTCTCTATGCACTCGTTCAATCATATTGCTTTGTGGGTGTCGGATGGAGGAAAATACCGGACGTATATTTTCTTCCTTCAGAGCCTCAATCCACTTGTCATTTGTAAACTGTGTGCCGTGATCCGAAATTATGGATTCTGGTTTTCCATAGTTAATTATATAATCTTTCATGATCTTTCGGATCACGGACACTGTGTTTGCCCTTTTCAAAGGGTAAAAAACAACATATTTGCTAAATGCGTCAATTGTCGTTAATAAATATTTTACTCCCCCCGTTGAAATCGGTAAAGGACCGTAAAAATCAATTGATAGTAGTTCATTTGGTTTATTTGTCAGAATCGGTTGTGACATCTCTTGATATTTAACCGTGAGATATTTAGATTTTTGACACGTTTCGCATGAACGCAGAATTTTGTGTATGCTTCTCCTCAAATTTCGAGAGAAAAAATGCTCGTGAATCATTTTATATACCTTACGCGCGCCGATATGGCCATAAGCTTCGTGAACTTCGATAACAAATTCCTTCAGAATTTCTTCTGGCAAAAATATTTTTAATTGATTTTGCATTACTTTGCATAACAATTGTTCGTTTAATCGATATTGTTCCTTAGTGCGATTATCATTCGATTTTAATTTATTTAAGATCGCGGACGCAAAGTTATCGGTTTTTTGCGAAATTTCAAGGCTTTTACAAATATTTACTCGTTCGCGACTCGGCTGTTTCGTTATAATCGCGGCAATTACGATTTCCGACTTGCTTCGTAATTCTTGCGGCGTGAGATCGCTGATACGACTCAAATAATCCGCCACTACGTTATTTTTTTCTGAAATGTACTCCGGATGTATTCGAAAATCCTGGATCGCGAGATTCCACTTCTGTAGCCTTGCATTTCCATATTTGCATGTCTGCAGAAAGGTGAGTGCCTCGTGATCCGTACGGACAATAATTTTAATCGCCCCCAAGTATATATCTAACCGCTGCAACGACCATACTAACGCGAGCATTTCTTTCTCCGTAGTAAAGTATGAATACTCACTACCCTTCAATGTTCTACTTACAAAACAAACCACCTCCTCCTCTCCATCATCGTTAAACTGCGAAAGCGTGGCGGCGATAGCAAAATTACTAGAATCAGAAGTAAGCACGTAAAGGCGTTTCGGATCCGCGAACTTTAGTATGATATTTTCATCAAACAGAGCTTTTATTTGGTCAAAAACTTTCTGCTGTTCGGCAGCCCAATGGAAAATTACCCCTTTCTTAAGCAACTCGATAAGCGGTTTAGTGTGGCTTGAGTAGCTTCTTACGAATTTCGTATAAAAATTGACAAAACCGAGAAAACTTTGTAATTCTCGAACATTTCTAGGCCTTTTAAAATTTTTTATAGTTTTAATTTTACTTGGATCGGGTCTTATTCCCCGGGAAGAAATAAAATGACCTAAAAATTCAATTTCTTCGCAGAAAAACTGCGATTTTTTAAAATTCAATCGTAAATTATATCTTAATAGTCTCTTATACAAATGTTCTAGATGGCTCAGATGTTCATTAAAATTTCTTGATTTTATAATTAAATCGTCCACGAACAATATCATGAAATCATCGAAATCATGTGTGGCCTCATCTAATCCTCTTATCAGTGCAGACCCACTAGTTTTTATGCCAAAAGCTGCGACATTATACTCGTATACGTGGTTATCGCATTTAAACACTGTGAATTTATTGCTTTTTTCCGCGAGCCGTATTTGCCAATAGCTGCAACAATAATCAGTGCTACTCGTAATCGGTTTATTAGCACACCTCTGTAAAACTTCTTCGATACCGGGCGGCGACTCGTAATCGTCGACTAATCTCTCATTCAATTTTCAAGCGTCTAAGCATAGCCTAATCGAGCCGTCTTTCTTTTTCACGACTGCGATTGGGTTTATGTATGGGCTATTTGAACGTCTGATTATTCCAAGTTCAAGCATATTTTCAATTTCCCTTTTGACTTGATCACGGTAAAAAATTGGAATAGGATAAGGCTTAGTGAAAAAAGGCGTTTCGTCCTTTAAGATTAGCTCGTGCTCATAGATTGTTAAAAGACCCGGTTTTTTTTCAAATACCTCTTTATATTTAACTATAAGTGATTTTAACTTTTGTTTTTGCTCATCATTAAGATTTTTGCAAGATTCTATTTTTTCGCGGATCTCCTTTGTGGAGATATCGTACGAATATTCAAGATAGTCATCATTTTCGATGTAATTATCATTGAAAAAATAGTCTGAGTTGTCCTCGTTTTCGGGACACTCATAAATTTGCTCAATACACAGAGACGAGTACTCATTTGAGTGGATACGTACATCCGTGTATTGGGCAATACCATCTTTGTGGTTAATTTGAAAAAGTATTTGTTCGTTCACGGTGTCAATTAACATTCTAAGTGCTTTATGTGAGTCAGAGCCCAAAATGCATGGTTTTACCAATTTTGGAACTACTATGAAAATTAAATTGGTTTTCAAACCTCCTATTTCAATTTTAAGTAACACCTGGAATTTCAGACGTGTCGACTTGCCCCCCGTTGCGCCTTTGATAATTTTACCGCTTATAGGCAAGGTCGGACGGTTTTTTAAAGTATTTAAATTCGCGTAATAAAACTCTTCCGAGATAGCCGTTACTTCACTCCCGGTGTCAATCAAAGCTTTTACTTCTATATCCTCAACGCGAATAATCACTTCCGGGCAACATGTTATTTCTAAATTCGCGCCCTCCGGTTCGATATCGTATAATAGTTCGTCGCGGGGATCCTTGAGAATGGAAAGAATTTTCGCCGATTCAGTTGCATTTTGCGCACCTATATTGACAGGTGCATCCATTTTGCAAAATGCAACTATGCTTCGTTTCCCGACGCCGCTTTCGACTTTGCGTCGCCGTGAGAATCAGTTATATCGATATCCAAAACGTTAATGTCGAGGTCGCTTTTATTTCTATTTATGTTACCGAAATTATGGTTATTATTGTTAAATGTGTTCCTTTTGCGACCGGCGTTATCGCCTTTTTTAAACCCGAACCCGTTTGATTTTTTCTCGTTCACGGTATTTATGGTGTTGCTTTGCCACGGTTTTTTATTCGTCGTGTTATCCGTGGAATTTTGCCGGAAATTGGACACATTAATGGCTTGTTGATTAACATTTTGAGGGTTAGTTTTATTAACAAATGAACGCCCTGTATTTTTACATTGATCATCGTTGTCGTAATCGGCTAAAATTTTAAGTAAATTACCCTTATCTTTTATTTGTTGGCCAGTAATTGTATGCCGAATCTCTCGCTCAAAATGCTCACTAATTTTGATTACTAATTCCGACTCCGAAAAATTTAACTCTAGTTCTTTTGCTAGGCCGAAAATGTAAATTGCGTAATTAACCCTGTTCATCGGGCCGGCCGCGCTGTATTGACCGAATTCGATTTTGCGCCGCGCAAACCGTTGAACATTTGTGTTCCAATATCGTTCTTTAAATTTTTCAACAAAATCATCATAATTTTTAACCTCCCCCTCCTGCAGATACCACCAATTGTGAGCATCTTCTTCGAATGATTGCGAAATCACGCATATCATTTCATCAAAATTGGCCTAATTAATGTTAGATATTTTTCGAGTTCTGACAAGAACTGCATGGGTCTCTCCGAAGGAAGACCTTTAAATTTTGGTAAATTGAATTTAATTTTACGTGACGCATCACCTGATGATGTCCCTGCAGAAATGGGTAGGGTTCCCTTATTCTTTCTTATCGTTTCTTCTAACTTTTTAATCGATATTTCGGTTTTATTCGCAGCTTCATCAATCTGCGTGAGAAAATAAGTTTTTAGTTCCCCATACCGTTCATCCTCGTTAAACTGTCTCGTCAAATTATCATGTTTTACGTTTAGTTCGCAATGCCGTTCAATTATTTTATCGTTCTCTTCTTCGAGCGTTTTAACGCGTTCTTTTAATGAGTTCACTTCGCAACTCAGTGCCTCGTTTTTTTTTCTTTTCACTGTCTCTTTCGCTCTGAATTCGTTGCACTAAATCAGAAAGCGCGTTAATTCTAGCATCTAAATCTTTATTGATTGTTTCTATACGCGTGGTTTGCAGAGCGGGCAAAGTCGGCACTTCTGGACTTTTAACGAAATTCTTGAGTTTCGTATCGAGTTCGTGCTGGCGCTCGTCGAGACACTTTAACTAGTCTGAGACGGCTTTTTCCCAGTCTCTTTTATGCTTTTCAGCTTCGGTCAAAGTAGCCTCGGCGATCGCTGTTTATATATTCGCCATATAAGTCCCCGATAATCTCTTATTTCGTGACATTTTACGCGATAATATCAGCCGTAGATTTCTCGAGAAAAAAAAACAAAAACTATATTTTATTAATTTATCATTTAATTTTTTAACTTTGCTGTTTATTTATCTTTTTTATTTTATTAAGGTCCTCGTCAATTATTAAAAAAAATCTCATCATACAGTGTATTATTGTCACTTAACGTTTTAATGAAGTCTAAACAATTTTCAGATTTTTTCTTCAAATAAACAGGTTATTTTCTAGAATTTCAGATTCTCAATGGTATGTTCGCTAAGTTTCTGGACCTTATTTTTCAGAATTTTATTCTCACTGGACAAATCATTGCCTTTGTTATTTAACATTGCTACTTGAATTTCTAAATCTTTAATTCTTTGATCTTGAAAATTTGATCGAAAAAATATAGTCTCTATAGCACTGGATATTTTATTTATCCTAATTTTCTCATTTATTGCGATATTTCGGTATTCTTTCACGGACGCGGCTATCCATTCCGCTGTATTAAATTGCGGCATTGAAACGTGATTTAATTAATTTATTTATTTATCTTGTCTATTCGTTTATTTTCAATTTTCCGAGATTTTTTCCCGTTATGCTTATCAATTCACTCTTTTACCCAGAGACGCTCCACGAACTTACGCTTCCCGTTCAATTTACTCAACTTCTCGATTTGCTCTTAAACTACGTTAATCCGCGAATGACTGCGACCCTCGATAAATAAGCTACCGAATTCCGGAATCATTTAAACTATTTCATATCTTCGGGTCCCTGTTCGGGCGCCAATTTTGTGTAACGGTCCAGAGTTTTTGATTTTGAATTGTTATAAAAAACACGGTTCGCGTGCTAGACCCGACAGATGATAGTTTCATTATCCGGATATTTTAGCTTTGGACCTTCAGAACTCAGGCGAATTATGGCACCCGATTTCGAGATCCGTCCCCTAAGTCCCCTTCTCGATTCTCCACGATTCTCATCCTGCGAATCGTGGGAAGAAAAAGGGAATATTTTTCGGCCGCGCTCAATCGTCTAGGTGAATTAGGGCACCAAAGATTCTCATACATCTGACCGGGATTCGTAAATACGCTCGACGTACGCATCGGCGTAATGCGATGCGTACGGAGCGTTGTTAGTAGATATTTCTTTGTTTATTGGCACTCTAATCGCTCTCCAAAGGAAAGCGATGAGGCCATGTGATTGCGCTAAGCAATTTCTTTTATTTTGAAAAGGAAAACAAAATCACTAAATTTAATTTTATTTAAGTTTTAATAGCTCATTTTGTGCTGTACATATCAGAGTATCAGGTGTACCGACCATGAGAGAGATAGCTGAATCTTGTTTCCCCCTTTTTAGCTCACCGTGATGCGGGAGCTTGGCTTGCCCTACTCGCGGTAGACAGAGCGGATTGTCCTGTCAGCCTTACTAGGAGCAGAGTCCCCTTAGCCTCAGTGAGCCTGACCTTCTATAGGCCGAGCGGTGCTATCTATCTCCTTCATGCTCTGCACTCAGTACATGCGCGCGCGCACACCGCCGCAGCGTTCGATCGCCGTTCGATCCACGCGCCACTGAT
Source organism: Gastracanthus pulcherrimus (assembly GCA_949152435.1). Classification (NCBI taxonomy): domain Eukaryota; kingdom Metazoa; phylum Arthropoda; class Insecta; order Hymenoptera; family Pteromalidae; genus Gastracanthus; species Gastracanthus pulcherrimus. Next base: position 86,348,215 of record OX424574.1, read on the forward strand.
CGCCCGCATGCGCTCCGAACTGATGATAATATGCCGCGCGTCGGTACATTACCATTGGTTGCGCGCTGATGCCCGCTTACCGATTGACTTTATTTATGGATCAATTGATAAGCGAAACGCGTCTATTCAAAATTTTAAATAGACGTACGTCTTGGGCGTTACAATGTACATGCAATTGTAAGAATTTTCGTCTTTGATGAATAAACAGTATATCTATCTATCTATCTATCTATCTCTCTGTCTCTCCACCTATCCTGTCAGAAGATAAGAGACAGAAGAGAGAAGAAGACGTGAGAGATCACGAGGCATTGGAAAAGCGATTTCCGCCCTGCCACTTGTTATCTGGCATCGGTACGAAGCAGATCTAGCTCCTTCGCGAATACCAAGTTATATTAGATTTCGGATAGTATTTTTCGAAGTAGATCGCTGTTCGCAGGGAACGAGGCAGCGCAGTCAAAATCGACCGTAACTGGACATATATTATGTTAGCTGGTAGATTCTCGTGCGAGCGCTTGCGGTTCTTCTAACTTAGCCTGGTGCCACGGCCAGTAGAAAGTATGCTCGGGAGTGACGAAAGTGGAACGCGCGTACATCGTATAAATTAATTTTAATTCACACGTGATACATAGCATAGGGAAGATAGAATAAATCTTGGACTAAGTCAAATCGACTGTGTCATCATTTAATTATTTCCCGCTTTTCCCTCTTTAATAATTTCGCGAGTGTCAGTACGAATTTCACCGTGGGTTGCTTCGTTCCTGACGGCGTCACATCGACCGAGACCTCCTCGAGGAGAAAAGGAGTTGTTAACGGCCGAGGCAGAAGTGGGTATAAGTTGGCGCCCCTTGTTACAGGTATTGCTTATACTTCTCGGACGATGGTTAATTAACATAAATAATCACCACCGTTACAGTAAATTACCTAACGTAAATTATATGAAACTGTAACCAAACTCATTAAACATATACGTATTTCCAACAGCAGATCTTTCCTACCTCTTGGTTGAAATACAAGATCATAGTTCTGGAATAAGGCCTAGGGGCAGAACGAAACTTTCAGACACTTTTCAATTATGTTTAAACAAACTTTTAAGACGTGAAACATCAAGTGTGGAGCATGTAAAAAGTAGTGGCAGTGGTGCCAACTTAGCGATTTTCGAAAAAATACCTAACTTTGAATGACTAACTTTGGTTATAAATGGCGAATTTTCACGTTTCAGAAATGATATTAAAGTTCTTTTGAAGACAAAAATTTTGAGACGTAGAAGAATTCAAATCGTGCCAATTGCGCAAAATGTGAAACGATTAAACATAACCTAAAAATCACAAAAATGTAAGTTTATACATAGCTCTGTAGAGGTGATCCATTGAGCTTCCCAGGGGGGCTAATATTTTATTTCATAATTTTTGGTGAAAAGATGAAGAAATTCTCTTTTGAAACGTTCAAAATTGTTAATAGGGAGGCTCTGTAGAATTTTATGAGAATAGCCATTTTTTGGCCTCCTTATAGTCCGGGTGGAATGCGCCAAATTTTCTTCACAACTCTAGACCGCTAGATTTTTATTTGTATAAATTGATATTTCCTAGTTAGTCACGGAAGCGACCTTCTGCTGCTCCAATAGCGGTGGGGGAAGTTGTGGGGGAGTTTCATTAAATGTGACGAAAAAATGTAAAAATAAAATGATCCTAGACCAGCTGAAAATTTTTTGTACATAATACTAATAATATGAAATATGAAAAAAAGTAGTCAGCTGCTTCAGCGGTGGGGGAAACAGTGTCAGCTGATCGAATAAATATGTCAATAAAATCATATTATTAAACAATACCAGCTCAGCTGAAGTTTTAATATGTTATACTCAACTCAATTGCATGTATGAAAATAATAGTCAGCTGGATGTATAGCGGTGGTAGGGCTTAACTGACGCAATTGAAGGTAGAGCGTGCGCGTGGCCGTCCAAGCGCCGCGCCGCATTGTAAATTGCGTCAGTTACCCGCATTATAAAATCAACTGACTATCATTTTTGTGCATAACATTAAGGGATAACACCACTCTAGAGGCCGAAAAAAAGGCCTAATTTTGACAATTTATTCTGGGATTATGGGAAAAGGAATAGTATGCATATTTAGATGGTTCATTTAACACATATTGATGTATGAAAACAAAATTTTTTATTATGATTTTTGTACAAAATGGCGGCGCTACAGCAGATCTGCGGAAAAAGATTTTTTTGAAGGTGCTCCGTGGGCGCACCAATTCCTCGAAAACCGTAAGAGCTGGAACAAAAAAACAAAAATTTTCTGAAGCTACATACTAATAGCTATTGAAGTACATAGGCTTTTTTTTTATTCCAATTGTTGTAGAAACTGTGCACTTCTGAACAAAACGTATGAATTTTCGACGAAAAAAGAGTAGTAAATTGTTAATAAAACAAGTAATTTTCAAAATATCAAAAATTGCTACGTATTTCGATGGAGAATATATTTGTGAAGCTACTGTAAAAATTGCAAGTCGATCCATGCAATGGTGTTGAAGCTATGAGTGCGCCCAGTTTGAAAAAACCCGTTTCGAGAAAAACGCGTTTAAAGTTTTGGGAGCATTTAAATCCTTGAAATTTTTGTATATCTCTAATTTGCGATGCCTGCACCGTACATTTGGCCATCTCTATTAATGTCTGACTCCTCCTCTTCCTTCCTGGCTGATTTTAAGGACATCCGGGCCTCTCTGGCATCGTTTGTTAGGGATCTCTCGGAAAACTTGATGCGACGCGTATCCGCCTCCACGCAGAAATTATAGCAGTTCGGTCCGATTGTCAAGCCCAAGTGTTGCATGAGCTTCATGACACTTGAAAGGCCATCATTGTAGATACCTGCAGCAATATATACTGCGGTATCGAGCACGTGTTTGCCACTAGAGAAAGATTTTGGATCCATAGACCAGACAGTCGCATTGAAACTTTCGTTGCTATTTTGTGTGAAGCCGCCTAAGCAACGCGTAAGTAGATCGTCACTGCTTAACTCTTTATAAATTGGCGAAATCGCTTTGTAAACTTCTTCAGAGAGAGGTGGTTTATGTACAAAATCTTCTCCAGTAGCTTGAGCCTTTTGCCAAGAGCACCATGAAGTTTCTTCGCGCGGGCATCTTTCGTGTCTCGGTTGATCATCAGTAGACAATTTGTGGTCCAGCGTTGCGTAGATTTCATTGCGCATTTTCTTCTCAGAATCATGATTCCTACGAATTGCTAAACCATAATAAATTGCCAACTCGTCTATGAGCTTGCCAGTAAGATTGCCTTTTCCTCCAAGTCCTTTTATTTGTTTTTTCAAATTATGGAGACGAGAACCCATCCGCTTCTGCACATGATCGATACATTCTTTTTTTTTACGGTGAACTTTTCGTAGGGCTCAGAACCTATGATTCCTTTGAAGGTTTTTGAATCTCCGTCGCCCACGTAATTAGCGTACTTCAAAGTGTGCAAAGATTCTGAGCGCTGGAACATTTCGATGACGGCCACTTCCATCTTTCCTGCGGAGCCGACGTGGTTCGCTTGGCATTCACCTTTGTGAGTTTGGCTCCACTCCTTGAACTCGATGGTGTCAGTTTTGGTTTTCCAAAATTCGCAAGCTTTGCAATATTTAAATTTCACCAAAACATCGACTACTTTGCCAGTATACCAGCCGATAAGTGAAACAAACCCGTAAAGAGATGAAAAACCATGCTTCCTCCACGAACCATCACCAGATACAGTAATGCCATTTGGATCGTCAGTTTTTTCTCGTTATTTTTTAGCTGCAGTTTTCATACTAAGCTTACAAACAGCTTCTGCTTCAATGGCAATTTTCTTAACAACTGTAACGTAAAACGATTGAAAATTTGGCCGCGGGAAATCCATTAAGGCGCAAAACTTTATAATGCCATTCAATTCTATTCCTAGTAATCGCATGGCAAGAACAATTCTGCGATTAATATCATATGGTTTCTCAATAAATGGACAACTAGGAATAGTAATCTGATCACAGTTTTTACAGGAAATCTCAATTTTGAAACCCAAGCCTCGCTTTCCAGTTTCGGTGAACGTTACATCAGATTTGCATTTTTTACATACAAGAGCTTGCGATATCGCGGAGAACACTGCTACAAAATTCAGAATTCGGTAACCGAAACCTTCATTTACTTCAAAATCATCGAAGTTTACATCTGATAATTTTTTAGCCGATGTACTAACGTTATTAATATTTGAACGAAAATGTACGGAAAGAAAATAAAGCGTCTGCACGGCGTCGCTTGGCAGCTGTACTAGTTCACACACACATACACGCACGCATGCACGCACGCACGCACGCACGCACGCACGCACGCACACACACACACACACACACACACACACACACAGACACACACACACACACACTTCTATTCAGTGTTCGTACACCCTGGTGGACTTCTAAGGAACCACAATGACCATAAGCAATAGAATTTGGACAGGTAGGAGCACTACATAGTCGATAAATCAGAGCGCGCCGTGGTGGCTGATTCACCCGTCACGGTACGCTCCGAGGCGCTGCGACAAAATCGAGAATTGGACCTCTTACAAATTTTATTTCCGTATAAAACCAATTGGATATGATTTTTAAGGGTCCAAAGTATCGTTTAAGCCGAAAAAAAATCAATTTTTTGAAAATTTTAGACTGGTGTTACCCCTTAAATAATAAATGACGCACTTAAATTTAAGTTTGTCTGAAGAAGAATTATTACTATACGTAAAATGAAAAACTGAACTTAGAAAGGAGATGCTGTGCAGATCAGGGTTTCATGCTAACACGATTTCTTAGTATATAACTTTTTCAATATCGCGATAAATTAAAAATTGTATTTATAGTATCTATATAATCATATTAATGTTGTTTAAAACTAATTTAATCAGTAACTCAACGTTTTTATCTTGACATAATAAGTTCTTATTCCACACAATCCGTCAAATAATTAACTTTTTTTATAATAAATTTTAATACAAGTTGTAGCTTTAATACAACATAATAAAAGTAGGGAAAAGTGGTGTAGAAAAGAAGAATGTAAAATCAAATATCGTCGTCGAAATTCATTGAGCTCTCATTTAAGTTGTAACACCACATCCTGTGGGTTACATAATTAACTGTTGCGAGCTTGCCGATACCAGCCAATGCTCGACTTACACAGATTTAGATACTTAACACCGACAGGAAGCGTAGATTGAAGAAAGGCTCTACGCAGCCTCACACTACCCCGTTGCTTACCTTATACCGAGGAGACACACACAACACAACACTAGGCTACACTACACAACACTTGAGTATGACACTCCTGGTGGTCTACAGGAGCAATGCTCCCCGATGCCCTGAAGCAGCTGAAGAGGACGCGAAGCTGACATCGCATATTGTACGCTGCAGTCGACTCGCCTTGGGTGGAGTCGACGAACGTATCCTGGAGGCGCCTTTCCTTGTTCCCCCCCTTTCAATAATCCTAAAAATACATACAAAACCCCCATTAGTAATAGTATTGTAAGTGATAAGTATTGGGATAATACCAACCTGGGCGACGTACTATAAGGTGCTCATTGGGACACCTTGGGGCGCAGCGGCTGTTGCCCTCGTACATCCAACAGGCTTATATCATGCAACCTAGAAAATAGAAAGGAGGGTTAGTATACTGAAGAGAAGGAAGGCGTATTGGAACCCTCTTACCTGGTGGGGTGGTCGCAGGAGTAGTGGGGCCCTCGGATATAGTGCTGCAGACTAGGCCTGAGACACTTCCCCACAATAACAGCAGTAGCAACCACCGAAGCACTCGCACTCACCTATAAACAGGAGCACACTAAGAAGAGTGAAGAGGCAGCAAACGATTGAAAAGACTGGCCTCGCCTGACAGCAGTAGTGAAGATAGAAGAAAGAAGCAGAGTGGCGAGTTGCTACACAAACATAACCCCTTTATAGGTTAGTCCAGCCACTGCTGCTTCGTTGCAAAAACACAAGCACGGAAAGAACGAGCCTCGTCCTCACGTCACTTAGTCGTCACTGTTACCCGGGGATGACCACGTATATTTCCCGTCGTACTTCCTCGTCCTGGCACCAACACACCATTCTCGAGCAGCCGGCTATGTACTCTATAAGCCGTCACCTAGCAGAACCTTCCCCCCCTTTCCAGTGCGTTCGGGACTCCGGCCGAGGTTAGTCGGCGATAGCCCAAGGGCGAGCGCAGGCTATACGAGAACGATCAGTGCGCGTCTCTGGCACTGTACCTTCTCGTATCGGCTAGCTCGCATCGTTTAAACACAACACACACGCTCTTACTCCGATTTAATATCCTTTTGCGGCTTTCTTTTTGTAAAAGCAACCTTGGATTCGCGAGTGCCTACCTTGTATCCTGCGTACGAGGCCGAATCTCCGACAGGAAAGAGAAAGTTGCACGAAATAATACAGTGCTTGGTGCGTGATTTATATCTACATCTATATATATGTATATTCTTAACCGGAGTCGCCAGAGTGTCAGCATCGCGTCGCCGCTTTTCAGCGTGTATTTCGTCGCCGAATATTACTTGAATTCGCGTCCCTGAGCTTTAGCTTTTCCCCCTATCGATTATCGTACCCCCTTCGTGTGTTCATCGTGTAAAAATAGTTATTTCACGAAATTATCGTATAAATTGTGCTGCTCCGAAGAGCAGCTGGCGCTCAACTTTATCCATGTAAATAGATTTAAATAAACTGTCGATTGTGCAATTAGTTTTAAGTCCTCGGTGTGAATTCATTGAATCCCCTTTATACTAATATTAATAATAATAAAAGTCTGCATGTGCGGGACACTAATTTTGGAATAAACCACCGAAAATAGTGTTATATAGTATACATCAGTATCACTATCTCCGATAGCCTCATCTGATGCGTCATCGATATCTTCTGCTTGAATCATCATTATCATCAGCTTGTTCATCATCATCTGCAAATAAATATAACAATTTAAAAAGATTATTTTTACATAATTTTAATAACATTTTTATATAAAGAACATCTTTACAGTAAATGCACATGGATAAAGTGTAACCGCTTACAATCCTTTTAAAAATTAATAACAGAGTACCAATTTTGTTATTATTAATATATTTATTGAAAAATATTAAATATTATTATGAAAATTGAAGAAATGTACTTAAAAATAATGAAAATAAAAATAATTTAACGTAAAAATAAATGAAATTGTTATACCTATAGCTGTTGCCATATTAAATTCAATGGTTATACTATTCACGGATGGCAATTGTTCACCTTCGAACCATTTATAAAAATACTGAACGTCTTTCTCCTCCCAGCCGTAATCAGTGGGAGATAATTCACTTGGAACTTGCAAATGTGCGTGCCTCCATACGTGAGCGATGTGTGAAGTACATAAAAGATGTTGGTGTAACTCTTTTGCAAGGTGGTAGAACAGATCCATCAAAATTTTGTTTGTTTATGCGAAAAATATCATCATTTTCAGTAATCTTATAAACTTTAAAAATAGTCCCACTTCGCACTTCATTAATATTTTTAATTATTTTAAAACCGTACATTTGACAAATAAATTCTTCCATCTATGCGAATATTTCTTCTAGGCTGCAATCTGGTACATTTGAAATATTTTTGAACAAATTCTTATAATTATGTGATTTCTGCAGTAATTGAAATGGTCGTTTTTTTTCTTTTTTGAAGAATGCTAGGTTGAAGTCGCATCCTGTGAGGACATGAAACGCTGGCAACGAGGCATTCAAGTCTGGGCCTATTGCAGTATATAGTTTACTTATATTAATGTGTCTTTGATGATTGCCGACAGCAACTTCTAACCAAATATTTACATTCTTCTGTACTTTTTCCATATTTCCAAGCATTATAACGGCTATAACAGTATCGGACGTTCTAATGGTAACACTGGCATCAAAATCAATTTTACAAGCATAAAATATAATCATGTCGCGGACACGATAAACTACTCTCAATTGTTCTTATTACATCATTGTCATTTACTTCATACTTGTATCATGAAGGATAGCTATTATTTTATCATTAATAAAAGGAGCCATATAGTTGTTTGCCCAATCGTCAACAATGAAATTTACTAGACCCTCTTTAAAATATACATTTTTCATTTTACTTGAAAAATCTGTGAAACGTTTTTGCTGAGTATCATCAATCTTAAGGGGTGGGGGTACACCCAGAGATTTTTAAAAAATCGATTTTTTTTTGCATAAAATGATCTATTATTATCGTAAGAATGATGTCCAATTGGTTTTATAGCAAAGAAATTTTTTTTTTTGTGATTTATGAGCGATTTTCCAAAAGTACCTCAGAGCGCGTCAACTGTCTATGTCGACCCGCTGCGGCGCGCTAGCGCAGCAGGTATACATATGCTTTAACCATCGTATAATAATGCCAGGTATATTTGGCTAATGGTAAGTAGTATTTTTCTAACTTTATTACCTATAGAGGGCGTTCTAAGGACGACAAGCTATTTAGAAAACCGTTAAACTTCAGTAAACAGCTGCACATGCTCGAGCACAGTTACTCTCCCATCGGAGAAATAGTTTTGGTGTTTTTATACTTAAATTCTGTTTTGTTTGTATTAATTTAGTAGTGAAAACATGGAAGAAGTGCCGAAATTAAAAGAACGTCATAAAGGCAGTCGATAAATCAACGATCGGAGTAGTCATAAGAAAAGAAAACAGCCTCCGAAAAATCGCTACGATCATACTAGTGAATTTGATATGTCTAATGTAAGTGCATCAGAAAAAAAATTAAAACTATCCGAGAATGATTTCGATTTCTCTTTCAATGGAGGATTTGCTTATCGCATCATTGAAATTTGTGGCATTTTTGCTTCTCTATCGAAGAATTTATGTTGCAAAAAGTGTCACGGCGACGTTTTGTTTAATGACATTTCGTGTCGTGGACTCGGTTTCAAAATACAAATGAAATGTTCAAATGATCGTAAAAAAGAAGAAGTAAATTCATGTCCTTTGATTGACAATAGAACTTATAATATAAATAGAAGAATTATATTTGCCTTTAGACTGATGGGACTCGGCATGTACAGTCTGAAAAAGTTTTGCGCTATAATGGAATTACCACGGCCGTTGTTTCAATCTTTTTATTCAAAAATCCAGACTGGCATAGCAGATGCATGTAACATGGTATCAGATAAATCGATGAGTCGAGCAGCAAAACAAGAGATCGAAGAAATGAAAGAAAGAAAAGAAAAAGGTTTAACAGTATCGGGCTACGGTAGTTGGCAGAAAAAAGGCTTTACATCTTTGTTTGGTTTCGTTTCTTTGATTGGATGGTACACTGGTAAAGTAATCGACATTTTAGTGAAATCAAAATTTTATTTATAATGCTCACTTTGGGAGAAGAAAAAAGGCACTGAAGAGTATGACAATTGGCTTGAGGAGCACGAAGATGAATGCATGAAAAATCACGAAGGATCGTCCGACAAAATGGAAGTTGATTCTGTGGTCGAAATGTTCGAGCGTTCTGAAGAACTGCATGGAGTCAAGTACGAATTTTACATCGGGGATGGTGACACAAAAACAAAAAAAGGTATTGCTGACAGTAATCCTTACCCAGATCTCGAAGTGAAAAAAAAGGAATGCGTCGATCATGTGCAAAAGCGTGTAGGCACACGACTACGCGACAAGAAAAAAAAAAGAAAGGACTTGGAGGACGAGGTAAGCTGACGAACAAACTGATTGATGAACTGGCCATAAATTTTGGTTTAGCAATAAGAAGAAATTGCGACTCAGATAAAGCCATGAAAAAAGAGATTTGGGCTGGTCTAAAGCATAAAATGTCGACCGACAATAAACTACAGCATGAAGATTGCCCGCCTGGTCCTGATTCGTGGTGCAAGTGGCAAAAGGCTAAAGCAGCTGGAGAACTAAAAGATTTTACTCATAAACCACCGATGAAAGATGAAGTTTTTCAAGCAGTCAAAGAAGTTTATGAAGATCTTTTGATAGGAGATTTACTCAAGCGCTGCTTGGGCGGCTACACGCAGAACAGTAACGAGTTGTTCAACAGCGTAGTTTGGAACTTTGCGCCGAAGCATTACTCCAACGGCAAATCTGTTATTGATATTGCAACTAGTATTGCAGTTTGCACCTTTAATGATGGTTTCAAAAGTATCATGTACATAATGAAGGCATTGGGACTTGAAATTGGCGAAAATTGTTACAATTACTGCTTCGAGATTGACAGCGAGAGAATCGAGTACGCCGAAAAGAGTATAAGCGATGAAGCCAAAGATGCTCGCAGAAGATCAAAAAATGAACAAAAAAGTCTGAAGCATCATTTGTTGAAGAGGAAGGCATACAGTATGGAGCTGGAATAGATGATTAGAGGTAAAATATTTTTTTTCTACTTTGATTTAACAAAAAGTAAAAAAAAAAAACTTCAAACGCGTTTTTCTCAAAACCACGTTTTTAAAACGGTGGAAAGCTCTACTGCTACAATTTTTGACCGATTTGCCTAAACTCTAGTTCATTTGATTTGTAACATAATTATCTCGTAGTTGTCATAGGGGTTTTTTGATATCTTGCTCAAAAAAATTTTTATGCTTGTTTAAAAGCGATTTTTTTTGCGAAAAACAAAATTTTTACTTTGAAGTCTAATAATTCAAAAAAAAAATTTAAAATCTCAAAACCCCTATGACAGCTACGAGATAAACCAATTATAAGCACAATTTCATAAAAATTTTTGTTCTAGGTCATCCGGCATTACTTGCGCATTTTCTACCCGATTTCATTTTTTTTAAGAGGCTTCGGGAGATAAGCCGCCACGCCGCCATTTTGTATTAAAATGTCATAAAAAATATATCAAATCTTCTTCAAAGCTTGTATAATAAATATCTGAAAACAAAATTGCTCTATCTTTATTAATTTTCTCCAAAAAAAAATCGTAAAAATAGGCATGATTTTGACGCTTCCATGGTGTACCCCCCCCTCCTTAAACTTTTGTCCTTTCTTCATTCCTCTTAATGAATGTTCAGAATCTTTTATTGATGGAAAACAATAACGATCAAATGCTATTATATTAATCCGTGTAGTATTATTAGTAAAAATTTGCAAAAGTTTTACTGGAGCATCTTTCATCAAATGAAAAATAAAAAACCCATCAAAAATTTTAACGTAACGGCCTGGTCGAGGGTCGTTATCCATCAGCTGTTCAAGTACTTTTAATAAAACTGATTTATCGGTTTTACACATAACTCCATCACAATGGCACAAAGCTAGAGGAACTGGCGTTAATGGGTAACTCAGTACTTTATCAATATTTAAATTTTTTTCAAGTGACAGTAATAATAATTTACCAAATAAATCTCTTTGCATACGTACTTCAATTATTTTCCCAGCAACATAAATCTTTTTTTGAGCAACGCATTTGTAAATTTTAAAATTTTATTTTTTTTATAGTTCTTTCAAAACGTTCCTTATCCTCAGAATATTCTATGATGAATTTATCGCGTTGTTCGCGACCAGTCGTCTCGACCTTGAGCAGAAAATTCTCAATGTTTTCATCCACTGCTTGACCTGTTGAAATATTATACAATGATGTTTTATCCAAGTCATTTGAAAAAGGATTAATATTTTGCTGGATATTGTGAATTAAATTGTAAAGCCGTTTAGAATTGGTTTTCATCCTGCTTTTTGTACGTCTGCCGTAATGTCTTGCCGCTGTCGTAAGCCCGTTTGTTCCATTACGTGACTGATTATTGTAGAACGGATGCTATGGCTTCTGCACCAACGCTGACGAGCCGAAATTGAATTTGTTGTGTGACTTATTCCTGTTAATTTGTTTGCAGCATCTGCGTAAATAGTTTGTTCTAGTGTAAGGTCAATAGGTTGTCTACAAAAAGGTGTTTCCGTCCTTTTGACACCAAACGACCCTTTTTCGAGCCGTTGTTCTAATTCTGGGTAGGATTCACTTACTTTTAGTAATTTATCGTGACATGTCATTAAGTAACGTGAATAATTCTGCTGATTAAAAATAAAAAACAGATTTGCTAATTTCAGTAAAACAAATTTAAACAGTTCTAAGTTTCCAGTCGGAACACTTGCGTTGAACATAAAATAATAATCTATTAAATTTACGGAGATCATATAAAAGTGAGGAGTTTTTCCGTATTTACCGTATGACAATAATTTTAGCTAATCCAGCCAAGATTATTGCGCCGCACATGTAGGCTTTAACATTAGTTTTATTCGAGAATTTAAATAAATCGTACACGGGAATTTAGGGTAATATTATGAACACTGGTGGCTTATTCAATCTAGATACAATCATTAAGCGCCAGCTGCGCGAATTCGCAGCACGATTTTACAAGTATTCTACCGACACATAGAATTACTTACACAATTAACTAACTATGGTGAGCACGCGGTACAGTGGGAAACGGTAAATGATCGGGGGGAAGAAGCTAATTCTCAGGGACGCGAATTCAACTAATATACGGCGACGAAATACACGCGGGAAGGCGACGACGCGATGCTCGACACGCACGCGGAGCTTGCTTTACAAAAAGTTATCTATGTAAATATATATATATATATATATATATATATATATATATGTAGGGATGCACTAAGCACAATAATAATCTGTGCAACTTACTCTTTTATTCGAATCTGGTGTGGCCTCCTTCGACGATACAAGTTGGTCGGCATACACGGTATACGGTTTATATACATATCTATATTCGCGAGCGAAACGAGCGGTTTGATATTCGCACGGAGCTGATACAAGAAAAACGAAGCGTCTGTGGACGTGGCTCAGTACGAAGTGGACTCGTTGTCCCTTCGTTCCCGGGGCGCTACACTCGGGTTTCGGTAGTGCGGACCGAGCCCGCCTGAGAGCGCAGCGCATGCTTTGGTGTGATGACTCAAGCCGTTGGATCCGAAGTGGTAGCGTGGATTCGCGGGCGCGTAATTTGAAACGATTTTAAGTGAATTTAAAAATGATTATGATTATAATTTATTTTATCAGTGTGAAAATCAAGGGATTGCTCTAAACAGGATAAAAGGATCTTTAAATGAAATAACTCTACGATTTAGTTTAAATAAGGACTTAGCTTAACCGTCTAAGTCCTTCTGTATATTTTCAATATATGTACTTAAGTTAAACTACAACTGAATGCTTTCGCGTCTCGGGCCGAACTGTCGATCTCCTCTCCCCTCTGCTGTTTCTCCGCCTCGTGATTTTGTGGCGATCTCCGTGTCTCCTCCCTCGCTCTCTGGTGGTAGCCAATCAGCGAAGGTCAAAGGGTAGATCGGGATTTTCCCTCTCCTTACTCTGGTCTTTAACTTCCCGTGTACGTGAGCTCTGTGAACGAGTGTGTGTGTGCTCTCTCTCTTTCTCTTCTTTCTCCGTCCGTTGCTTTCCCACGATCTTTCTTTGGTCACATGTGTTGTTGCGAGCTTATCGTGGCTCTCGTCTTGACGAGAAAGCAATAAACTATCCGTGCTTTCCGATGAATTCTACAATAGAGGCCTTTTATGCATTGAATTGAGCGATATCCGATATTTTGATATTTATAGCCTTGTTTACTCTAGCGAGACACTTAAACTTTTGGTTGTTATTTATGAGTTTCCTGTCCGAGCCTATCGAGTGATTTACAGTTAAAGGAACGGATCGACTTAACAAATTTACATTTCAAGATCCATGTTTGTATATTCAAATATTTGCGCGTTGTTATATGTAATATTGGCGCATGTGCAAATTACGAGTAACGTGACATGTCATTATGTCACACCTTTTCCCTTATGAAAAAAAAATGTTGACTGTCAGGAAACATTTTTGTAACAACATTGTGTTTGTTTATAATTATTTTACTTAAGCGTTATTTCTTTTCTTCGTCTTTTCCTTTTATTTATTTATTGATTTTCTAAAATTAATTCAAAAGTAGCTTTAATTTTAAGATGTACATGGATTTTAACTCATCAAATATTACTTGGTGAAATTTACATGAAAATATGCCTTGTTGTTTAAGGTATAAGTTTGCTAACCTAATCTTCTTTTGTGTACGCTTAAATTTTATTACGAATTACCTTCAGTTCAACCTAACGTGAGCATGTTCTAGTTTGTCTGTGCTGACATTTTTTGATCCTGTTTTTATTTTTATTCTGACATTTTTATTACCAATCATCTCTATCATTTTGTATGGTTCAGTTTTGTGTTTATCAAATTTAGAGGTACGTGGTTCTTTGTATAAATATACATAGTCACCTAATGCAAAGTCTTTAACATTTAAATGTCTATCATAATAATTTTTATATTTTTCTTTGGATTTTTCTAGATTTTCTGCTACCTTGGATTGAGTATACGTGATCTTTTTTAACAAGTTATCGACCAATTCAACATAAGTGCTTGAGACCTGTTGTTTTGTAAATTCTGAAGGAATGCGAGCTTTTCTACCAAAGAATGCTTCATGTGGAGTAAAACCATGGGCTTCATGACAATGAGTGTTATAGGAAAACATGCCAAAGCGTATCCATTGGTCCCAAGTATCAACAGTGCAATAATGACGCAGATATTCAATGAAGCTATAATGTGCACGTTCAAGTGATCCTAAGGACTATGGATGAAAAGCTGTAGATTTGATTCGTTTAATTTTGAAGATATTACAAATTGTGTTCATTATTTTGCTGCAAAAATTACTGCCCTGGTCTGTGTGAATTACCTTTGGACAACCGTGACGAGAAATAAATTCTTCAGCTAACGCAGTGGCAACGGATATAGAATCTATTCTTTTTAAAGGAATAGCATCTGCATATTTCGTTAAACAACATTGAAGGGTGAGTAGATATTTATTTCCTAATCTAGTAACCGGTAATAGACCAACAATATCCATTTGTATTTTATCTAGAGCAGCTTTTGGTGTATCTGTGATTGTCATTGGTTGTCTAGTTTTCTTCCTATTTGCTTTATTTTCTTGGCAACTTTTACATGAGCTAATATACTCACGAATATCATCTTTCATGTGTTTCCAATAAAAATGATTGCGTATAGCTTTATAAATTTTTGTTATTCCATGATGTCCACTTGTTGTTGAATCATGATATTCTTTGAGTATATTTTCTCTCATCTATATCTGGAAAATGAAGATCATTAAAACAAATAATGAATCGATATTCCTCTCCGGCAAATT